>CAWUFW010002119.1:600000-1117500 GCA_963921515.1 Calotriton arnoldi
TTGGAACCACAATATTGCACACAAAGACAACTGGACCCATGAAACACACAGGCACACAATGCACATTCAACATATCATCCATCTCATCTCTCAGCCACAGTGTCATGAAAGGTATGTCATCCGAACAGCTGGCCCTCATACAGTAGTTATGCAAAGATACCTGCCCATGACAAATCAAGTGCCTGCAGTGACTGAAGCGCACGTCACACTGCGAGTAACAACACACATAATATAGTCAACACCCCAAGAGCACAGCACTGATGCACATGTACCAGGGCAGCACGCACACAAAGGATTTGGCCCATCTGCAATACGTCGTGTGGCACACAACAAGCACGAACTCACAACAATGCTACCAATGTGATGTCCATGAATGATAACAGTCAGCAGATATTCCGGGCATGTGAGACAGACACACACCTTTGTCTATGCACTGTCATGTTGCCAGAACACATGTCACGTTCTGCACCCATTACCCACAGTATGTACCCCAAAAGCATATTTCAACCCAAGAGCGTTTAGGGGCTGTACCCCCTTTGGCATCAGCGTACCTAAGCGTTCCATCCTTCCCCTAAACCATCGTTCAACCCAACATCGTCAATGGTCCTGGAGCACGCATACACCCGAGCCACAAAATGTAGGAGCATAGCAACACACACCCATCGGCATTGCTAATCCGTCCCATGCCACATGTCCACATCACACAGTCCCATTGCCTAGCCCACGCATACACACATCGTACATCCACACACACGCCACTGGGAAACCTGTGCACGACAGTGCACGAACTGTGAATGTCAGACAACCAATACATACTTTGCTAGGTGCAACACAATGACCCATCTCATTCTCCCCACAGGTGCCGAACTGCTGGATGCTGGAGAGGGTGACAGCAGCCAGCACAGCCAGTCCGCAAGCCCCCGACCCGGACTCACGGATGTAGAGGAGCTGGACACCTCTCCGGACATGGACCACCCAGCAGGCCCATCTGGAGTGGCAGGGCCCAACCGCTCCCCAGGGCCCCTCCTGCCCACCAACCCATCACCCAGGGCTGCTGACCAGTCACAGACCCCTGCTGCCACGGCCGGTGCGGCCACCACCACCGCCGCAACCACCACCACCACCACGCCATCCCTCGCCACAGCCCCTGCCCAAGGGTCGGCACGGCCGTCGGGCTCCACCCTGGGAGCCAGAGCGAGGACCGTGGTGAGCAATGTGGCTAGTGGGCAGGTCGGTGGCAGCAGTACTGGTAGGAGGAGCAGGGCCAGGCCAATGCCAACTGTGCCTGGGAGCCAAGCCCTGCCGCAAATTGACAGAGTTCTTGGGGCCTATCAAGAGGCCCAAGGTGAATGGGCCAGGTCGGCTAGCGACACGCGGGAGGTCCTTGCGGTGTTGAGGTCCATGGACGCCCATATGGGCCAAATCGCGGCCCTCATGGGCCAGCTGGTGGTGGGGGGGAGGGCACAAGCAAGGCCAGCAACACCACCTCCGCCACCACCTGCTGTGGCGCAGGCTCGTGCAGCATCGCGTTCCCCTGCGTCCACAGCGAGTGAGCACTCCTCAACCACCACCAGCGGAACATCAACACACCCCCTACCAAACGTGGAAGGGGCCGTCCGAAGAGGAAACAGGTGTCCAGAGAGGACTTCGCACGCACCAAACGCCAGTGAGTCAGCCAGCCACCTTGACCACCTACTGCATCGACTTGTAATACGATCCTACCCCACACTGCCATGTGAATGGCATGTGTCTGTTGGACTGTGGACATAGAACTCCATGGGTACACCTTGACCATCACACAGCCATGGCCGTCAACTCATTGTCACAGCATGCACCACATTTGTCATCACCTTGCACACAATCACATGTCACCGCTGTTAATAAATAAACCTTGATCACAATCGGCTTAATGTGTCCTGGGTTTATTCAACGATGTGCAATCGCCACCATGAGCAGAAATGCATCTGCTGTGTGGTATGTCGATGGGACAGGAGAGGCTGTAGGGACCTAGGGGTGAAAAACAGAACAAGAGTACATTCAATGAGTGTGTCACACACTCATCACACAGTACTTGTCACCAACTACAAGCAATGCACACACATCTCACAGAGCAACAGGGCACAATGCTACAGCCACTGTCAGTGGCATACCAACCTGGACATGGACCATTGACACACAGCACTCAGTGAACAAAAGGCCCCCGTGACAGAGCACACATACACCTGCACAACTACAGCTACATCAGCCGTCGTACATGGACACTCACCGTCAAGTGAAGTAGCGGGCGATGAGCTGCTGACGCACATTCACAGCTTCATCCTCTCCACTGTCCTCTTCACTAGAGCTGTCCTGGTCTGCAGGCTGGGGCCCTGGTTGATCTCCGTCATCCACAATTAGGGGGATCTGCTTGCGGATAGCCAGATTGTGCAGCATGCAGCAAGCCACAACTATCTGGCACACCTTCGGTGGGGAGTACGCCAGTGCGCTCCCGGTGCGGTCCAGGCATCTGAACCTGGACTTGAGGAGGCCAAAGGTCCGCTCAACCACACGTCTGGTCCTCCCATGTGCCTCATTGTAGCGGACATCAGCTGGGCTCCCAGGACGTCGTAATGGGCTGAGCAGCCAGGGCCCATTCGGGTAAGCAGAGTCACCTGGGTGTGAGGGACACAGAGAACCGTTGCAATTCCAATTGGACACAAGACAGCATCGCACAGCCAGCACGCTACACTACTCCACATACTCACCAACAATCCAGCCACGGTCCGGTTGCAGATCGGTCATCAGACGTGGTAGGATGCTGTTGCGCATGATGTGCACGTCATGGGCCGATCCTGGGAATTTCGCACACACGTGTGAAATCACCATGTCCGCAAGGCACACCACTTGCACATTCAGGGAGTGCGTGTGCTTCCGGTTGCGGTAGAGGTGCTCAGTGGCCTGTGGTGCAACAAGGCCAACATGGATGCAGTCTATTGCACCAACGACGTGGGGGATCCGTCCAAGGGCATAGAATGCACCCTTCACTGCCGCCAATTCACGAGCCCTGGGGAAGCGGATGTATCTGTTCCTGTACAGCATCATGGCTCACAGTACATCCCTGAGCACCATGCTGAACATGGGTTGGGACATCCCACCTCCACTGCCCACTGTGTGCTGGAATGACCCAGTGGTGAAGAAATGCAGTGCAGCCATCACCTTAGCCGTGGGGGTGAATGCTGTTGGATACACCCTGCGAGGACGGAGGTGGGGTTCCAACAAGGCACATAGACGATGCAGGGTGGGTCGGTCCAGACGATATTTGCGGATGACCTCCACATCCACCATGTCTGACAGCAATTGGTAGGGGCGATGAATGTTTGGTCTCCGCCTAGGAAAGATGGAAGTGGACACATGTCAAAGCAACACGCCACATGGCATATTCACATACACAAAACATAAATGACTGAGCAGGCAATTGAATAACAGAACAGCTGACAAGTAGGGACAGCACAGCCACAATACACTTACACAGGTCCCCTACCAATTGCAATGGGCAGTGACACACCCCATTGCTATGAGCATGCACATGGGGATCTAGGCCTCAATAACTTGTAAGGCATGCTGATGGTAACAGACTGCATATTCGGCAAGCGGCAACACCACGGCAACATGACTAGCTGCTGTGCATCACACTGCTTCCGAGGCTGGGTGTGTAGGGCACACACCAACAACGCTATGGACACAGGCTGAGCGGCCAAAACAAGTGGGACCTGTGGCACGAGGGGATATGAGACAGTCATTGATGTCACTACTGCACCCTATGTACAGCACTGTACGGATCACACCTCCAGAAACATTGACAGGTGTACACATTGACAGCCCCATGCCAACACGGCTGTGTGCTTGCAATTACACATCACAAGTGACACGTAACATTGCACGTGCCAAGTGGCAGATGTACATAGTGAAAGATGGCATGTATGTGCATATGCATATCCCATGCTCCCATGCCAATGTGTACATGATGATGTGCCAACAGACATGTGGAGGCTGAGCACTGGCCGTCCCTGCCTATGCACACAGCATGTTGTGGCCCTGTCCATTGTGGACCTGCACCCACACGCAAATCATGGCCACACCTGCAGATGCATTGCGCACATTATACTGTGTGGTGCACATGGCATCAGCGGACTGTACCCGCCATGGGCCAGGCCCTTACGGCCAACTCCAATGACCCTCGCGGTTGCACCCTGCGTGTTCCACTGTGGAGGTAGGCGTCCATGGCCAGCTGGGAGCAGGCCAACGTCTGCAATTGAAGCTGCCAGACATGGTACACGAATTGCAGCAGCTTGTACCCACTGAAACTGCCCCAGGGGGTTATATGTGTGTGTGAGTGGGACAGGCATAACCACAGCTACCTGGCACTGCAGCCTGGCACCCCTCGACAACACCTGCTGCTGCCACCACTCCACCTACACGTGGATGACGCTGAGGACATGTCCAGGTCCACTCACCAGCGAGGAGCTGGAGAACCTGGATTCCGAGCTCCACGCACACTGCACATGGCTATTCCTTGCGAAAGTTGTGTGTGAGAGACAACTGCAGTGTGTGTGGGTGTGCATGTGGGGGACACACATGTCGTTGCTCCGCAGCACTATGAGTCAGAGCCTGTGGTGTTCAAACATGCACTGCTCACCATGCTGACTGCAGGTGGCATGGGTATGTGAGCTCTCGGGCGCTTTGACCTGTCTGTCCCTCCCGAGTGGTGGTACATGGCAACTTCATGTCAGACATCCAGTGACACAGACAATTGGCAATGCAGGTCTCAGTGCACTTGTTGGTCGTGTGGAAGTCAGGCTGGGGCCATGCTGCCCTTCTCAGTCCCAGCAGGCCTGGCCTGCACATCGACTGCACAATGCCAGTAGGTGCCGACACAGACTGCCTAGTGGGTTACATGTGTCTCCTGTTCAGGACCCTCCGGATGAGCGCTTACTCTGCACTGTCGATTGGACACACCATGACTCGTGATAGGGATGTGTGTGAGAGATAGTGGCACTGAATGTGACCTTCGTTGCGGGGTGGGCCATGCACAGGGCGAGTACGCTGATGGTTGCGCAGTGTTGGTCACAGTGGGTACACCCACACAGATGTGTTGCCTTGTGATCTTTTTCTAGGTCTGCCTGACAATGGACAGTAGATGTGGGCAGGCTACACATTGCTCGATGTGCTGTCTATATGCATGTGCCTTCACACCAGGCACAACTGCCCCTGCACATGTGACCCCTGCTGCACTCAGTGCTGGGTCTGTTGAGCTGATGCACCATCTGTGCGTGGGGCAGACAGCTCTGCTCACTTCCGTCATTGCCCATGACATCACTTTGCCGCAGGTGACATGGATCATGGAGGGCCCACATGTACGCGTGGGTGGACTACACAAGACTGTCCAATGGTTGTCACCCCCAGTCAGTGCTTCGAATGGGTAGAATGTGGTGCTGGTACTCATTTTAATGTGTCGAGTGGGCGGGGCTGGGTGCGGGGCTACATGCAAGACATGGGAAGTTCATCGGCTGATCTACTAGTTGCAATACACACGAGACACGTCTTTTTCCGACCACATCAGGGTCATTCCTTAAACTGGCTGATAATCAAACAGTCATCTTTTGCACTGTCCTCATGGCCTCCCCTCGCTCACCCCAATATGCGTTTGCACCTGAGCAGCTAGCGCATGCACAAGCAGCTCCAAGCTCGCCCCAGAGTAGCCAAGGAGTGTATGTGTGGGTCCAGTTGAACAAGTGGTCTGTCTCACGGTATAATAAGTGGCGGGACGCCGTCCACCTGCGTGGTGCCCCGACTCGAGACACGGGCAACATTGACAATGCATGACAGGCTCCGCAGTCCGGATACACCACCTGCAACACACAGAGGCTGTAGCTGCCCTAGTGGGCCAGGCCGCGTCCAACTGGAGCTCATGGCCCCACACATTCACTCTTTGGCCTCTCTGGGGCGAGCTTGGAGCTGCTTGTGCACGCGCTGGCTTCTCTGTTGCAATGGCATGTAACGTGTGTGGGTGTATTGTCAATGGGTGGGATGGTGTGAGCCACCTTCCGTGACGTCACTCCTGCTTGTGATGTGTGCGTCCCCCCACTACTTCCATTTGACTTGTGCCATACTACACATTGAGGATGTGTTGCCTGTGTGATGTGACCAGGAGGAGCGCGCCATGACCTCTCACCCACCATGCTCTACTGCCATCCCGTGCCCTGGATTGCCTGTGCAAGTGGACAATGTTGGGGATACACCAGGTCGACAGGGGATGTGAGTGCCTTGGCAAGGGCCTGGCGGACGCACAGCAGTATCCAGCATGTCCACGGAGGGTGGGCTGACGTCTACACTTGATGCAGCATTGATCGTGTGCCTGCCTGTTGTGCACACACGAGTTCACATTCATCACCAGACAGGTGGTCTTTACAGATTCCCAGGAGAGCGCCAATGTACTGTTCCTGAATCCTCCCAACACAGCGTGTTTCAACATTGCATGTGCACACCTACCCGTCACACCCACCCACCTGAGCCATGCGTAACTCCCGCTTCACATGACACATGTGTGTCTTCCACAGTTGTGCTACTCATTTGCGTTGACATCCAATGACAGTGGACTACATGGTCATCTCACGACTGCCGTGTACTTCACACACTCTCATCCTCTCTCATTCGTACTTGTGAAATGAATCAGCAGAGACACATTTTTGCTTCAAAACATGTATTGGGACTTATGTCCTCTGTGATGCAGTATAGTGGACACTACTGGCAGCGAAATGCATGTGGAGGATATACTCAGCATGATTGCACATGGCATAGGGTGTAGGGGTACATGTCATTAGTTGTTGACTGTGGGATGTGTTCTTCAGAGTTACAACTGCTTAGCCGTTGCTGTGCTAATGTACATTTGCTAATTACTGTGGTGCTGCTGACTTTGACACAGACAGTATACATTTAGCCTACCAGTCCGCTTGTCATCATGGGCACAGTGCATCTCAGTTCCATGTTACAGGTTTGCTGCTATAGTTACTCATACACACGTGCGTGGAGGTGACATCAGGGCATGGGCTTACGTGCATGCAACGGCGTCCCACTTGTTGTTGCGATGTGGTGGGTACTGGCCATGTCACAGTCACTGGGCTCATGTTGTTGGTGGATGCACTTGGTGTCCATGCAAAGGTCCTGGCACGGACGGTCAGAGGGAGGTGAGGTGACAGCTCTCACATACTACAGCAGGACGATTACTGTCCACTGACCGGTGCATATGTTCATGGGCGCAGGATCCATATCATGGCATGGTTGTACGTGCAGTTCTGTCCATGTGGTTGCCATACACAAATCCCATGCCTCTGCCTCCCCCTGTTCATGCAGAGTTACTGGATGTGATGAGGAACAGGGTGCATGTCCCGATAATATCAGATATCATGGCAGTGTAGTTGATGATGTGGTGTCAGTTGCAGGTTGTATGGTATAGTTGTTGTACTGGTAACTGCCTAGTCCGTGCGGAAGCCAAGCATGGGTACGGTGTGGGACATCATTGCTCAATTGGGGGTATGGCGGCGGGGCCCGACGAATTGACAGGTTGTCAGGTATGCAATACCTTCCAGCAGGGCTTCCATGGCATTGGTGGTGGACATGGATGCCATCCAATGTAGCGGATGGTGGCTGTCAAGGTGTTGGTCGTGAGTTGTCCCTTGTAGGAGCATGATGGGACATGTTGGATGACATTCGATGTAACTGTAATCCATTATCCGTCGTGTGGAGGCACAGTGGTCCCATTGCAGTGTGGGTCCGATAGTAGCCACATACGCCATGCCCCCATAGGCTGAACAGACCCTGTCGTGGACGTCCAGGGGTTGAATAGTTGTAGCAGGTCCGCCCTTGGACATGCCGGGTTGGAGAGACATAAATCCACAGGATAGTAGAAGGGACACCTCCGACAGTAGAAGACGGGATGACGCAGCTGAACAATGCGATACGGTAAGTTAGTCGGTAACTTACGTTCAGCAAGGCCAGATTGTCACATCCCAATATCTGTATCAGGTTATGTTTGTACAGCTTAATCTGTCCGGCGTAGTTGGGTAGGTGTGGTGCAAGTGCCATTTTGCTGCAGGGCGCTGTGGTGGCGTGCTCCGGCTGTCTGTGCAGTCTGCAGTGTGCAACCTCCGACGTTGCTGGGAATTCTGTAATGGTCGTAGGGAGGCAGGACTTGTGTTATGTTGGCTTGTGCGGAGGACACGGGCCCTCATCCCACATGCTTCTCTGAATGGTCAAGGTCAGTGGTGTCTGACTCCTTCCAGATAACTTGCATGTGAACCACATGGGGAGTGTTATCATTTCTTTTTCCGTTGTGAATGTTCTTTGGTGTTATGCGCTATCTGCCCTGTGGCCGCTTCCCTCTGCATGCCTGTGTTGGGCTTTTTTTGGTGCAATGACTGTTGTCTCCGGCTTGTTTAGTCGGGATGTGGTTTCAGAGTGGGAATGGAAGGTCATTCAGTGCTGTCTCCTCTCCCGTGTGTGGGCAGCAGGCTGCGTTTCCGCTATACGTTGGGCCTTGTGTTATAATTGGTCCCACCTGTTATCTGTCCCCGGTATCTCTGATGTTACGTATTGCATGTCTTGTTATTGGGTGCAGGGTGGCATCGGTGTTTCTGTGTGGTACTGGCGTACCTTTTCCCGACGGGGTCCATATTCTGCTGGGTGATGTTGCCTCCGCTGTGTGCTTCGCCGTGTTTTGCACACAGGGGTGTGTCCTAATTTGGCGTGACGTCACTGACATGTTCGGGTCACTTGTGTGACGTCAGGTTGGCAACAGTGAATTGCCGGTTGGGGACATGACTGTGGCAGGGCTGTCACGTGACATGTGCGTTCTGGGTGGGGCTGGTGTGTGTGGTGTTTTGTTGTGACCCTGTGTTGTTTGTGTGCGGCGCATGCATTGCACTGCCGTTGGCCTCTGCGTTGTGCGCATGTGTGGGTGCAGTGGTGGATGTATCGTGTCCACGCAGGGGTGTCGGGGGGGCCATATACAGTTTTCCCGCCCTTGCACTGTGTGCGCTGTTTGCGTGCCCCTGTTGTGTGTCTGCCTACCTGCGTCGCTGCGGTGCGTTGACTCCTGGGTGCTGCATCAGGTAGAGCATGGGGAGGGCCTGCAGTGCTGGATTCATGCTCGGGGGGTCCGTCTCTTTGCTATCCGTACTGTGCGTTCGGTTTTCCGCCTTGCTTTCACGTGCGGTGTCTCTTAGCCGGGGGAACTGTTTGGTTCTGGCATCGTAATTTGTACGCCGGGCGGTACGTGATTTCGTCGGGCGTTGTGTCTCCATTAGGCCACGCCGCTCCGTGGACGGGCGCACTTTGATGGCGGAGGGCATAGCTGGCTTACGGGCGGTGTTTGGCTGACTTTTCACATCCTAATTGGGCGGGCGTGTGTGCTGTGGCGGGCGGACGGTAACTGGTGGTTTTTCCATCCGCCAGCACGGCGGTGGTGCTTCCGCCCGCCATCCTAATGGGCCCCTATATTTTTTACAACAATATTATTGCAAACGATATTTAAAACCCTGATATTCTTGCAAACGATATTACTTACCTAAAAATTTATATTTATGTCCACGATATTTCAGCTTCCTGATATGAATATGTTATGATATTAAAAACTCAATATTTGTGTGACTCGATTAAGGGTTGGTGGCGAACTCCGCTCCGCCAGCGGAGTTTGCAGAGTTTTGCAACTCTGCGCTCTGCTGGGAGCACGGAGTTTGGCAAAAAACTCTGATTCCACCATGTGGCAGAGTTTGCCCCTACCGCCCACCAAGCCCTGGTCCTTGCGTGGATCTCAGCGTGGTGTTCTCCATTCTTGGGCTGTCTCCTCATGCTCGGCGGTGCAGGATTCTTCTCCTGGGCTGCAACTAATGAAACCCCTTCACTGTAGGACTCGTGAGGACTGTGTAGGCGCTTGATGGAGAGTGGAGACAGGGTTAAGGTCTCCACTCTCCATGCATGTGCATGCGCAGTCCTCGCGAGTCCTGCAGCGAAGCTGTTTCATTAGTTGCAGCCCAGGACTGGCTGCCACAGCAGAGGTAAGCCGGTGAAAGCAGGTGGCAGTCTGGGGCCATGACAAATGCGCAGGACTGGGACTTTGCTACTGCATAGGGTGGAGTGGAGCGCTGCGGAATTCCAGAGAGTTTTTAGGCAACTCTGCGTAATTCCGCGTAGTGCCACTCCGCCAACTCCGCACACCCTTAGACTCGATATTAGTAGCTCGATAATATGCCCAAATACCGATTAATCCAGAGACAAAGGTAAAACTGTTTTCAAAGGTTTGTGAAATGTGGCAGCCTCTTTCAGAGTCTGAAGAGGAAGGATCTTCCAGGCCTTAGCTGTAACCACCGAAAACATTTGCCTTTAACTTGGGAACAGCAGAACTGGGGGACAATGAATAACAGAGCCTCAGAAGACAACAAAGAACTGAACAGGAAGAATCCCTCCACCATAGATAGGGCAAGTCTGAATGATGGAAAGAGTGATGTCAGCAGCAAAGAACCTTGATAACATTTTGTTGAGATAAACAATTGAACTTCTAGACAATATGGATCCCAAGCAGAGTGTACTAAGTAACTGCTTTCTAAAAAATGGTTCAATGGTACTGGGAAACGTCACGTTGCTGTTGACAAACCTGTTTGTATGCCCAGAATTTATGGCCTTCACACTAAGGGCCTGATTACGAGTCTGGACCGCCGTACCCGTGGTGGTGGTCCGATAGCCGCCACACTGCGGGACTGCCCGCAGTATTACGACTGCGGTGGTCGGACCGCACAAGACCGCCGGCACCGCTGGGTTCAAGGATCCCGCTGGCCGGCAGTCTTTCACTGGCAGGAATATGCTGGCGATGCGTCAGCCGGCAACGCCGAGCATATTCCGAGTTGCCATTTCACTGTGAACTCGCCATGAAAAGGGTGGCAGAATGGCAACAAAGGGGGCCCTAACAGGACCCCCTGCCGGATTTGGGCCTGGGGGTGCATGCGGGGCGCACATGTTGTCCCCCTGGATTTGCACCCTCCTTCCTGCACGGTGTGGCATATATGTGCTCTGATATCGGTCTGCTTGATAGGCTCTTCTATGAGGCTAGCAGACCGTCGTTGTCAGAGTCAGGATTTAACTCCTAATCTGGCAGGCGGTCCCACCACAACTTTAGCGGTCCTAAAGTGGATGGCAGGTTGCACTGTCCGCTTTAGGACCGCCAAAGTCGTAATAAGGCCCTAACTGTCTCTCACTGTAGAATAGCCACGAAAGCTGCGGTTGAAACTGCTGGTAAATAAAGATGTATTCAGTGCACATCAAACGTACATTGAAGTGATATGTGGCAGCCCAACATCTCCTTCAGGCACTCAACTTCATCCCAGACATGATTGTTCATACAGGCAAGATGAGGAGCAACCCTAACAGACACAAGGCCGGGGTGGGGGGAAGGGAGGCCACTCCCTAGGTAAGAAGTTACACAATACATTGGTTAAAACATCACTTCTTAGAGAAAGACTAACAAAAGAAACTACATGCTTCCTCCACGAAACCTCCGACATGGTTTGCATCACCCTACTCTGCCACTATGGCAAGGGCTTCATCATCCTACATGCCACTATCATAGGGGCAGCATTTTTTTACACTGCCACCATGCCATTGATTTCATCACTCTACACTGTCACAATGTCATTGGCTGCATCACCTTACACTGCCACTATGGCATGGGCTATATCATGTTAAACTGTCACTATGGGATGGAATGGGCTGCATCATCCTACTCTGTCACCATGTCATGGGTTGCATATACCTATATGCAACACTGACATGGGTTGCATATACCTACATGCAACAATGGCATAGGCTGCTTCGTCCTACACTGCCACTGTGGCATGGGCTGCATCATCCTGCATGCCACTATGGCATGGGCTATATCTATATTATACTGTCACTATGGTATGAGATGCATCTTCTTACACTGACATTATTGTAAGAGCTGCATCGCCCTACACTGACACTGTCTCACAGGCTGCATCATCCTACACAGTCTCTATGGAATTAAGTAGATACTCCCCTTAAAGTAAGAAAGCCACTTTCACTCAAAAAATTGAAAAACAGCTTGAACATTATAAATATTCCTTTTGGGTTTATTTACTATGTCAGATGGCCTGGTTTTGCAACAGTAAAAGTTTGTCAATACTCTATGAAGTTACTACTTTGGAAAGCTAGGACCAGATGAATGAACCTATTTTACGGTTGCAGATACGCCACAAAATAGTTTTTTCATATGTATCAATTACATTTTAGGAGTTGGTAAATTTTTACTGATTCTTATAATGGGATTGCGACACCATACTGGTTCACTATTGGGAAGGCACATGTTGCCGGCGTAGCTTCCAAATACTCAATTGGTATGTATGTGAAATTGGCCTACTGGTTGAGTGGGGTGAAACTCTACTCAAGCAGCAACCACAATTCTTGTCAGGGTGAGGCACAAGCAAACCCCAAATTGACCTGTGCTCAACCCTTTGGGAGCTTGGCACAGAGCAGTCAGGCTTAACGTAGAGGCAATGTGTAAAGTGTTGATGTAGAAATTCAAACAGTAAAACAGTGAAAACACATCACAAGAAAAATCCCATACCAATTTAAGAAAATAGAGCAAAATGTAATAAATAATTTGACACCAAAACAACGAAAATCTAATCAACAGATCCAGAGATATGCAATTATAAAAATGTAGGCTAATATATTGCCGAACAGCCCAAAGTGCCACTCGCGGCTATCTGGTCGTGTGAGAACGTCAGAAAGTCACAAGATCAGGCTGTGCGGGTTGGATACAGGGACCAAGTTAGTCCAGCTGAAAAGTTACACTCTCAGTCCTGCACAAATGGTCAAGTTCTCGTGGAGGGGGCTGCGAGGAGCAGAAAAGCATCGCAGACGGTCGTTGATGTAGCACGAAGAGCAGGCCTGGCATCATGGATGGTCATTGCTGCAGCGTGAAGCTCCAGTTGTCGTCACAAACATGTAGTTCGGAGCTTCAAGCTGGCACTCCTTGCGAGTGGTCAATGCTGTAGCTCGAAGAGTTAGGCTGATGGGACTTCATTTTGGCGGACAGTGCGAGTGACAATGTTTTGGCGCTAATGGAAACATTCACAATCACGAAGAGTCCAAAATCTTACATTCAGCTCCACTGAGTCAACACCAAGGGTCCAGGACCTGAGGGGTACCACTTGGGGGCCAGGGGCTTGCTCCAGCTGGTTCTGGTTCAGATGGTTGTAAGCCTGTTACATCCCTGTGGCTCTGAACAGGAGGCCAGGTGACTAGCCCTTGGAGTCACTCTGGGAGACCTGGGTTCAAGTGCAGGTCCAGTACCCTCTAACTCAGGCAGGAGGGCACCAGAGACGTAAGGCAGCAGTCCAGCAAGGCAGTAATCCATCAGGGCAGCAGTCCAGCAGAAAGACAGTCCTATCAGCAGCAGAGCAGTCATTTTTCCTGGCAAAGTCTCCACAGGTCCAGAAGTGTACTGAAGAGTTGTTATCTGGGGTTCAATATTAATACCAAGTGCCTCCTTTGAAGTGGGAGACGCTTCTAGAGGTTTCCCTTTTCTTTGAAGTGCACAGGTTTCCTGCCTCCTCTGCCCTGGCTCCAGACTAACTACATGGGGTATGCAGCACTGTGTGTGGAGGCAGGACACAGCCTATTCAAGTGTAAGTTGGGTTTGACCCAGTTCCGCTCTCCCATCCTGCCAGTGAGGGCCCATCCAGGCACACCTAAGATTTTTTTTTTTTTAAACAGATCTTTATTACACATTTTAGATTAGGATTTTTATGTAACAGAGTATAAAAATTCAGGCGGCCCAGCCCTGCTTTCTTCCGAACCGCTGACCACACTTTGTATGAGCAGCGGAGGGTCTTGAATCTAAGGGCCAGATGTACGACCATTGTGATTAGCGACTCGCAAATTGTGACAAATTGCGACTCGCAATTTGCGAGTCGCAAATCACAATGTACAACAGTATCTCAGACACTGTTTGCGATTCCCAATGGGGTCGCAAATTGCATGCCTCATGAATATTAATGAGGCACTCGCAATTTGCGACTTCATTGGG
This sequence comes from Calotriton arnoldi, assembly GCA_963921515.1. NCBI lineage: Eukaryota > Metazoa > Chordata > Amphibia > Caudata > Salamandridae > Calotriton > Calotriton arnoldi. The sequence continues at coordinate 614,138 of CAWUFW010002119.1, forward strand.
AATGGCTGGCCCTCCCAGGTATGGTGGCCTGCTGGGCTCAGCAGACCTCCATGTCTGGGACTGCTTTTAAATAAAGCAGATTTTTTTTTAAAATGCAGCCCGTTTTCCTTAAAGGAAAACGGGCTGCATTTAAAAAAAGAAAAATGAAACATTTTTGTTTCATTTTTTAAGGGCAGGTTGTGGTCCCTGGGACAACTGCCTGCCCCTAAAAAATATTTTCCCCTGCATTCACAAAGGGGAAGGAGCCCCTTAGGGACCCCTTCCCGTTTGCGAGTGCTTTACCACCCTTCTGAGAAGGGTGGTAAACTGCGACTGTTTTGCGACCGCAATTGCGGTCGCAACACAGTCTTACATAGGGTTCAGACTCGCTATTAGGAAGGGACGCCCTTGGAATGCCCCTTCCTAATAGCGAGTCACTAATCCTATTTAGCGAGTCGCAAATCATTTGCGACTCGCTAAATAGGGTTAGTACATGGGCCATTTGCTTTTTTGCATGCGCAAACAGGTCGCAAACCCGTTTGTGCATTGAAAACACGGTCGTACATCTGGCCCTAACTCTTTTATAATACCCGTACTCAAGCTGTCTCCACAATACTCCACAAGCCTCCTCTCCAATCAAAAATGCAAACAATATGAGATTTTGAAGAGTCTCTTGTTTTGCCCCAACAAGATAGACATCTGTTGCAGAGTAGCAGCCCAGTAATAGATTCTTATGTTAGGTACAGCCAGACCCCCCAGATCTTTCGGAAGGGTCAGATATCTCATCGTCCTTCCATGCCTAGTGTATGCCCACAAAAATCTAGAGATCAGCCCATCAATAGCCTTAAACCATTGGTTCCCTACTTCAAGAGGGATGCCTCTAAAAAAGTAGAGTATTTTGGGCAGAAATACCGTCTTGATCAGATTAGTTCTTCCTTTTAATGTCATTAGTAAATTGTTTATTCTGCACAGTTCCACTCTTGTACTTTTTATTAAAGGATCTAAGTTTATCTTTATAATTTTATCTACGTCTGCTGCAATTTTTACCCCAGATAGGTAGCCCCCTCTACCACATGCCGATCCTTGCATTCCACTTGTGTATTTTTGACAATTTGGGCCTTATCTTGGTTTAATAGATATCCTGCAAACTTATCAAACTGTTTAGCCTCTTCCTCTTTTTCTCTTAGTGCTTCCCTGGGCTCTGTAGTGACTATTGCTAAATCGTCAGCGTAGGCCAATATTTTTGTTTTCCAATCATGTGACATAATAGGGTGAATTTGCTTGTTATTTACTATCCTCCTTACCAGAGGATCAATATATAGGGCGAATAACAGAGGGGAGCAGGGACATCCCTGTCTAGTACCTCGTTGTATTTTTATAGGATCCGAGTGGCCCCCCATCATAGAGATCCTAGCCCTGGGCCTCAGGTAGAGTGCTTTCAGGGCCGTACAAAACCTAGGCCCTAATCCGATCTTCTCAATCAAAAACCAAAGGTAGTGCCATGAGACCCTAGCAAATGCTTTTTCAGCATCCAAAAGTATTAAAGCCATAGGGTCTCCCATCACTGCTGTTGCATCGAAAAGAGTGATAACCCGCCTGATGTGATCAGTTGTACCGCGACCTGGAACAAAGTCGTGTTGCCATGGAGAAACGATTTTCCTAATTATTCCGGACAGCCTTGCAGCCAAGATTTTAGAATAGATTTTAGAGTCACTATTCATCAGGGTGATTGGCTGGTAAGATCCTAGTTCTGACTGAGACTTCCCTTTTTTGGCAACACAACTATATTTGCTAAAGCCCAGGACCCAGGTGTCCTTCCCCTCCCTGCACTGTTAGAAAAAGTTCCAGCAGATACTTCTTGAAACAAGGGGACATAATCTTATAGAACTCTCCGGGGATGAGATCCGTACCAACTGCCTTCCCGGCTGCAAGGGAGGAGATTACTAACTCAAGCTTCTTTACAGTGAATGGTTGACCTAAATATTCCTGGTCCAGGGGGCAGAGCTTGCCTGGCTGCAAGATGGCCGCATACTAAACACTCTCGGCCGTCCCGGCGCATAATCCTTCAAACTCCTACAGTTTACACAGTTCTACACACCGTGTTTACTTGCCTGCTGTCTCCCAGTGCCCTTCCGCTGCTGTTGTTACCGGTGAATCGGTTCTGGAGAGCCTGTGGCGCTGGATGCCCGGTGGGGCCTACAAGCAGCGATCGCGATGATCCTGTGGTGTGGCGCTGGCTGCAGGGGCGGCCCTCTGATCGGAGCTGGAAAGGGACCATAGGACACTGTGCAGAGGCTTGGGTCCAGCCATTGCTGTCCCGGGGCTCACCGAGGGGCGCAGCGGCATAAACGACTCGCGGAGGCCCCGCCCGGCAGTGTGGTAGGCTGTAACTGGAGCCGGGCCTTGTCTGCGGGATTCCACCTGTGGTGGTGCCTCGAGGCTGCTCCGGACCCGGGATTGCACCCTGTTGGAGCTCACGGTGTGAGACACTCGCCTGTTGGACGCTGCCGCTCTAGTCTTGCTGGGGGCCCCGGTGTTCTCTGAGGCCTACACCCCTGATAGCAAACTACTGGTGCACTCGCGTCTGGGCCTGCTCGTGACCAGAGGCCCGTTGAGACTGCCCTGACTCCGGACTCGCATCCTGCTGGAGCTCTCGGCGAGGGACGCCTGCTGAGCGGGAGGCCTGGAGTTACTTGCAGCATTCTCCTCTGATGGTGAGTTGCCGGGCGCTGACGCAGCTGGGCCGGCACGAGATTGGTGCCCCGTTGGGCTACGACGGGGCCTGAGGGGCATTGCCCGGTGGACCCGAGGGCCCTGGCCTTGCTGTGACCACCTCTCCTTGGATTTGGCCATTTCCTAGCTGCCCCCGGCCCCCTCTAGGCCTTCTGCGCCCATCGCTGCTGACCCTGTGAGGCGGAGGAACCAGCACTGCGATCTGCACTGACGGGGCACACCCAGCCCCACTTTGGAACACTTATTGCGCTGGGGTGGTGCAAAGGCCTTCATCATAGCTGGTCTCTCCCCCTGGTAACCCCTGCGTTTGCTTGGGGAGAGCGCCACTCTCTCGCAAACTCTGGTGCTTGTAGAGTGCTTTGCACAGTATTGGGGGCCTGCGGGACATCATCATCATCATGGGAAAGTCAGAAAAAACCCCAATCTAAGCTGCCAATCGAGCCACGTAAATCAAGCAGACAGATGGAACAGGATAAAAACGCTTCCGAATCAGGGTCTGAGGTGGGTGATTCACCTTCTGACTCAGACATTAACCAAATCTTGGCGGCTATGCAGAGTAGTTTGAACAAAATAGATGGGAAAATTGATTCCCTTTCCTTCCGCATGGACAGGATGAACGAGCGCCTAGCTAAGCACTCTGAACACTTAGATATGGTCGAAAGAAGGGTCTCTGACGTCGAAGACACCTTGAACTCTGCATAACTCTCCCACACTGTAGTGGACAAGCAGCTTAAGTCCCTGCAGGCTAAAGCCAAGGACCTGGAGGCCCGCTCAAGGCGAAACAATATACGTATTGTTGGAATCGCCGAGTCCACCAACATCCCCAATATGGACCTCTTCATGGAACAGTTGTTAACTTCTCTGCTAGGTAGAGACTGTTTTTCCAGTATTTTCGTTGTTGAGAGGGTGCACAGCTCGCTGGCTCCTCGTCCAGTGCCCGGAGCACCACCATGCCCAATTATAGCGAGGCTCTTGAATTATAGAAATCGCAATAGTGCGCTCTGGAGGGCCCGGAGTTGCAGGAACTTTGCTACGAAGGCATGGCTCTCTCTCCTTATATCCTGATTTTACCCAGCAGGTGCAGGACCCTCGGCGGCTTTTTGCACCAGTCAAGAGAAAGCTCCGTGATCTGCAGTATCTACAATATGATGTATCCTGCAAAATTGAGATTAAACACGCTGACGGGAAGACTCATGTATTCACAGATCCTGTGCAAGTCCTGCAGTTCCTCAAGTGTAGAGTTGGTGTAAAACCAAAGAAGAGTCTCGGAGGTCCACATGCGGATCGAGCGGGAGACCCTGAGACACGTGAGGACTAAGGTCTCCTCTGCACTTCCTGGGGGATGTCCCGGGCTAGGCTTGCTGAGCATGATCGACTGATCTAGCTTCTATTCTCTCTCACACAGTTTGGACTATTTGGCATGGGGCTGATACATGAGAACTTGGGTGAGCAGTCAAAATATCGAAAATTAAATATCAACCTACACTAATATCGAGGTGACAATATCGAAGGGACAGAATATCAATGTTAAGAATATCGATAGACAGAATATCGACCCTAAGGTAAGTAATATCGAATTTTTTTATATCGATGTAAGTAATATCGAAGTTAGTAATATCGATATCAAATATATCGATGTTACTAATATCGATGTTACTAATATCGATATTTATATTATTGTTATGTATTTTGTTATGTATTTAATATGTATGTGTTATATGTGTTTTTGTAAGTGTTCTACTTGTCTAAAAATATATGTATACAATTTTTATATGTTAATAATGTTTTTATAAGTTATTTTTGTTTTTTAGTACTGTAGCGGGTTGTGGGTTTATAGGGGAATAGGGTGGGAAGTAATTTAATTATACTAAATTAATTATTAATTTTTAGGAATTATAAATTATTTTTAATTATTTTTCTGTTCGGGTTGTGGGTTTATAGGGGAATAGGGTGGGAAGTAATTTAATTGTAATTAAATAATAATTTATTTTAATTAATTGGTATTGATAATTATATTATTGTTAATTAATTAATAATTGGTAATTAATTTTTATTAATTGGTTATTAATTTTTATTAATTGATTAATTGATCATTATGTTAAGTGTATTATTTTATTATTATTGGAGTGTGTTGTGCGTTTATAGGGGAATAGTTTTGGAAGTAATTGAAATCTAATTAAGTAATTATTAAATTTATTGTTGGGTATTGATAATTAATTTATTGGACATTAATTATTAATTGGTAATTTTTGTAAATTATAATTTTTTGTTATGAAAATTAATTTATTGTTGTTTTGTCATTAATTGGTAATTAAATATTATTAAATATTATTTATTGATCAATTTAATTAATATATTAATAAGTAATTATTAATTGGTAATTAATGTTTAATAATTATTATTATTGGTATAAAAAAGCATTTTATTGTTCAATATTTGTTAATTGGTAATTAAGTTTTAATAATTAATATGTGTTTTGTTATTACAAATATTTTATTGCTCAATATTTATTATTTGGTAATTAATATTTATTAATGATTATTTATTGGTATTTATTATTAATTTATTGTTAATACATTTTTCATTGGTAATTATGTTTTTAATAATTATTTATTGGTATTTGTAAATAGTTTAGAGTTATTTAATAATTAATTCATTAATTATTTTAAAAAATTATTTTATTTATAAGTATGTTATTTTTAACTTCTACGCTATCCAACACTTTCTCTACTGTTGCACTCTCTGGAGTTGGAATAGTAATTTTTACCCCTACGCTATCCAACACTTTCCCTACTGTTGCACTCACTGGAGTGGGAATAGTAATTTTTACCCTTACGCTATCCAACGCTTTCCCTACTGTTGCACTCACTGGAGTGGGAATAGTAATTTTTACCCTCCCGCTATCCAACGCTTTCCCTACTGTTGCACTCGCTGGAGTGGGAATAGTAATTTTTACCCCTACGCTATCCAACACTTTCTCTACTGTTGCACTCTCTGGAGTGGGAATAGTAATTTTAAGCTCTACGCTATCCAACATTTTTCTTACTGTTGTTTTTTTTGGAGTTGGAATAGTAGTTTTATTCCCTCTGCTATTTAATATTTTTTTGTATTATTTTAGTTAATGTAGTAAATAATTAATTTTAAAAATATTAAAAGTAAATTAATTTTTTTAAATTTGTTATACATTAATTTTTATTTATGTTATTGTTTTATGTGTATAGATGTATTTGTAATTTATAATATTTTTTAATAATTTATAATTTATTAAAATAATTATTAAAACTGATTATTAAGTAAGTATATATATTTTATATTATATGTATGTTTAATTAATGTTTTATTAAATTATATATATTACTTATTAATTTTAAACATAAAATATTTTTAACTATGTTTATTTTATTTATAAGTATTATTTAGTTTATTTTACATATTTTTTTAACAAAAAAACCCCGATATTTTTAATAACGATATTTTTGACATCAATATTTTTTTTTCGATATTTTTGTACTTACCATGTTGTAGATAGGATATCGATATTCTTGACATCGATATTCTTGCTCCGATATTTTTGTAGGTCGATTTTTTGACCTTCGATAATTTGTCAGTGATCCGAGAACTTGTACTACATTTTTCAACATGATGGTCTGATTATGATTAAGCAGCCTAATTTTAAGCTCATTATCCGCTCAGTCGTTCTCGCTGGATCTGACTTCGACGTGGGTGGGTGACATGCATAGGGTGGCGTTCAGTGGTGGTTGGGTTCGTCCCGCGGGGAGATCCATGTTGAAATCATTTGTGTATAACACGGTAGAAATGTTGTTGTTATCATTGCCTACTATGCCGGTACAGGGAGCACCCTTAGTCAGGTGACATCTGCCCAGTAGTGTGTTCCACAAGGGGTGCATTAAGAAATTTTGACGCAGTTGTTGGGTGTTATTTCATATTGAGATCACTATCTCGTTTTCTTGGTAACAGTGTTTTATGCTGGGGACTATCTCGACTATGCACAGTTGGGGAGGGCATAGCGTGGATGGGCGGGTAGAGGTGTCCTAATATGGATCAATCCTAAGTCAGGGATTACACTAAATGAATCCGAAGCTGATCCAAATGGGAGATACATTATAGCGAAGTGCCAGAAGGAGGGTCGAACTTTAAAATTGGTTAATGTATACGGCCCCAATTATGATGACCAGCAGTTTTACTGTGAGCTGGGCTCCCGTCTCCTGCAGGATCCAAACGCAACTCTGCTACAGGGGGGGGACTTCAATTGCATTTTAGTTCCTGATAAAGATTGCTCTAGGGGTCTCCCCAGGCGCCCCTCAGCTGCAGCAAGTGCTATTGTTGACTTGATGGATGAGCCGCTCACCAGACATCGGGGGATTCACCCACTACTCTGCCCCTCATGACACGCACACCCGTATTGATTATTGGCTGCTCTCTAGGAGCTTGCTCTCTTATGTCACGGACTGTACCCCACTTACACGCACATATTCAGATCATTCTCCTGTACAATTAGATATCATGTTACCCATTAGGTGTTATATTCCATATAGGTATCATAACATAGGCCCCGGTAATCTCATTACCCGCCACCTATATTCTCTCCCTACATTACACTTGTCACGGTTTACAGGGACTGACCTTTTACCTAGATATTACACTGCAGTCAGAATGCGGGTTTTCCCTAGTTCGAAATCTCATACATTATGCATGAGGATTCTTGGAAGCACAGCAGGACTACCAGCTCCTGTATACAATCTATGTACAAAGTTCAGGCCCAACGTCATCCTTAGGCCGACACAGTAATACAGCAAGGTAGGACCCCAGGGGAGACCTATGGGTATATATACATCACATTTTGCTAACACAGTTAGAGGAGACCGAGACTTCCCGGCCGACACACTGACCAGAGATGCTGAGGTTCCTGCATGCAGACACTCCAGCTCGCAGTGGTCTAACATCCCTCGTGGGGTGTCTAGCTCGAGACCAGGACGGGATCCCACAGTCTCACTTAAGGTAACGGGGTTGACTAGATCCTAGAGGAATTCTTGGCTTAACACCTACACCAATGCTAGGTACACTTAGGTACATCTAGTTAGGGAGGCATCGTAGGAGTACGTACCTTTTATTATCATGTGTTTCATATACTTGAATGTATTCATCATTTTAGTAAGATGGTAGAATTATACCATCCTTTTACTTTCATAGTACTGTTAATCATTTATATCCTATTTTGTCTAACGGTTGTTGCAGCACATCTATTCTACACCAGAATAACAACTGTTCAATAAATGCTTATTGAAAACGCCCAACTTGTTTATTCTGTGTATCTCTCTGAGACAAACTAAGTAAGCATGAGTGACTGAGCGAAAAGTAGTATATTGTTTCCACGATCCTGAGGGATCAGGGTTGTCATGTTCTGAGGTTGCCAGAATCTATTCCCTCCCTGGTAAGAGGAGATTATAGTGGCACTGTGAGCTAGCTGATACAGACAGGCTAACATACCCGGTGGGGGTGCACGGAATCAGTCTGCCACCAGTCCCACAGTTTATGTTATCCAAACGCGCAGATCCTGTATAGGTCATATAGGAACTACACGACATAGGCAAGCAACGCCCTTCACTTGGAGGTTCCCCCCCCCCCCCTTATTCACTGTTGGACCCAGTGTTCACCGCTGAAATGGCGACATTGATAGATGATTTTTTTTTTTTTAAAGAATATCGGGTCTGTTGAGTGTTTCGCTACAGTTTGGGAGGCTTTTAAATTTTATATTAGATGCATTGCTATATCCAAACATGCAGGTGTGCTTCGTTCTCTGAGGGACAGGTTAACGAAATTTGAGCTCGAAATTTCTACCCTGGAGCACACTTTTCGAGAAACTGTGGATAAAAAGTTACTGGGGAGTATAAAGACTGCTCTGGAGAAGTTCCAGGAGGCCGCTGATAGCGAAGTGAAACATCTGGGCAAATACGCCACAGCTAGGGTGTATGGAGAGGGGGAAAGACCTGGGGCTTCTCAGGCGGCGCTACTGCGCCCCAAGAGAGATGCACATTTGATAATTGAGGTTCGGGACGAACAGGGACTTCCCATTCATGAGTGCGCAGATATTGCGGATAGATTCAGCAGATACTACTCTGAATTGTATACAACGCAGTGGCCCCCTGATGAGGAGGCACACAATGAATACAGGACTACCGTGAGCATATCCAAATGACGTGGCTCACAAATGAGCACAGGGAACACCTCATGGCCCCTTTAACTCCTGGTGAAGTCAAGGCAGCGCTTAAAACTATGCAGGCGGGCAGTGCCCCGGGCATTGACGGGCTCACAGTGAATTTTTATAAGACTTTTCAAGAACAATTGGTCCCTCACCTAATATCCCTATATGAGGACATGGCCAAGTCTGAGGTTATGCCCCCCTCTATGCGTGAGGCCTTGATTATATGTTGCTTAAGCCTGGGAAATGCTCAGTGGAATGCTCATCATATAGGCCCCTATCGCTTTTAAATGTCGACACCAAGATATATGGCAACATTTTGGTGAATCGCTTAGCCCCTTTGATCCCACTGGTGGTTCGCTCGGAGCAGGCGGGTTTTGTCCCCGGTCACAATTTGACCCTCAACCTCAGAACAATCTTCAGTACCATCCAGCAACTCAACCCTGACGTTGAAGCAATGGTTGTCTTTTTAGACCCAAAAAGGCTTTTGACTCCGTGGAGTGGGCGTTTATGAAGGAGGTGTTGAGGCGTATTGGAGTCGGCGATATATCTTCCTAAAATTGGTTACCGTGTTATACACCCTGCCCACTGCCAGGATTCGTCTGGGTAATATGATTATGGCCCCCATTGCCATTTCAAGGGGCCCTCGACAGGGTTGCCCATTATCCCCTCTCCCTTATGCCCTGGGGGCCGGACCTTTGGCGTGTGCACTGTGTTTGTGCCATAGTCATATGGGACTGCGGTTCCCAGGGTATAGCTTGGTTCTTTCGGCATACGCGGATGATACACTGCTATATGTATGGAAGCTGGGCCACGATCGCAATCCTATCCTCTCTGAGGTCGTGCAGTTTGGACAATTGTCCGGCCTCAAAATTAACTGGTCAAAATCGGTTATCTTTCCATCGACTCCGGTTAGATTACCCTATGCAGTGGTCATCAGACCCCATTCGTTATCTAGGGATACAAATTCACACTAACCCTGACATAGTCCTTGCAGAAAAATAAGGAAAAGCAATTTCCAAGCTCGAAGATGATATTTTTAGATGGATTAGGTTACCTCTTACCTTGTTAGGTCATATCTCTATTATAAAAAATGGTTGTCCTCCCTAGATTTCTGTTTTCATTTTTAAATATTCCCATGTTGCTGCCACGCCACATATTCGCTTCAAGATTGGCCTGGGCTGGTAAGCAGCCAAGAGTCAGATTGTAGACGGTGATGTTACCTTATTCGGCAGGAGGCCTCGGGGCTCCAGACTTGGAGTTATACTACCAAGTGGCCCAGGCATCCCATGCATGTGGCTGGATACATGGCCCTCAGGACTTGTCACACGTGCAGATCGAAAGAAATGCGACCGCCCCCGACACCCTGCAGCAGTCCCTTTTTAGGCCTCCCATAAGACGACACAGTGTTCTCGACTACGCATGCCTGGCATAGGTTGCTAGAGTTTCAGGCTGGCGCTCTTCTGTATTCCTACAATTATAGTATGCAGTTCCTAATGTCTAAAGCAGGTGGTTGTGATCAATCAAGGGCTCCACATGGTGGTGTAGAGCGAGACGTCAGGAGGAGAATCTCCTCCTTTAGGAAAAAGACCCTCACACACCCAGCCAGCTAGGTGTCTTGCTTCATCATCGGGTCTTCTCCTTATCGGGTCGGCGCTGCAATACCCGATCGGCACCCGAGATGGGGCCTTCTTGGCGGAGATCTTTATTCCTTATGCCGTAGGGTGTAGTGCGTGTGAGGGCCCTAGAACAGTGTAGGTGATAATGATGTGTAAGTAGGTGTAAATTAAAATAGGAAGTGGTGGTCCACTCAAAACAATTTTAATGAAGTGTGGCCATCACCCTAATTAAAACCAAAAATGAAAAAAGAAAACGCGTATCTTCACTCTAAAGTTGTGAGGTTATACGCTTATGACATGGGTCAACATGTTTCTTGCCCTTATTCCAAGTAGATGGCAATTCCTCAGGACCAAAATAGGATCTACCTACACTTTTCGGTGGTGGTCAGTAACTACGTTAAGTGAGGTAATAACCACTCATACAGCACCCTAAAAAGTGATACCTGTAGATCTAAAAACAACCCAAATTGGGTCGAGGACGCACGGCATCAGTACCGGCTGGTGTGGACACTAAAATGTAGTGTCTGTTCCGTGGGAAGCGGGTCGGCAGTACTCCTACCCCTCACTCAGCCGGTCTTCTGTATTCGCCATTGATTCCGCTGGAGTGGTGCTCCTGGTTCCAGACAGGGAAGGAAAAGGGTGTTCATAGTTCACTTAAAGCATTGGGTATACTTAAGATAGGGGACTGCTTTCATGATGGTGCTGTCCTTAGCTGGGACGAACTGCCCCTAGAGGGTCTGGTGCCCACGCCAATAAATCAATTCCAGTACAACAGGGTTAGGCAGGCGTGGCACGAGCTCTTGGGGGATGACATGCAGGAGCCCCCTGCGTTACCCACACTCAAACATCTCATTCGCGCAGATTCCCCTGCTGAGCTAATATCAATACTCTATTCGCTCTCATTAGAATACATGTCAACACCATGCTCCAAGGCCCAGCTAGGCTGGCAGAGTGATCTGGGCTTGGTCCTCGATGATAAGCGCTGGAGATACTGTTGTGAAGTAACTAAAAACATATCACTAAATGGCAGACATCACCTAATACACTTTAAATACAGTACATAGAGTTTACTACACACCCCCGCTAGGCTGTTTCACTATGGGCTGCGAGATTCTGGCCGCTGTGATCGCTGCCTGGAACCGGGGGCTGGGTTCCTGCACTCTGCGCTTGGCTATGTCCTGACATTTTTAAATTCTGGAGTGAGGTCTTTAATGCCATGAGCGATATTACGGGACATGTCCTAGTACCCAACCCTCTTCTGGCCCTACTTGGGTATGATATGGGTATAGATAAAAGCTACAGGAAGCTGGTAGCGATGGGTATGCTGCAAGCAAAGCGTAGGGTTGCCATGCGCTGGGCCAAGGGGCTGATTCCACTGGAGAGCAGATATGCTATATTGTAATATGCAGTTCAACATATACAAGGAGCTGCTACCCCCCCAAAGCCGCCCAAAGAGCTATTGGGGATTGTACAAGCAATACCTAATTGGGAGTGGTGCTGCTGTGCCGGCCAGCCAGGGTAGCGATACAGGCGCCTGAGATGTTCTGCCCAGCTTTCTACTCGGAGGGGGGACAATTAACAGAGTGTCCCTGTTTCCACTTTACCCTCTGTGATGGGAGGCCCCCTTAGAAAGACCCTGTCACATGCACTGAGCCTTGCCATGTTGGAATTTAGACTATGTCATAATGTCTATATAAGTGATATGCCTTTTGATGTGTATTGTATTTCACTTTTAAGCTTGTCCTGCCTATGTCTTGTTTGGGGATCGTTTCTTGTTACTTATTCCTTTCTTATGTCAGAATGTTTTCTCAATATGAATATGATTTGTAATTTTATAAACAAAATAAAAAAATAAAAAAAAATATTACCGGTCTTCGTCACCTATATTATCCATCACCATTGAATTCAAATATCTGACCATATTCTCATCCTCCTCTCCCCGATCCTCCGTATATAACTGATGATGAAACCTCTGGAATGCAGCCCTTATTCCTTCTCGATCTAAGACTATTCCTGACCCAGGATCTCGAATTTCATGAATATGGGCCTGGGCTGTTTGCTGCCAAGTCCGCACAGCCAAGAGATGACCCACCCTCTCACTATATTCGTAAAATGTATGTTTCTGTGCCAGAAGTTTGTCTGCGGCCTTTTTTGTCGAGAGGCTCACTATCTCGGCCTTAGCCACTGCTACTTTCAGCTGGGCTGTCTCAGTCTCTGTCTCCATTCCCAAGGCGACTGCTTCCGTCGGCATAGCCTCTGCGTGGGACAAGCTGCTATACAGATCACCCAAGTGAAGTCTTTCTTTTTTTGGCGGGCCCAACTAAACGGAGCAGTCTCCCCTCGAACCTCAGCCATAAAGGCATTCCAAAATTACCCCTACGGGAGCACTACCCGTGTTTTCTGACATAAAAACTGGAATCCATTCCCGCATATGATTAAGGTATGCGTCATCTAATAACAGAGCGCATTCAAAAGACCAGCACCGCCGCTGGTGCAGCTTGTCCAAATGAGGGGCCTCCAATTCCAATGGATTGTGATCTGACATGACCATAGGATATTTCTCTGTTCAGGATCCCTGTAAAAGATCTTGGGAGATAAAAAAGTAATCTAGCCTTGCATAAACTTTGTGTGGCGCTGAGTAATATGTAAAGCCTGGATCTAGGGGGAATTTCTCTCTTCAAGTGCCTCTCAGACCATGGGTGGAGCCTAGGTCCAACAGAGACCTAAGAACCTTAGGTTTACGGCCTTTATACTTTCTAGCCCCCATGCCTACCAATTCCACATTCAAGTTGATATTAAAGTCCCAACACATAATGAGAGGGAGTGGCCATAAAGATAATTCTGAGTTTAGCTATTCAAACACCGCTGGGTGATCTAAGACTGACCCATAATCAGAACAAAGTGTAAACCCCCTATTGGGGAACAGACACTCAGCGATGACCCAGCATCCATATTTATCTCCCCGTACCCTAGGGACCAAGCCCCCCCTTTCTGTGCCAGAATTGCCACCCCTCATGTGCGTGCCCCTTGTAAATTACTACCTACCACTTGATAAGCCAGAGACTCTACCAGTGATTTCCTGGACCACCCAAAATGTGTCTTTTGCATACATATTATATCTGCGGTAAGGTAAAAAATATCAAGGGCAACCCTGCGCCTTTTCATGGGATCATTTAGCCCGCAGATATTCATAGTTGCAATCTGCAGATTACTCATTCATTATTAATAAAAATCCCATTGTCTTGTCTAACATTCTTAATCACGTCTTCTCGCCACCACTTGTGTATCGTTGTCCCCGTTCACTTGAGAGAGCTCCCCTAGACATACCCCACCCAGACCCCCACCCAGCCGAACCTACTGCTCCCACTACCCAACCATCCCCCCCACAGACAAGCAAATAGGTTAGATCTGACCCTGGTGATGCCACCCACTCCACCCGCCCCGAAGTGCCCCTGGGTCCCAGCCCTCGTGCAAAGACCATAAGAGACCATAAAAAAAACAAAAAAATAAAGATTCAATGGTAAGATAACCTACGCAAGTAAGCCAGAAGAGAAAGAAACCCCCTGTTAGAGTTGATATACTACAGCTACCGACATCCTCCAAGGTTAGCTTTAAGGAAAGCTTTTCATTCTGGTCCTGACAGCCCGAGCCTCCCTTAATCTCCTTCAAGTACTCTTGAGCCTTAATTTCGGACATAAAAACCTGCACCTTCCCATTGGAAATGACTTTAAGTCGGGCCGGATTTAATAAGTATGCCTCGCTGCCTAACCCCTGAAAGGGTGAGATCAGCTAGCATAATCTCCACTGCCTTTCCACAATGGTGTGGCAGAAATCTGGGCAGACAAAGAACGTATGATCCTCATGAGTGGGTTTGGCTTCTGGTCTTACCTTGTCAAATATGAAAATACGGCCTGCCGAAGGAGGAAGTTACAGAAGAAAACTAAAACTGCCCGTGGCCGTTCAGTTTGTCCTGCCACATTGTTTTTCTTTGACATCATCGGGAAACGGTGAGCTTGATGTACCTCTGCGTCCCAATTCCATTGCGGTAGGTCGGGGATAGCTCCCTTCAGAAGTCCAACCATAAGGATCTCACATCACTCCCTTCAATGATTTCCGCTAGACCCAAAAATCTGAGATTATTTCGATTTTGTTGGTTCTCAAATTCCTCGAGCTTCCACATTACATTTGTCATTTGCATATCCTGTGCCTCTTTATGCTTTTGAAGTTTCCCGACTTCCCCCTCTAAAGCTCCAGCCCTTTCCTTGACGAGGGTCACTCTCTCCTTCATTTCTGAGCAGGTGTGACTGATCTTCCGAATTGACCCTTGCAGATTTTTTGTGGCCTGGTGGGCCCTGCGATTTCCCAACCAGGCTTCCCCATGCATTTGTTTTAGAGTCAAATAAACAAGATCAATAGAGGGGTGGTCTGTATGGCCTGAAGGGTTACTGGGGTCGTCTTACGCTAGACTTTTTCCACTCCGGTCCTCACTGTAAACCTGACTAGTAGCAGAACAGTCCCATCTTAATTTGCGTGCAGTACTGGTATCCATGTCTTGGCCTGATTGGCTTGTTTTGGTCTTCATTCTTCATTTCTGAGTAGCCATTTTATCATAACTACCCCCAGGCTAGCCGATGAGCCCTCAGTCCCTGAATCTTCCAAAGTGGGCGCCACACTAGAGGCTGACATCTCAGAGTCGTCTGTTAAGGAGAAGAATTTCTCCCCTAGCTCTGGAAATACCAGCGGGTTCTTTAAACAAGGTCCCGGCAAAGCAGTCCCAAATGTATCAGTATTCAGGAGTACAGGTAAAGGAGTGTAGTCTATGCTTACCGATACCCCCTTGGAGAGCTCCCTTCCTTCCGGGAGTCCTGAGACTTGTGATCTTCTCATGAGTGATTCATCCGCTGGGCTGTCCTGCCCCGGCACTGTGGTCCTGTCTTCAGATAGCCCGACTCCTTCCTGTGGCAACATGTATCTGCGGGCGGGGAGTACGTCATCTCCCCGCCCGTCATATCCCCGCCCGTCACTCCCATCTGCACAGATACAGAGGAGGCGTTCCCTGCCGTAGCCTCACTAGAGGGGAGCTTCGATCCTGCGGTAGCCGACAAAAGGCCTCCACTATCGATGGTTGCTTAGAGCCGCCCGGGTCCGTGCCAGCTTTCCGCTGTTTTTTGTGTATGTCTGGATCGGTTTTCTTTGCTGCCTGAGCGGCGGCATCCTCCAATTTCTTGGCTGAGATGCCACGCCGGGGCTGGCTCAACACTCGCCCTGCTGCAGCTCCGGTTGCGGCGGCATCCTTCACTGCCTTATTAATGTTAGGTGCCATTTCCGATGGGAGAAACTTCGTGAGCCTCCATCGCAAAATGCAGATCGCCAACCTGACCTCCCACAAAGCCGCTGTAAACAAGCCTCGCAATCCTCGTAATTGAGGCCCGCTCTGCCTCCAGAGCCTTGCAGGGTCTATAAGGTAAGTGTCTTTCTCCATATTATTTTGCCATCTTTCTACTTGTTGGGGCTGGAGCACCGGAGCACATCTCGCATCTTGCTTCCCTGCTGTTCCCCCGCTAGTTACCTAAGCTTTCTAGTGTGTATGCCTGTCTAGGAGGAATACACGAAGCTCAACTGTCAGCTACACCCAGTCATGTGATCCAGAGACAAGCTGCAGGAACTAAATAGCTAAGGCAGGAATATGCCAACTTTTTAAAACTCACATTTTTAACTTAAAATCTGATTTTATTATAAGAGAGGATTTTTCATTACAATTTCAAAGACACCAAACATGAACTAGTTAACTGTTCCCATTTAGAGGTTACAGTTTATTAAACGTAATATGGTAACTCTAATGTTATCCTAGAGGAAAGGTAGGCCTTGCATTAGTTAAAAATTAATTTAATAGTTTTTCACTACCAGGACATGTAAAACGTAAAAGCATATGTCCAAATTAATACATTGTACCCTGCCCTATGGGCTGTCCAGGGCCTTCACTAGGGGTGACATATGTATTAAAAAGACAGATTTGAGCTTGGCAAAATATGTTTTTTGCCAGGTTAAAATGGCAGTTTAAAACTTCACACACAGGCTGCAATGGCAGGCCTGAAACATGTTTTAAGGGCTATATAAGTGGGTGGCACAATCAGTGATGCAGGCCCACTAGTAGCATTTAATCCACAGACCCTGGGTACACAGAGTACCACTTTTTCGAGGGACTTACAATTAAATAAAATATGCCAATTGAGTATAAGCCAGTCCTACCATGCTTAAAGAAAGAGCACAAGCACTTTACCACTGATTTGCAGTGGTAAAGTGTGCAGAGTCCTAAAGCCAGCAAAAACGAAGTGAGCAAAACAGAAGGTTTGAAGGCAAATGGTTAAGGGGAAAACCACGCCAAGGAGGCCAGGTTTAACAGTATGACATGTAGCAATGTGTTGCAACTGTAATGTGGTTGAAAAACATTTTTAAAAAACATATTCCCGAGTTAGGGTGGTAAGGCATTCACTAAAGGCAAGGGATCCTTTTGTAAAAAAAAGTTTGTTGGGGAGTAGGCAGTGGTCTAGGAGACTAGCGCCAACTCTTAAAAAAACTTTAAAAAAAATAAATCTTTTATTTTTTAAATGCAGCACTGTTTCTTTGAAAAAAAAGTTACTTTTCTTTAAAAGCAATCACAGAAATCGTTGTCTGCTGACCATAGCAGGCTACCATCTCTGTGATGCCACCAATCTCAGTGAGTCACAATGTGCAACATACCTAATGAATATTAATCAAGTAGGTTAGATCACGAATAGGATGGGTGGAACACACAGAGTTTCACTCCTCGGTATTCGGTGGAGTTACATGAAAACTCAGTGAGATTCCGCGGATTTCGGCGAGCGTGTGGAAAGCGGCACATCATGCTGCTCATGCTGATTTTTAGTGCTGGGAGCTCATTATGCGCTACATGATTAGCACGAGCGGCACCACGTGGCATGCCACAAGACGCTGCTGCTCGAGTTGGTTTTGTTGCCGCTCGTGTAGATTTTCTATTCGAGCGGCAGCTTTCTCACCGTGAGCGGTCACGACCTCCCACTTTGGGAAAATCTCGCCGGGTGCCATCCTAGCACCTGAAAATCACGCCATTTCTCACCGTTGGCAAGCCGCACATGAGAAACAACTCTGACATGCGGCGGTTGGCCACTCCTAATCAGGACCCCCTCCAAATCAGAATTTTACGAACCAACCTATTTGTCCATAGGTCAGTTGGTAAAATTCTTTGCTGATGAAACTGCGAGCAGTTTTTTGCAACCAGTATTTCATACATTGGGCCCTTAGCACACTGTTTGTTACTGTGAGATTCTGCACTTTGAATCTTCAGTTACTGCAACCAAAGTTGCCATATACATGATCACGAAAAACAAAGGTCCCTAATCTATATATACACTAAAATGGATCATGGGCATTACACAGTGTTGTGGCTTTTAATCTAAAAAGGTAAATACAAATAGGCATACAATAATCAATGGAAAGAAATAATTATCACATGAAAAACCAATAACAAGTTAAATGAGACATATCAAATTTATTCCATAAAAATGCACAAGCAAAGTTAAAAACATTTCATTAATAAAATACAAAATCAAAACTGATGTATATCACAAGAAAACAAAAAAGTCGACGCTGCGTTTCGGTGAGTTGATAATCGGTCACCTTCTTCAGGACAGTTTTCTATGTAACAGAAACGTTATATTAATAATAATCTCATGTTATTTAAAACTACAATATATCATGTTAAAATGTATGCATCTAACTTTAAAACAAACCACACACGACACGTGCATAAGTCAATTCCAAAATCTTATTGTATATCATCACCAATCAATAACCATAGCCACTAAAAGCAATCTCCCATTTTTTCTATGAAAAATACATATCCACCGAATAAATCAGTCACTGCCCATGATCCATGTTGGTATAAAGAATTTAAGTTTCAAACCTACCTACGGTAGGAGAGTACTCAGATTAGAATTCACTGGGCACTAGTCGGAAGCAATATGCTTGACTTGCCGACGGGGTTTGAAAATATCCCGCTTCGTATTCAAAATTATTATAGCACCCTAAAATAAAAGGAAAAGAGAAAAACGATATTCTCAAAGGCGTTTCCACAGACTTAATACCCCCTATCAGGAATGATATACATACCTTAATCTAAAAACCAATATATATTTGTTTTGGTTCGTTGGTGCCACCAATATATATTTATATGTAAAATATAAGGTCTAGGGGAAAAAAAACAATATGAGAAAAAAATTATATATTAGAAAGAATTTTACTCCTAGATTGTCTTTCATGAATCATAGAAAATAGATGAATAACAAGGATGCAAACATGCTTACCACAAGGTTAAATGGACTGGTACCTATACACCACCAATAGATGAGTCGTGGCTGGAGATACCTCTTTTAAAAAACTTCCCTGCCGATTTCACAGATAATGGAAAAAGGACTATTATCGAAGAGAAAAAGAGGCAAAATACCATCACTCCATATTGCAATTATAAAGACACCTACTAAGCTACAAAACTGCTCAATATTTTACCTGGTCTGGTTGCTGTAATGTTCATGCAGCCGGTCAATTTAGACCTATAATAAAAAATAAAAAATTTAAAAAAACGTGCCAATATACATGATCAGACATTACTTTGAAGATGTTTTCAGAAGTCACCACGCTACAAGCGGCCTGCACTGTTACCAGCTTATCCCTATCATACCAGGGCCTGAGCTCAGGGTTGTCTCCTCTGGTGCCTTCAAGAGGGATTGGTCTAGTTCACTACAGTGTCTTTCCAAGCAAAAGTCATGTAATAACTTTTAAGCATGTGGTCTGGCCTGCTATTCTTGGCTGTGTCTGGGTCTTTTTCATCGCTTGCTTTGGTAGGATTTTCATCGCTTGTTTTTTTAGGAGTGTGCCTCACCTGCCCCGTGCCTTCTTGAAAGCTTCCTTTCATTCTGACAGGGCGGGAAGGGGAGTAGGCACAGTCTTTGATGCGTTAGCTCACCTTTATTTAACAAACTAAAATGTCCACACAGGTGAGGGAACCAGCAAGGTTCTTTGTGGTTGAATAGCTCAGCCCTAAGTAAATCTTCATTGTGGTTACCGCTGCACTGCACAGCCTGGGTGAAGTCTCAAGGAGTTTTTACAAAACAGAACAGCTCTCAGTAAACCTTACAGGCATAGTAACTGCCAGGCATAGCAAAGCCCTCGAGAAATCTTCCAGTGATTACTGAGCAACACATCTCTGTTTCAACTTTTAATGTATTGTTACTCCATAGCATACCAATGAAAAAACATTCATGGCTATAATGCACAGCAGAGCACTGAGTAACCCTTAATGCTGTTGTTACTGCACAGCGCAGCACTGAAGAAGCCTTCATGGCTTTAATACACAGCACAGCACTGACCAAGCCCTCAGGTCGTTGTTACTACATAGCACAGCACTGAAACAACTTTCATGGCTTAAAGGCAAGGCACTGAGTAAGCCTTCACATTGTTGATACTGCATAGTGCAGCACTGAAGAAGCCTTCATGGCTTTAAAGCATAGCAGAGCACTGAGCAAGCCCTCAGGCTATTGTTACTGAAGAGCACAGCAATGAAGACGCCTTCATAGCTTAAAATGCACAACAGAGCACTGAGTAAGCCCTCAGGCCATTGGTACTGCATAGCACAGCCCTGAGGAAGCCTTCATGGCTTTAAGGCACAGTAGAGTACTGAGTAAGCCTTCACATTGCTGTTACTGCATAGCACAGCACTGAAGAAGGCTTCATGGCTTAAATGCACAGCAAAGTACTGAGTAAGTCCTCACATCACACCGTTGTTATTGCATAGTGCAGAACTGAAGAAGCCTTCATGACTTAAATGCAGAGCAGAGCACAGAGTAAGTCTTTGTGCCGTTGTTACTGCATAGTGCAGAACTGAAGAAGCCTTCATGGGGTAAATGTACAGCAGAGCACTGGGTAAGTCCTACGGCCGTTGTTACTGCAAGCCTTCATGAATTTAAGGCACAGCAGAGTACTGAGTAAGCCTCAGCTGAGCTTGTTGTTACTGCATAGCGCAGCACTGAAGAAGCCCTCATGGCTTAAATGCACTGCCGAGCACTGAGTAAGTCCTCGCGCCGTTGTTCCTGCATAGCGCAGAACTGAAGAAGCCTTCATGTCTTAAATGCACAGCAGAGCACTGAGTAAGTCCTCGCGCCATTGTTACTGCATAGCACAGCACTGAAGAAGCTTTCAATGCATTAATGCCCAGCAGAGAACTAAAAATACATTCTGGCCATTGTTATAGCACAGCCCATGCCTCGATGAGTCCTAATGATATAAACCTGATTAAACATCCACGTGTTGTTACTACACAAGACGCCCCTGAAGATACGTTCGGGCACAGTTACTTCACAACAGGTGAAGCCCCAGAGTTTGTTTCGGGCTGCACAGCTCTGAGCAACTATTCCTGCAAAGCACAGACGTGAAATGATTACCTTGAGGGCACACTTCCTGCACAGCTTTGAGTAAAATGTCGAGGTTCTGTTAATTCAGCGCACTTCTCGGGATAAGGATTCTAGGCCACTGCTCTGGATAAACCTCTTAGGTTTTCAGTGAACCTCTAACAGCATGGACCCACACCGTGCAAACTGCATTGCAACAGCCGTGTTGAGCAAACAGTCTGCAAGCAGAGCAATCCAGGAGGTCTGTGTAAAAAGCAACTCATGGGCGCGAGTCACGTGGCACACACCTGCTAGGATTGTCAGCATGCGCTCGAGGTAGCATTCAGGAAACTCGTCCTGAAAAAAGAAGTGGGGGACTAACCAAGTTAGGCAGTATGCAAGTGACATCATGGCGCATGACATCACAGCACATGACGTCACAACGCGGACATTGATGTGGCATTACAGGAAGTGACCTCACTGGAAGTGACATCACAAGAAGTGAGAGCAGATATTACTACCTCATACATGTTTAGCAGGTATATCATGAGTACATTTAAGCACATTAAAGATTTAACAAATGAGATTTTGCCTTGGGGTTTGTCGTGTAGTTCCTATAAAACCTATCTACAAGAAAGGGCTGGTCTTGAAGAGACGGTCCTCCAATGGTTCTCCTCCTTTCTCCACAACCGCTCACAAAGAATAAAAATTAAAACTTTCGAGTCCGACATCCACCCCGTTAACAGGGGTGTTCCACAAGGGTCAGTGCTCTCCCCTCAGCTTTTCAACATTTACATAGAACACCTTACCACTCTTCTCAGGAAATCCAACATCCCTTTCCACTTATATGCTGATGACACGCAGTTATATCTGGAAACCTCCTCCATTGACGACATCCAGAGACTCAACGCCATGCTTAGAGAGGTTCAACATTGGCTCTCAAGTAACCACCTGAAACTCAATCAAGAGAAAACGGAAATACTCCTCATTTCCAACAAAGACGAAAACCCCCAAATTGCAGAATGGCTCAAAGCTATTGACGCCCTCAAGGGTAACCTCATCCTGGCGGATTCAGTAAAATCTCTAGGTTTCACCCTAGACCCGAAACTGGACATGAAAAAACACATTACAAGATCCGCTAGAAGTTCCTTTCTCAACTTGAAATTACTGTACAAAATAAAACCCTTCCTCCCGCCCAATGACCTTCAACAAGCCGCCCAAGCACTGGTGCTCTCCAGAATCGATTATGGGATTGCAGCCCTGACTGGTACAGCAAAATCCCACCTCGCCCCCCTGAAAACAACCTTTAATGCAGCAGCCAGAATGGTCACCGGTACTAAGAAATTCGAACACATCTCCCCTGCACTCAGATACCTTAAATGGCTCCCAATTGAGTTAAGAGCCAGCTTCAGAACAGCCTGCCTCACGCACAAAGCCCTGCACACAGGCAAACCGGAATACCTAGCCGCCAAACTCAAAAGGGCCGGCCAGTCCAGGAACCTCAGGAGCTCCAACACTCTGCTACTCATCCCGCTGAAAACTCGCAAACAAAAAACTGCGGCCAAATCGTTTGCTGGAAACGTCCCCAAAATCTGGAATTCCATCCCCCCCCACATCAGAACGATCCCCTCCTTTCCAAAATTCAAAAACCTGCTCAAAGCCCTCCTCCTTGACCGCTCTCGAGCGAACCAATAGGAGCCAAGGAAGTACCTTAGCCGGCATTCCACCTAACTTCAACTATGTGACCGGTGACACTGACTCTGATCAAGAAAACTTTTTGGATACTCGGATTGCTTGATCAAGAAAACCTTTTGGATACTCGACTTAAGGAATGTGGATTATTATTTTCATAACCAAGGCACTTTCCAGGACACTGCATATATTTTCTTGTGTAATATGACAGAACTGTAATATGCTCTGACGTTATAGGAGCATTTTTACTGATATATCTATTGTATTTGTTGCTTATATGTTCATGTAACATTTGTGGTTTATATGTGCATGCAATGCTTGTTTGACCTGCACCCTCCATGCTCCTTCTGCTCGATCACTCCTTTGTTTGATCTTTATCCGGCACAAAGCCCTATGTTCTTCTATATTCTCTGTACTGCCTATTTGCACATAGGTTACTTGCTGTGAAGCGCTCTGATACCCTCGGGTCCAGCTAGCGCTATATAAAACTCCTTAAATAAATAAAATAAATAAATATATAGGATCTGCACGTTTAGACAACATACACTGTAGGATTGGTGTCAGACTGATTCTAGACACCCCTACCGGGTATGTTAGCCTGTATGCAGGCTAGCTCACAGTGCCACTAGAAAACCCTCTTACCAAGGAGAGAATAGTTCTTGGCAACTATCGAATATGACAACCTGATCTCTCAGGACCGTGGAAACAGTGCAATACTTTTTGCTCATTCACTCGTGCTTACTTCGTTTCAGAGAGATACACACAAAAAACGATATGGACGTTTTTCAATAAACATTTATTGAACAGTCGTCATCCTAGCATAAAATAGGTGTGCTGAAACAATCACTAGACAGAAACAGATATAAATGATTAGAAGCACTAGGAAAGTAAAAGGATGGTAGATTTCTACCATTATGCTAAAATCATGAATACAGGCAGGTATATAATATACATGACAGTAAAATGCGTACTCCTACGATGCAATCCTAACTAGATGTACCTAAATGTACCTAGCATGTGTGTAGGTGTTAAGCCAAGAATCCCTCTAGAATAAAGTCAATCCCATTACCTGAAATTGAGAGACTGTGAGACCCCATCTTGGTCTCAAATTGGTCACCCCGCAAGGGATGTTAGACCACTGCGAGCTGGAGTATCTGCATGCAGGAGCCTCAGCATCTCGCGTCAGTGTGTCGGCATGGAAGTCCTAGTTCTCCTCTGCCTATCTCAGCAAGATGTGATGTTTATATACCCAAAGGTCTCCGCAGGTGTTCTACCTTGTTGTGCCATTGTCGGACTTAGGATGACGTCGGGAATGAACTTTATACATAGTTATTATGCAGGAGATGGTAGTCCTGCTGAGTTTCCAAGAATCCTCATGCATAATGTATGAGGCTTTTATAAGGGAAGATCCAGCGTTCTGTGTGCAGTGTTGTATCTAGGTAAAAGGTCAGTCCCCAAGAACCGTTATGTGTGTAATGTAGGGGAGAATATAGGTGAAAAGTTAGGATGTTACCTGAGCCTATATTGGGGTGCCTATATGGAATATAACACCCACTCCTCATCCGACTGGACGACATAATTAAATTCTAAAGTACTACTAGGCTGTCTAGGCACTGGTAAGCAAACAACTACAGTAAAAACAATAGTTTTGCTAAAAACTCTAAAAAATGCTAAAAAAGAAAAATTGTCACTCAGGCAATAGCTCTAATGTGTCAGTATATATAGTTTGAACGACTACAAGCATCGGAAAGCCATGCAGGTCATAAAAAGTGTCAATTGTTTTGGAGTTCCAATTTGAGTTTGTTTAAAAAGAAGCCAATTTTTTTCCTAGCACATGATGAGCCAAATGTTTATTGTGTCCTGGCGGTAGATGCAACATTGCTGTTGCCCGCCTTTGCAGACAACGACCCCTGTAACACCTCACAGATTACGTCAATTGAGCACAGATGATCTTCTGTACTGCCTGCAGCCGATGCTGGGGCAGCCTGTGCGCCAACCAAGGCCTGGGTGTTAGTGGATGAGCTGGTATCCATTCTAACAGGAGCAGAGACTTTCTGTGGTGGCTCTAAGAATGCCGCCATCAACATGGTAATACGCTGGGGACACTGCAGAACATGGGCCGTTATCGGGTCCAGTAAAGCATCGAAGTCCGGTTGCGCAACTAATGGAAGTGTCAGAGATCCAACATGCATTCTGCTCCGCAGAACAGGTATAGGAGAACAGGTAGGACACAGTCCATCTAGACTGGTGTAAATGACAGGAACCAAGAGGCGCTTAGTTCCCGTAGGCGAGGTGTGCCTAGATGTTGTCCCATGCGGTCACGGTATTTACGCTCCAGGAGTGCTTTTTCCATCTCCTTGGTGACTGGGACGTCCATTGCGTAGCAGAAAAATTACAATCAGGATAACTGCTACTAGAAACAGGATCAGAGGAAGCCCTCCAAAAATGCTTCCGAATACGGAGTGTATAAAGTTTGGTATAACTCCGAGGCCCTTCTGAAAGGTGCTTAACAGTCCCGAACCTATGGACTGAAATAGGATGGACTATACCCATCGTATCAGACATGTTAAAGATACGATTTACCATTTCTGAGAAATGAAAGGGGCAGTTTGTACGTATGAGTGCCTGTATCTCAGCCGAGTACCTTGCGATCTGGAGATCAAAAGTCTGCCGGGCGGAGGTTAAGGACACGGTTTTCTGTAGAAGCATGGCTTTCATTCTGCTCAGAGTATCAAACCGTATAAAAGAAACATTCAACGAAGGCCATAGCAGCGCCTCCCTGACTGTGTGTGTCGGCGGAAACAATACTTGCATACAGCAAGTAACCCTGGAGCTCACGGTGACTAGATATGCGATGCCCGGAAGCATCCCACAACAACCTTGATCGTTCAGCATCAAGTAACTCCCATTCGAAAGTAGCTTGAATACCGGGGTAATCACAGCTGCTTGTGTACCTCTCAAGTGACAGGATAGGTTTGCCACCGAACCATTACAGGCCCTGTGTAGCATAATATCCTGGCATATGAGAGATCCACTTAAAGTGTTCTCGCAGTTTGTACCGCTTAGAAACACTTCTAGATCCCCACTCCTGCATCGAAATCTGTACGGTAATTCCCAAGATTCCTTGATGAATTCCCTATCCATTTCTTCATATCTGCCTGCCTGTTGTTGTTCTAGGCAATTCTGAAACTGGAAAGTTGTGACCGGTAGTGTTATATGGCCATGGATTAACCACTCTGTAGATGGCGATTCTGCCACAGTAAAAGGTAACTTGTCCTATTTTTTAATACGCAGCTTTGTATATTTTGCTCCTCTTTGTGCCATTGTTATCTGTTTTTGCATCAGATTGTACGCAGAAAACAAGGACGTACTGTTGATAAAACACCAAGACACGTAACCTGCACGCAATGATTGCAGCGTCCAGCTTAGTAACATAATAGAACGTAGTTGTGATTCCCCGTGCTGTAATATGGACAAATCTTGTTCCAGTACATCAATAGCAGAAGCTACAATGTTGCCTAGTGAATAAATCCTGGATGTTAACATAGTCACACCATTGTCAACTACGGCTAACGCCTTCTCTAGGTTATTCTATCTATTTCTCGAAGTCTTTGTATACAGATAATCAGCACACACTTATTTCCAAGCATCAGTCAAATTATAAGATCATTAATACAGTCGGATAGATTCCCCCCCCAAATTTTTTTTTCAGGAGACATATATCACTTGTTTTAAGATAATCCTTTATTTCTATTTTTCTTTTCTTCACTCAAAATGTAGCCAGATGTAGCCAACGCGTTTCGTCCCTTCTTAGGACTTCTTCAGGGCTACGAAAACATAGATAAAATATGTTATTACCTTGAGGTAAATTAGCATCTATAATATTGCCCCTCAAATTACAATGACTTTTGATGAAATTTGTGCCGTCTTTGTTCTTTCTCCTTTATTTAGTGTTTTCCCATTTCATAATGTTGCCTTTCGGTTATTAATAACTCTAGATGAAATCTGCCTCTTTGTAACTTTAATCTTTCAGGATCAGCAGTCTCTCCATTTGTGATTGTGTGAGTTTTATTAAAAGTATCATGACATATGTAGGGATCAAGTGTTTGGTCTATTTAAACATGCAATATATGTTGATGAAGAATTGAACTGAATAATTAGCATGGCTTTCTTGGATATAATTAGGATGATTTATATTAAAAAAATCATCTTCAGTGATGAGTTCTAATGGGCAATACGTTGTTTGTAAATAGTACACTGTATATAGAATATTGCACAAGGAGCTAGCTAAGTGTGTATGTTTTTATGAGGTGATGTATTGTATTATATTGGGTTTTAAAAAATGTACATATTTTATCTATGTTTTCGTAGCCCTGAAGAAGTCCTAAGAAGGGACGAAACGCGTTGGCTACATCTGGCTACATTTTGAGTGAAGAAAAGAAAAATAGAAATAAAGGATTATCTTAAAACAAGTGATATATGTCTCCTGAAAAAAAAAATTGGGGGGGAATCTATCCGACTGTATTAATGATCTTATAATTTGACTGATGCTTGGAAATAAGTGTGTGCTGATTATCTGTATACAAATGTTTATGTGAATTTATTCACTTTTGGGAATTAGGAGGCCTTTTTTTCCCATGATCGTTGCACCACATTAATAATTTCCCACTTCAATAACAATGTGCGGTATTGTGTCTAAGGCCCCTTTGTAAATCATTTATTTCTCGAAGTCTCTCCACTGCTTCTTGTTGGGAGATTTTCCAGATTTCGTTATAGACAGCATATAAGAAACGTTTCTAGCGTGGCTTTCTGGGACCTAATAAAAAATCCCGTAGGTCCACATCCTTTGTTTGTAAGGATAAGTGCTGTTTCACCTGGGGTAGTGTTGAGGTTTTTAGCCATTCGAGGCATAACTTCCCAACACTGTATGATGTCACCACCCCTGGATGTTCTCTTTGTACATAGCGTGGGTCTGGCCTATGGATACTGAACCCTTCGGTGGTACCCCTGAATCTTCCTTGACATCTATTTGTGTCTGTGGGCCAAACCAACCATCCTTTCTAATTGGGGTCTGATCTATTGTATTGTAAATAGGGGTGGGCGGAATTTGCGGAGTCGCGCTATGCAAAGTTCCGCGAAACGGCAAAAGATTTCCGCAAGCACGCAGAATTCTGCGTGCTCGCGAAATTTCTTGTTCCGCCCGTTGTAACTTTGCCACCGCGCCGAAAGGCGCCGGGGTCCCTTGAGTGAGCTGAGTGAGCTGTCCATCATCATGGGTAAAGAGCGGGAAGACGTTGCATACCGCTAGTGTGTGTGGGCGGGGCCAAACGGGCGGGGCTTCTAGGCCAGTTCACATGCCTCTTCTTTAAAGGGTCAGAGCAGGGTCTCAGGGGCAGACGAGGAGAAGGAACCGCCTGGTCACAGGAACTACACGAGGATTGCGCTCGAGAAAATCAAGGATGCAAAGACCTCCTTCAAGGATTACAGCTAACTTTTCAGGATGGAAATGGAGAGAAGGCACATCTGCTTAATCACGACCACGCTGACGAATTCTACACGAGGATTGCGCTCGAGAAAATGAAGGATACAAAGAGCACTTTCTACTGGCTAATCAGTAAGTGCTACCTCGAGGGGTAAATGTATAGTGCTTTTCCTACACTACAGCTGCGTAAAGTGCCAGAAGAGTTGTCTCCAGTGATCATGTGTGTCTGTAACTTTGCCACTGCGCCGAAAGGCGCCGGGGTCCCTTGAGTGAGCTGTCCATCAAAGTGGGTAAAGGGCGGGAAGACTTTGCATACCGCTAGTGTGTGTGGGCGGGGCCAAACGGGCGGGGCTTCTAGGCCAGTTCACATGCCTCTTCTTTAAAGGGTCAGAGCAGGGTCTCAGGGGCAGACGAGGAGAAGGAACCGCCTGGTCACAGGAACTACACGAGGATTGCGCTCGAGAAAATCAAGGATGCAAAGACCTCCATCAGGGATTACAGCTAGCTTTTCAGGATGGAAATGGGGAGAAGGCACATCTGCTTAACCACGCTCACGAATTCTACACGAGGATTGCGCTCTAGAAAATGAAGATGCAAAGACCTCCTTCAAGGATTACAGCTAACTTTTCAGGATGGAAATGGGGAGAAGGCACATCTGCTTAACCACGAACACGCTCACGAATTCTACACGAGGATTGCGCTCGAGAAAATGAAGGATGCAAAGAGCACTTTCTACTGGCTAATCAGTAAGTGCTACCTCGAGGGGTAAATGTATAGTGCTTTTCCTACACTACAGCTGCGTAAAGTGCCAGAAGAGTTGTCTCCAGTGACCATGTGTGTCTGTAACTTTGCCACCACGCCGAAAGGCGCCGGGGTTCCTTGAGTGAGCTGTCCATCAAAGTGGGTAAAGGGCGGGAAGACTTTGCATACCGCTAGTGTGTGTGGGGCAGGGCCAAACGGGCAGGGCTTCTATGCGAGTTCACATGCCTCTTGTTTATAAAAGGTCAGAGACCGATCAGAGCAGCAGATGAGGAGAAAGAACCTCCTAGTCACAGGAACTACACGGGGATTGCGCTCGAGAAAGTCATGGATGCAAAGACCTCCATCACGCATCACAGCTAATGTTTGACGGTAGATATGGGGAGAAAGCACACCTGCCCAGCCTCGACCGAGTTCACAAATTTTTTGGGCTGATTAATGCGTTACCGAATGTGAGCTTCAACTCGGGCACCTGCTTTTTTTATATCTGTAAGTGCTTCCTGTTGAGGTTTAATTTTTGTGACAGGAGCATCGTGCCAGAATGAATCCTGCCCTGCATATTTATCCAAGAAGATGCCACCATTTTGTGCAATACCTCTACTGTACTCACCATCACCATGCCCACAAATTCCGTTCTGCGCGGAACGCGGAATTGCCAAAATTTAGCAAATTCCGGGAGCGGAACGGAATTTGCCGCCCACCCCTAATTGTAAAATGTCATCTATTGTAGCCCCTTCTTGTGATGTAAAATTTTCCTCGGTATGTGATGGTGTTGGAATCCGAGGTGTGTTCAAATCCTTGTCCTTGGCTATTCCAAGACAGGAAGTCTGTTGCACAGTATCATTCAGAAATATCATCTGCTGAGGAATGAGGTATGCTTTAAATAGCGCTTCTGTTCCCAGGACTTGCCAGTCTCTAGAACCCCAGACTGATTTTAAGTCTATAGTGTCCTTCCATAAGTCGAAACCCTGTTCAGACAGTTGGGTAATGAATGAAGCAGAATAAATCTGTTTGGTGTTAGTCAGCATATTTTTCTTTGCGGATATAGGTGCAACCTTATAGTAATATGAGGTCGGGCATGAAATGTTAAACCCTGAAAAATATGAAAATTTCAGAGCAAAAGTTTTCGAACTACTTTTCGGTGGTATAGGGCAATGTTCCCATTGGTGGTATGTGAAAGCATTCCTAGGGGTACTAGAGTTGTGTAGAAAATGATGACCATAGTGTTGATAACAATACATGGTGTTAAAGTCTTCTAACATTTCATTGCGAGAAAATGCGTCAGATTGTTCTAAATCAGACAACATATTGTTTACAATTTCAAAATCCCAATCATCGGAAAATGTACTGGAGGTAATGATATCATTTAAGGAAATTTTAAATAAATGAGGTATTTTTAAAAGTTCTGTCTGGCCAAATATATCATAATCAATCTTGTCCCATACTATACCATCAGGTATAGGAACTGCTGAAATGTTCACGTAGGACAAGTCTCTTTGTTCACGATGTGATGAAACATGAGGTATCAGGATCAAGTTCACTTTTGATGCTGCAGAGCTTTGTCGCAGATACGTTCCATTAATAAGTAAGCAGAAAACAGTTACTAAGCCTATCCAGAAAAGAAAGAACAGTATACCGGTGATTATTCAAAGTTTTAGCCAATGTGACACCAGGTATGTCTTTTTAAGAAAAATGAAGAAGTCTTTAATTTGTTGTTGACGAGATATTGGGGCTGGCGTTATTTCAGGTTCACTTGGATCCAAGGAAAAGGTATCAAAGTCGATGAAATAGCCAGATGCAGTTCAATCTATTTTTGGTAGCTCAGCAGGTTTTGTTCAACTTGTAGATTGCTCTTCTTGAGGGATATTGATTTAGACATCAGTGTTAGGTCGAATTGAAATTTGTCATTCATTTTGGTTTCGAATTCCTTGTTCAAGAGGAACGAGTTCCATTACATTGTTGCATAGTCCATCATTCCGTATAGGAGACTCTTCGAATGTGATGAGCCTTTCTGTCTGAACTTCCTGTATGGTAGCGAGAGGAGGGCGTCAGCTACCCAGGAGTCCACGCGGCCTACTATTCAGTATCGGCCACATAGTGTGGTTTGATCAGATCAATGGAGACGAATCTCTTCTCTTTTTTTCCGACAAGAGGCGGTAGAAGTACAGTTCTTGTTCCTTCAACGGTCAGGACAGGTACAGGCTTTCTGTAGGATGGCCCAAATTCTTTCTTGTCCACAATCTTTTCTCTGACCAGATCCCCAACTTTAGGAAACCAGACAGGTCTTGCCGTGACTGATTTGACTTCCCCAGTGGTGGTCCTTTTCACTTGAACATTACTTTGAAGTGCTCTGGATTCATTGAGATCCTGTAAAACAGCCAAACGTTTATCGATGTCAAAAGGTTTTTCATTCGCCACTGTGCCTTCACAATCGAGATCAGGTACCCACATTCTCATCCCAAAAAGGACCTCGTAAGGAGTGACACCCCCTAGAGAACTTCTTGGCATGTTGTTAATGGCTCGCTGTACTCCATATAAATGATTGATCCAACTGCCACCCGCACCTAATACTCTTGCTGTTAAAGATTGCTTTAAGTCCCGGTTTTTCCTCTCCACAACCGAATTTCCCTCGGGATGGTACGCAGAGGAGTACCGAAATGCAACACCCAAACTTCCCATGGCTTCCTTGTAAGCCCTAGAGCTGAACGCGGGGCCACGGTCAAAATGTAATGTGCCAACTGCGTATGTCCCTATAAAGACTCGCAAATCTTTGATAACAGTTTGAGCGCCAGCCGAGCGCTGAGGCCATACCCATAGGAACCTCGAGCAGGAATCCACTGCAACCATGATGTACTTGTAAGACCCATCTGATTGTAAGGGGCCGCAGTGGTCCAAATAGACACACGTGAGTGGTCGGTCTGATTTTAATAATGGTGTCTGCACAGGACGAGATACGGTGGAACCCTTCATCTGCTGGCAGATGTCGCACTTTAAGACATAATCTTTGGTCTGCTTTGTTAACCCTGGCCACCAATAGAGTTGTTTCAGTAAAGAAACCGTTGCAGTAACTCCTGCGTGTGCAGAACCCAGACCCTCGTGTGCAGCTAGTATTAACCCTAATCTGCAGTCCATGTTTGGTATTACTCTATCTCCCATTCCTGGAATTTGAGCAAATGGAACGTAATTTGCATCTAACTTGTAGGAGTACTTGAGTGGAAAAATTTTCGGCAATGCCTTATTGTCTTTGCGTGAAGCAATGGCAGCTACCATTATCTCTCTGTCTATTTTTGAACGAGTGATTGCCGCTACGGAAGCAGTTCGTACTGCCCCCTTCGTGGCTTCATCAGCCAATGAATTCCCTTCAACATGAACGCCATCACGTTGATGACTCAGCGTGTGTATCACGTGAGCTCTTGGTAGTGTGTTTTTCAACTCAGCTACCTGTTCCCATAGCATTTTATGCTTAATTGTGCCACCTTTCGAGTCCTTAAACCCATTTTGTCCCCAGTAGTGAAGATATTCATTGTATGACTGGACACAGTAAAAAGAATCGCACACAATTAGTGTGGGGAATTCTCAATCCGTATTTATCAATGCCAGTAATAGAGCTTTTAATTCTGCCAGCTGAGCCGTGCAGTCTCCTAGAGACTGTGTTTTTGTACAGCTTGGATGGAGCTTGCCATCCTGCATACGACCTTTTACAATCACACATGCAGCGCTGTATTGTTGTTTACTTCCAATGGCCGGCTGAGCAGATCCGTCAGTGTAAATTATGAATTCATACTGATCTAGAGGCATTATTTCATTTGGGAGAGGATATTCTTGTTCATATTGGAGCAATGCTTGTGTCTTCAGACTTGGGTCATATCTGTATTCTACATCTGTTGCAGTGAGAGAATTAGCCCATTGTATCCATCTTGGATGTAAGGCTTTAGCATTTGGAACGCTTGCCTTTGTAGCAGCCTCTAAGGCCGGTACCGGAGTCACGACAATTATTTGTTACCCCTGAGCAAGTGCTCTTTCTCTCACTACAGCAGTCTGTACTGCTGTCAGAATTTTTTCTGTGGATGCAAAACGCATCTCAGTCGTTCGTGTATAAGTGTGATCTGTATGCTATGGGTACTGTTTCACCTTCATTGTATGTTAGGTAGGTGTACCCAGATTGACCCACATCTATACAGATCACGGGTTGCGGACATTTACGCGTGTCTGTAAGTGTTTAGACGCTATCAGCTTGTAGGGAACTAAGGATATCTGTGTGTTCCTGTGTCCATTGCCTAACTGAAAAATCAGGTCTTAAGAGGTCGTAGAAAGGTTTAACCCTCTCTGCGTACTCCAAAATATATGTTCTACCAAAATTCAGGAATCCCAGTATGGATTGTAAATTTTTCAATGAATTTGGAGGTTGGAGCAGCGCACACTTTTCTAAACAGTTGGCTGCCAAGCTTTTCCCTTCACTTGAAAGCTCATATCCCAAAAATAGGACATTGAGGTGAGCTATTTTTGATTTTTTAAAGTTGAATTTGTAGCCCTCAGAGGCGAATCCCAAAATGATGGTGCTCACCCTCGTCAAGTGTTCCTCTAGGTCATCATCCGTCAGATAAATATCATCTACATAGGACAATGCCTCCTCATCCAGATTTTGAAGTAACTCGGTTACCCTAGCTGAGAACAACCCTGGGCTGTTCTTCTTATACCCCTGGGAGAGTCGACAAAATTGACGCTGGGACCCCAGCGCTGAGAATGCTGTCAAATATCTGCTCTCAGGCGCTAAATTTTGCAGAAAAATCCATTTGAGATATCTAGTGTTGTTTTGAATTTTTTCCGCACAATGTTATTCATTAATGCGGCACTGTGTGCGTTCTGGACTACAAATGTTTTTGTGCAGGAGTTCAGATGTCTGTAGTCTAAAAGTAGACGATATGTATTGTCAGGTTTCATTACGGGAAACAAAGGATTATTCATTGAAGAGGAGCAACTTTCAATCACCCCCTGGTATTCAAGTTACTCTAAGATCTCCCTAACCTGTTTTTTAGCTTCTTGTTTTATTGGATACTGTCTCTGTGGAGTTGGAGTAGATTTTAATGGTATCACATGGTGGGTTGACTCTTCATCCCACCCAACATGGTTGCGATATAGTGCTGGAGCAAGGGCTACCGCCCACTCCCGTGCATATGTATGTTTTAAGTATTTGGGAACGAGGTCGGAAAAAGCCGGCAGAATTACTGTTTCTCCTTTTTGGCAATCCATAACAATTTCAGGCGGCCAATCTCTTTCAGCTAAAAGAATGTCATAGCCAAAAGTTAAGCTCTTCCAAAAAAGACCTTTAATTTTTCTGGGCTTGTCCCTCTCCATTTGGAGTGTTATTTCATGTAACCTATGTGGGACGCTCAGCCTAGTATCAGGTGTTTCCACCGTGATATGTTCATTCAGCTCTGCTGTCACCAGAAATTCCACCAGGTTCTGGCGAGCTATTGTTACTTCTGCTGCACTGTCTAGCATCGTCAGAGCCCATTCCCCGTTCAGTAGTTGAGTCCTCAGTATTCTGGGCATGTCTGATCTTAAGACCTGCTACTTTCTTCTTTTTAAATTGAGGTTTTGATTTTGTTTTTTCTTCTTTCTTTGAAATGTAATCAGGATCGCGTTGCGTGTCTCTGGACTTTGTACGCTCTTATTGTCTGTGTTCTAACCATCCTCCCCTCTCTGAGTTTTTCGATGAACCCTGAAAGGAATGAGAGGAACATGTATCAGTGTCCTGATACCTGTCAGGTTTTCTAATGTTATCTCTATTCCTAAGGTTATATTACCTTTCGGAGGGCTCCTGTTGAGGAGACCTACCTCTGGATTGAGATCTATTCTCTTTATTCTTTTGTTGTTTGTTATTATCCCATTTCTTCTTTGAAGAAGCAGGTGCTTGCTTGTTGGGATCCTTTTCGGGACCACCCATTAGTTGAGGTTTTACCGGTCTAGCTCCCAAACGATCTCTACCTAATTCTGCATAAGCGGTTTTAATAATTTTAGGTAATTCACGTTCCTGTTGTAAAGGAGTGAAATCCCTCAGGCGTTGGCGTATTCCTACCGCTGCTGCCTCCCCTTTAATGTTTGCTAATATTATAGCTGATACCTGGGCAAAATTACCTAGTAATTTCATCCCTAAGTTCAGCGCA
Organism: Calotriton arnoldi; assembly: GCA_963921515.1. NCBI lineage: Eukaryota > Metazoa > Chordata > Amphibia > Caudata > Salamandridae > Calotriton > Calotriton arnoldi. The sequence continues at coordinate 649,231 of CAWUFW010002119.1, forward strand.
GGTTCTGCTCCATACTCGTTCTGTATTTGTCTTAATACATCTGGTATTACTGCTAATGACGGGATACCATGAGTCATGGTATATATGGCAGCGAAGACTGTACCCCAAGTGGTACAATCCTCTATCTGGGGAGTTACCCCCATTGGCAAGCAGATTGTTAACATTCTGTGTTTTTCTTGTGGGCTTGTATGTGGAAATACTGCCTCTAGCTGTGTTATTTTTTGAGCTACCCAGAATGGCATTTGTTCACGTTTAGTAGGCATCTTACCCATGACTGCCTGTAACGTTTTTGGTGTTATTTTAGTTGTGGATGTTTGAATTGGTCCTGTTGGTATAGCTGTGGCTGGCTGAAGTGTGAGTGTTCTCATCACAAACTGTGTCATGTTTCTGTAAAGTCTTATTAGTTCTTTATGAAGTGTACGTAAGTCTCCTACTGGCATTGTGTCAATGTCAGAATGTGGTGTATAGGCCGCTAGTACTGGCCATGTTGCTCCGTCTCTTCCGAGCAGACCGAGTCTTACTTTATCTCTTGTATGGGGAAGGGCACCTTTAAACCAGTTTATATGCTCCTGATAGGTGAGCGGAACTTCAATGTCCTCATACGGACAGTATTCGTTCGGTATATCATCCTCCATATAACAATGGAATGTGTTTGTTGGTGCATCTGCTTGTGGGAATTTAACCCATGAATTGAATACCTCTGTTCTATATGATTCGGGTGCCTCAATCACGAAGGTTACTGGCCCACCCCTAGCTGATAAACCGTATGCTGCTAGTTTTAGGGTGATGGCATTTCTAACATTCTCAGGAATTTGTATTGCATCTGCATCTTCCTCATCTTGGACTGTAATATGTAGTGCACGCACAACATCTTCCTGCTCAGTCATTGTTCTTAGTAAGAAGAGTTTTTCAAGGGAACTTTGATAAGGTTTTATGCACAATAGGAACAATGTGTCCTTGAAGCTTGATTAACCAACAGCCAATACAAAGGATTTTGTTCCCTCCCACTCCAGACGTCTCTGGGGAAATGTGAGTAGGGGGTCTCTGAGAATAGCACGACTGAACTACTCAGATTTGACCGTTAAATAAGTACCCAACCAACGGTGGTGGCGCCATGTCGTGTAGTTCCTATAAAACCTTTATAGGATCTGCGCGTTTAGACAACATACACTGTAGGATTGATGTCAGACTGATTCTACACACCCCTACCGGGTATGTTAGCCTGTATACCAGCAAGCTCACAGTGCCACTAGAAACCCCGCTTACCAAGAAGAGAATAGTCTTGGCAACTATCGAACATGACAACCCTGATCTCTCAGAACCGTGGAAAAAGTGCAATACTTTTCGCTCAGTCACTCGTGCTTACTTCGTTTCAGAGAGATACACATAATAAGTGATATGGACGTTTTTCAATAAACATTTATTGAACAGTCGTCATTCTAGTGTGAAATAGGTGTGTTGAAACAACCACTAGACAGAAACAGATATAAATGATTAGAAGCACTAGGAAAGTAAAAGGATGGTAGATTCCTACCATTATGCTAAAATCACGAATACAGGCAGGTATATAAAATACATGACAGTAAAATGCATACTCCTACGATGCAATCCTAACTAGATGTACCTAAGTGTACCTAGCATGTGTGTAGGTGTTAAGCCAAGAATCCCTCTAGGATAAAGTCAACCCGATTGCCTGAAGTGAGAGACTGTGGGACCCTGTCTTCGTCTCAAATTGGACATCCTGCAAGGGATGTTAGACCACTGCAAGCTGGAGTATCTGCATGCAGGAGCCTCAGCGTCTCGCGTCAGTGGGTCGGCATGGAAGTCCTAGTTCTCCTCTGCCTATCTCAGCAAGATGTGATGTTTATATACCCAAAGGTCTCCCCAGGGGTTCTACCTTGCTGTGCCATTGTCGGACTTAGGATGATGTCAGGAATGAACTTTATACATAGTTATTATGCAGGAGATGGTAGTCCTGCTGAGTTTCCAAGAATCCTCATGCATAATGTATGAGGCTTTTACCAAGAAAAATCCCGCGTTATGTGTGCAGTGTTATATCTAGGTAAAAGGTCAGTCCCCAAGAACCGTTATGTGTGTAATGTAGGGGAGAATATAGGTGAAAAGTTAGGATGTTACCTGAGCCTATATTGGGGTACCTATATGGAATCTAACAGGTTGTACCAAAAAGTGGCGCAATCCCGATGCAAAATCTGGGCCTCAACTAATACATTTGTTTTTTAAACCCTGCCACAAAGAAATTGTCAACAAGGAGAAGCATGGTAGTAGATCTGTTCTGCTTAATTGGTTACAAAGTATGCATTTTAAAATATTTTATAAAGTTAAGGCAACTGCGGCAAAGGTGTCCAGTAAATCTCAGGGAATAAAATAATGGTGAGATAACTCTGGAGGTTAACGCATTTGTTGGAGAGATCTGTGTTTTGTGTAGTCCCAGATTTTAATTAAAGTAGTATAGGAGGTTAATGCGTCTCCTGCAAAGGACATCATGTAACATGCAGATGGCATGTTTTTATTTTATGTAGATCAGTAAGTGGGATTACACATGAACACAGAGATCCTTTTGTTACTTGCAGTTCATAAATTGTAACCCTTCTAATACAGCACAGTGGGGCTATGAAGGACATGTGACTCAGACACCTTGTAATCCTCACTGTCTCATGTAACACATCTTGTACATTCATTTACACACTTACATGATTGTCAATGTATAATGTGTATGTTACGTAAAGCGCCCGGACACCCTGCACTCGTATGAGTAGCACTATAAAAGAAATAAAATAGTGCTATTTAAATTGTTATTTGTGTAAATACTGGAACAGATCAACACATCTGACATTCTTACAGTCCATGCACTTATATACAGAGACTGAACAAAGTCAAAAGCGACAAAGAGTACCTCTCTTTAAGTATCTGTGGAGATAACAAGCTGTGTGCTTCTGTTTCCCCTCCCTTGTGTTTGCATTTAAGTGTGAGTTTCCAGGCTGCCTCCAGTCAGGATACTGCTCAAAAGGAGGCCTGATGGCCTCTGAACTTTGGCCTTTATCTTTGGCCCAGCTGGAGGTGAACATTAAAAAAAAAACCCTCGCTGCTGCTGGGAATGGAAAGCAGACAACCTGCAGGCGCTGCTGAACGTGTCCCGGTGTCTAAAAATTACACAGGGACAAGTTCAGCATATTTCTGAGAACAGGGTGGTCGGCGTCCACTCTGTGAAAATAGTGGGTGGACGCCGTGTACCCGTGTGTATCCCCGACTTGTGCCCTGGGTAGCGTGGCTGCTCGCCCCGCTCCTTCTGTGCTCGTTCACACATAACTCTGCTTACTCCCTGGTCCATGACACATTCCCCAAAGGCTGACACCGTCAAAGGATGAATGGTGGTATTAATCGCTACATCAGCCCCCGCTCACCACGCACACTTGCTGGAACGTGCCTCCTCTGTATTTTCTACCAATGCAATTCGACTGGAAAAGGCATTTTTCAGGAGTGTTGGGATATGCTGCTGTGGCCGCAGTGCCATAGCAAGAAACCCATGGGCAACAAAAATTAGGACCCCCAACTTGCTATGCGTGCTATGGTTTGGTAGCAAAAAACAGCCAATAATTGGGGTGAACAGGGCCCCTCTCAGTCTTGGACCCCGGTGCCACTACACCTTCTGCACTATTGTCAGCTATGCCCCTGGGTGGCCGACATAGTGTATTTATCAGGTCTAAACCTCATAGTGCACTATGCTGAGCACAGAGCTGGGCGGACTGCAGGGCTTGCTGTCTGTAACTTCCTCCAGGCGCCCTGAGGCTTCTGCTGGGCTGTGGTGACTGGTATTTTCCATAGTAGTTATTTATTCAAGGGGGTCTCCCAGGAAACAAACGCTCGTGTAAAACAACCTCCACGAAGCACCGGTTAAAACATCGTAGCTTTGTGAACAAATATTTTTACTTTGCTACGTAACATGGGAAAATACTTTGTGACATTTGCAACAGTTTATGTTACACACATCCCTATTCAATACTAACAGAATGGTTCAAGAAGATACACAGATTCATGTGTAATCCCATTGTGCGCGCAGGGTAAACCTACAGACAAATGTTGCGAAAACACGTTCTACCTTGGCTGTGACTAATTAAAGTAACCTAGCAACTGGAAATAAACTTTGCCGTGGTAAGGAGAGTTCTCATGTGTGTTTTCATCATCTCTTCCTTGCCCTCTGCTGAGAATGAAGTCACTTATTTCATGAAACAAAAACTTGCTGTGTGCATAAAATAAAAAATAAACCATTTTGCTGCAGCCTGGGCAGACCATATTAGGGATGATGGCTTGCCTCCCCCAAGACCGATACCCATAATGCATTTTGTTTCTTGACATCAGAGATGTCGGACCAGCATTCTCCAAGTGAGCTCACTTTCAGGTTATTCCTTGTTATTTCGAATTTCTAACTGAGAAATAACATCAATTCCCGTTTTAACCCTTGAAAATGCATCAATTTGAAATTGTAGTGTTTTCCATTGAAATGAATGCACCCTATCGCTAAACCTCTATACACTTAACCATACATCCTTACCCCTCTACCTTAACGCCTATACCACATACCCTGAATCCTTTTACCCCAAATCCTTAACCCTGTACCCAAATACTTAAACATTAACAACCCCTAACCCTATGCCCCTAATCTTATACCCATAACTTTTAACCTTTCGCTAATAACAATTGTACCCTATACCACAAAGCTCTAAACCATCATGCACTTAACCCCTAAACCCTTAACTCCTAATCATTAAACTGTAACTATATGTCCTTAACCCTAAAGCGTTATCCTGATGCGCCCAACCCCATAACCTTAACCCCGCCCTTAATATTTTAACTCTGTACCCGAAACAGCAACTCTTAGCCCTATACTCATAACGCCTAATCATTAATCCCTAACCACATATTCCTATAATTACACCATGTACCCTTAATCCCAAACCCTTAGATCCTTAATCTGAAACCCCATAAATTGAAACTGCTATAAACTATACCCTTAACATCTTATCCCAAACCCTGCAACCCATTCATTTGCACCTATTCCCCAAACCCTTATTCCTACAGTTTTGACCCTGTACCCCCAACCCTTAAACCTTTCATCCCTTTCACTGTGATCTTCAATAATTTTTGAAGTATTTATGTTTAGCACTAATAATTGGGAAGTCTTATTTTTAGAAATACTATTTTCAATGTTTTGACGTAATACCCAGTTCCAGCCTCCTTGGTCCAGCATTCCTGCGTTCTAGAATTCGAGCTCTGGATTACAAATTCTAAGGGACCTCTGTAGTTACTGCACTCACGTACACATTTTAGGAAGATGCATGTCTATGCACACACTATGCTTAATCTTTGCCAATGGTTGCAGCTGGTGGGCACCAACATTCATCTTTGAAGAACATGATTTATATTTTAGCATTAGACATTGACCCAGAGAGAGGTGGAAAAGAGAGGAAGAACAAGGAGAAAGATTGAATAACAATGACAAAGGGAGAAAGCAGGGACTAAAAGAACCCTCAAGAGTGGGCTAAAGAGACAAGAAGTATAGGTTAGTGGGTGGAAAAGGAATGAGGTGGAATCAAGACTAGGCAGTAATCCTGGTATTTGACAACCCTGAAAGCAAGGTCTTTAGAAAAACGTTGGACTCCTGCACTTATTTGTTTTGCAAATTAAGCACTGCATTTCTGGGACCATGGGGGAACCAACCTTTGCCGCCTCAGGACTTCTGAGCTTTTTAGACTCCGAATTCCAGTGCCCACCAATTAAAATAAGCGCTTAGATTCTAATCACTTTGTCCCCCAGATGAGTACAGCCGTATCCTCATGAACTCGGAACAGAAGGAAAAGAGAAAGACGAGGCCTTGGTCGTGATGCCAGCTGTAAACTCCCAATCAGATCAAAGAATCACCCTTTAGGCAGACCTTCCTGAATCTCAGATTTAGAGACTCCCAAGGATACAAAATGGTGATGTGGATGCTGCACTGTGTATAAAGAAAAGAAACCATGTCACCCAAGCAGAAGATCCTTAAAAAGGACATTAGGAGCCTACAGGGTTAATTTCCAAAGTGTCAGTTTAAAATAGAAGCGCAACAATGGGCTTGTATCAGTTTGGTCAGACCATAAGGCGCAATGTTATCACCCCACACGTGCCCCTATAAGAAAATAAATATATTTGCTGAGACTACCTCACATAGATCTTTCATTGAAAAGGAGAATATAATTTTCTCCTCAATGGTCTCTCATCCGAAGGTCTCTTTCTGTGCCTTTTCGACAGCCTCATTTACTCCCAGTGTTCAAATGTCTAAGGGACTCAAATTCTGTTGTAATGCTGATTTGGGTTGAAACATTTGGCTCCACCCGAATAACAAGTTTTGTGGGAAAGCCCTCACATCCTGTAAAACACCAATTTGTATTTCACCTGGAGAAAACCTAACAAAATGTGAATAGAGAAAAGTGCCTAGTAAAAGAGAAAAACTGTTGGAATTGATGCACAACTATCGATTCCCACAGTTATCTCTCATTGCAAGAGTCAAAACTCAGAACCGGGAAGGAATCCTGCAACTAGTAATTATGGGTATCAGCAATGACCATGTGTGAGAATTACAACCCAATTATCTCAAAACTTGTAATTAGGGCATTAGAGGAGTATTAAAGGATAGGGTGTCCTTTACAAACGCATGCAGTCACAATCTTGACATTTTGGAACTATTCACAACATTTTCCAAGACTTTCTCTTCCTATTCTGGTTTTGACCTTCTTGATATCTGCTTGGCAACCCTTCCAGGCATACCCATTTTTATTTTTATTTTTACAGAGTTTTATATAGCGCGAACTTGACCCGAATCGGCCATCAAAGCGCTTTACATAGCACCAGTTGCATTACATGAGGACACATTCATTTTTGTTAGGCATGGGGAGATTAAGTGATTTGCCCAGAATCACAGGATGTTCAGCGTCATTGTCGAGACTCGAACCCAGTTCCCCAGATTCGAGGTCGACCGCCCTAGCCCTTAGGCCAACTCCTCACCCATTCCTACCAAATACCCTGTTGCAATTGCAGTTTTTACAAGCACCTCTTCTCTTGTTATTCTAGAACTTTCTTTCTTTTTCTTCTGCTTCTTCTCCTTTCTAAACCCTCCCTCTACAGATATTGTCTTATTGGACTTGTTCAACTACTCTTGATAAACAAATCCAGTCCTCTATGGGTAACAAGAGGCCTCCCTCTTAATAATTCAAGCATTGAATGTACCTCTCACTGAATGACCTAGACTTCTAAATGTTATCAGTGCTAATTGTATAGCTCTCTTCCACAAAGGTTTGGTTCGTATGGCTCACAGGGTAGCCGCCGTCAAACCTCTATTCATATGTTCCACTTGGTCATTGCTCCCCAGATGATGCAGTGCAACCTTACTATATTTGATGACACTTCTAGGAAACACAACCCCCTATTACTCCTTATGGAACTTGTACTCCACTGTCTGACACCAACTCAATTCACACTTTCTCTCTTGCACACACATCCTCCAGAAACTCTGGTACCAATATCAGATGCCTTTACCCAAGAACTGGTCATTTGGCCTTTTGGAACAATAATCCACTAGTAATGTTAGACATTAGACATATCACTCTCCAGCAACATGACAAATGTACCCTGTTTGGAACAGTGCCTGTGCTGGTGCTACCACAAGGCCTGAACAATCTGCTTCATAGAGTTATCCTGGCTTCTGTAAGAAACGCTTCTCTTACCCATGGCGTCGTGGCTTAAGCAGCAAGGGGCAGATTTACAAGGTCCTTGCGCCATTTTTGCGTCATTTTTAACATGGGAAAAGTGACGCAAAAGTGGCGCAAGGGCCTTGTAAATAAGCCCCCAAGTCCTTTGTGTGTTAAGCGTTCAACAATGGATCACGCTGCAATACAGTGAACATACAAAGAATTGAATTGCCCGAAACAAATAGATGAAGAAGATAACAGTGTAATAAAATAAATCAAGACACACAGTAGGGGAAAAATGTAAAAACAAATATGCAAATCCATAAAAATTATAACAAATAAAATAAAAAATAAAATAGGCTAAAAATATTGAACCATAATATAGAATTCAAATTCGGTTGGAAGAAAAATTCAGATTCAAATCAGCGGGTTGACCCACGCTGTGCCACCATCTGGAGTGGTGTGCTGTTCCTGGTGAGCTAGCGTGAACCTAAAAGACAAAATGTGGAGGTTGAGTTCTTGTTCAAACAATTCGAACGGTCGGTTCTAGGCTGTCAAGTCTCTTTTCGGAAAACGGAGTAACAGAGGTGGTGTCACTGTTCCTACGATCCCACCTTGAATCCACTCAAGTGTGATGAAGCTCCGATGAAGCACGTCAGCTACGAGCAATGGCTGGTGGAGGAAGGGTTGATCCAGGTGCAGGCAACCTGTGGATTCTGGGCTTTGAGCAGCTCTTATGTTCACAGGCTTTCCTCTGTCCCACAGCACAAAGGATCCACATGGCACTATTCTCTAAACTAGGGCTGCATCCTCGACCAGACAAGCTCCTCAGCTCCTAGGCATGTCAGAGCAAGTCCCTCCAGCAGGGAGGCTCCTCTCAGGAAATGGGCTCAAAAGTCCCTGTGGATACCAAGGCAGGAGCCTGGGGCTACCCATTCTGCATAAGACGGCAAAAGCTTCAGACAATGAAAAAGGCATCAAGGTAGTCAAGAACTGCAATCAGGCAACTGGTCTTCCCTTCTTCAGATCTAGGCCAGTTCTTCCTTTGCACTGGCTCATACGGGGTGCTACATATGATAAAAACACACACATACACACACACATGCGCACGCACACACACACAGACACATATATATATCCATCCAACCTCCCACCCATCCATCCCCTCTTTATCTGGTGGGAGGTTTGAAATGTTGAGCCTACTCTTTTTTAGGCATAAAAGAGTTACACTTCCCTGTACATTTTAGGTCTGAAATGTACAATTATAATTTTCCCACCTCTGGAATAATTGGATTAAAAACTAAGCTCCAAATAGTACGAAAGGGTGTTGCTATGAATCAGAAACATACTATTGCGGCAACCAGAAACCTTAGATTCTCTCTCAAACTCTCCAAACCGGGTAGAGGGTTCCCTTAATAGAGCCAATGATGGGGATAAAAGCAGGAATGTTGAAGAAAGGAAAGAATTATCAATACATTGGCATTTTCTACAAGACGAGAGTTCATCCATGGTGCTTCTGTGCCAATTTGCATTGATGGTAATTTGCATGCTATAAATGTCGGCTTGGGGTTGTGCACGGTATTTATTTATCTTGCACACAGAAGGCTTTGCTACACACCCTTTCCGCACACTATCTTTAGTTGAAATGCACAGCAGCTGTACCACCTACTGCCCACCTCATGCAAGAGAGAAAGTTGGTGACATTTCAACTTACTTTAGTGAAGAATAATGAACACATAAAAAGCACAAAATTAGTAAAAATGCATACACTGGAAAACAAGCACTGACAAAGCCAGTAGGCTTTTTATAAGTGAAAGTGCGTCATTGTTCATTGGCGAGTTTGTGTGTGTGGTTATGTGCATGACTGAAGGAGGGAATGCAGGGATTACTCAGTGGTTGGGTAAATAGAAGAATTTGTGTATGTGTGGATGGGAAGATGAATCAATAAGTGACTGCATGGAAGAATGGACGAAGAAGTTTATGCATGAATGAATCAGTGCCTGAATAAATGAATAAGTGACTGAGTCCATGTTTGGCTATATGCGCTGTTGGTGAAAAGAATAGGTCTCCATAAAGGGGCCAGACATGGAATGGGCCCCCTTTGAGCTCTGGGATTTCCTTCTAAATGAAAGCCCCAGGTTTCTGGCTCAGTGCCAGTGCTGCAATTAAGCCCCAACAAACTAAAAGCCTGCTGCAGCCGCTAGACCTCCATTTCAGGAGGGTGATGGCTTATCAGCTCAGCCACCTTTGTGTAGGTTGGTCCCTGTCTTTAATGGTGAAGTGAGCAAACAATGGATAGGAATATTTTCTTTATGAATTGTTAGTGGCCAAGATTAATTCAAGATTTTACATGCACTATTTTCTGTTTTCTTAAGAGCCGAGCTGCTCGTTCTTTAGAATTAGACCTATAGTTTTTCACAGAGTAAATGGCTAATCCGGAAGATGTGATGCATCAGATGAAGAGACTAGAGGCACGTCACAGCCTGTGCAAGAAAGGTGTGGAAGCTTGCATGAATTGTCTGTGCAGAGAAATGTGCTTGTGTAACTTTTATGAAACGCATAAAGATATCTAGTAGAAAAGGAGTCATGCTGTTTTGTTTTTACACAGTGCAACACACATTATGGAACTTAACAACACAACCAAACATAGCTCTACATAACACAACACGGCACAACCTATCGTAATATAAGATAACTCAAAGCACCAAGGCCCCGAAACAACAGCACAACTCTACAACACATATGCTCCAAACACAGACCCCTCAGTTGCCCCCAAACCTTTCTCCATATCTCCATTTTCTCGGTCCACCTCTCCCCTTGGGAGTGGAGGGGAAAAGCAGCGAGCATCACATTTCTTATTAATGTCAGACCATGCTGTTGTCCCCACCATGCACCACCACCTTGCGGCTTTTCCAAATGCCCACCCTCTTTCTGGGAAGAGTCATTCTTCGTGTTATTTCTGTGGCTCCACAGACTCTCTTCCACCTCATACTCCATTGTTGCCATTTGAACTGGAGTTTTTTCATCTCTGGGTAGTGCTTGCTTCCTACACATTTGTTACATATTCCACCGCACACCTCCTCTTGGTCAGGACCTTGTTGGTTGCCTCTATAACCAAGAGTTCAGCTGCGTACCTCAGAGATGCAGCCTCTGGTGGATCAACCATGAGATCTCCCACAAGCCTTCACCTGTTCAACAGCACGTCAGGTGAGGGAGAGGACCACTCATGCAGTCCAGCTTCTAGTGTAACCTGAGGTGCAGGAGCCTGTGGCACCGAAATGGGAGCGTAAGGTCCATAAAGCTTCCAAAGGACTCACATACTGAACAGGCTTAGGGGCAGGGTGCGGCTCTGTGCCGCCAGTGTGCTGCCCGACACACACAAAGGATATGGCTGTGTAGGGAAGCTAGGGCTTGTGAAAGAGCCGCGCCAGAAGCCCTGGCTCCGATCCCAGCCAGGAAGGGCAGTCTGCGGGCACAGCAGGCAGGACCATCCTGTGCAAGGTCTTCTGGCAGGTAAGAGATGTGAACTGAGTGGTGGAATGACAGTAGCTGGCTGGAGACGCCCTGGCAGTGTCAACACAGCAGAACCAAATCTCGAGTACATCAAGGTGGTGTGGGCAGGGCTGATCAAATGACTTCATAGCTAAATGCATTGGATGTCACCTGTGAAGGCCATTGTTCCTTCTGCATGGCTTGTCCCAGTATGAGTTCAAAAGATGAGGAGTGTTTGAAGAGCTTTACCTGCCATCCTGAAACATCCGCGTATCGTGGATCCGGAATAATGGCATATTGAGTGCTATGCAAGGACTGGTAAGAATAACAATAATCCTGTAAAATATATGAAAGTAAAAAGAACAAATGATGGATGGAATGCTGAACAATGCAAACATTCATCTCCAGTCACAAAGATCTGGGCCCAATCCTTCGTTTTATTGCCAAATCTTTTACTCTCTTCATAGGGGTCATCAATCCTTTGGGCATGATTCAACGGGTCCCTCGAAACACCAAAGGATAACAAAGAAATGAGCTCTCAGTTATAGTGCATGCAACTTATCAGGGAGTGACAAGAGAAATAGACTGTGACACCCTTCCAATGAGATGTATAAATACAACTGCAGTGTAGCTGCCATTAAATTAAGGTGTATTGTCACCCATGCCCTTTAACATCCTACCAAAATTATCTCGATCTTAGTAGAACATTTACTCCAAGGTATGTAAGTTCTCAACCACATTTGATGTCTTGCTTCATCTTCATTTGTAGTGCCAAGGTACTTTCTAGCACAAACTTGACCTGTACTAAATTACAGTAGCGTAAGATGCTTGTAGCAGTTTGCACTCAATTTACCAATCTGTGTTCTAAATGCGGCATAATATGGGCGTGTTCTAGCACTCATTTTGAATATTTTTCTCCACTAGTCAGCTTACATGCTCGCTGTTGTCACCTGTTAAAAGCCCTAGGATCTGAGACAAGTGAAGACCCTAAACAAGTTCCAGGCTCTTGATCATCTGTAAGGGTTATCCTTGCATTGCCTCCTATTGCAAATCATGCATTCTGGCTCTTTCATTGTAAGTTGCTCTCCCCATCTTGTTCTATGCACTGCAGCAATGATGTAGCAACAATGCACTCCCATCACTGCTTTCTGTAATCGATATAAAGGTTTTCTCGCCGTGGTGGGTTTGTGTTAACAGCCATATACCCTTAAACAGTGTATGGTCTGAAGCGTTCCATGCTATTTGTAAAGTTCTTTGCATCCTTCCTATGCTAGGACCTGCCAGTCTTAGGATGATCTTCCCCTAAACCTTTTACCTTACCCTTCCTTATTGTTCTGATCTCATTTTTGTTGACCATAGGACTCTGTGCACTTTACCTCTGCTAACCAGTGCTAAGGCGTGTGTTCTCACTCCTCAAAACAAGGTAACATTGGCTTATCCCCAATTGGCATATTTAATTTACTCAAACATCCCTTGTAATGTGGTTCTACATGTGCCCAGGGCCTTAAATTAATGCTACTAGTGGGCCTTCAGCACTTGTTGTACCATCCATTCAAGTAGCTTTGCAAACCTGTCTCAGATCAGCCATTGCAGCCTATGTGTGCCATTTTAAACTTCCAGTTCGACCTGGCAAAAGCAACCTTTCGCCAGGCCTAAAACTTCCTTTTAAATACATACAAATCACTCCTAGGGTGGACCCTAAACCACCCACAGGGCAGGGTGCAATGTATTTGAAAAGAAGGATGTATACTTTTAAGTTTTACATGTTCTGATATTGAACAACTCCTACATTTATTTTTCACTATTGCTAGGCCTACCTCTCCAATATGATAAAATTGGGGGGTTACCTTATTACATTTAAGAAGAATAACTTCCAAATGCAATCAAGTAAAAAGATCATGTTTGGTGTCTTTGGGATTGTAATGGAATATCTGTTTTGATAGTAAAGTCAGAATTTGAATTACAATTTTGAAAATGGCATTTTTAAAAAGTTCGCATTTTCCTGCCTTAGCCAAATAGTGTCTGCAGCTTGTTCCTGGGTCACCTGACTAGGTGTAGTTGGCAGTTGGTCTTTGTGTATTCCTCCCAGACAGCCACACACAAATGAGAGCTTAGGTGTGCCTAGATGGGCCATCACTGGCAGGATGGGAAGGCAGAGCTAGGCACAGCACCATTTACACCTGAATAGGCTGTGTCCTGCCTTCACACAAAGGTTTGCATACCCCCTGTAGTTAGTCTGGAGTTAGGGCGGGGGGCAGGAAACCTGAGCACTTCAAAGGGAATCTTCTAGACATTTTTCCCACTTCAAAGAAGGCACAAGATATAAATAATGGACCTCAGAAACTAACTCTTTAGTACACTTCTGGAACTGTGGAAGACTCTGCCAGGAAGGACTGCTGTGCTGCTGAAAGGACAGTTGTGCTGCTGAAAGGACTGCCACTCTGCTGTATTGCCTGGGTGAGAAGGACTGGACCTGCAACCAGGGCTGGACTGGGAACTTAAAACAGCCCTGGCCAAAATTCTTATTTCAGCTCCCGTGTGCCGACGTGCTAATGTGCTCTACTACCAGAGCAACTTTTTAAAGTTGCCGCTGGAATTGCGTAACATGTACCACCACTCCTGGAGGCTGAAACCGGCCTCCAAGTGTCAAAACCAACCTCCTGGGGCACCAGCCTCCCGGGGCATTGCCCGCTTGCCGGCTGGCCAGCCCGGACATGCCTGCAACCTGTACCCAGGACAAACAGAGTGACTCCAAGGGCTAGTCTCTTGTAAGCAGCACCTAGACTCTGCAGCTGTGAGTCCTACCCTGCCAAGTGGTGACACCCCAGTCCTGGACTCTGAAGGTTCTCTGCCAGCCCATCTGTGGACCCAGCAGAACCGATGCATTATCTCTGCTGTACAGTCCAACCCCGAGCAAAACTGATGCATCGCCAGTGATGCAAGAAGTTTCCCGTTGCCAGGACTTTGTATCATCTTCGCAGCCCAGAGTCTCCACAGAACCGCTGGTGTGCAACACATTTTTGATGCAGGTCCTCGCATTGCAAGCCCCTTGCCAACAGCAGCCTCAACAATGACGCAAGACTCCACATCACAAGCCCTCAGCTTCTTTGGAATCAGCCAGTGCGCGACGCAGGACTTTGCAATGACAGCCTCCTCATTGATGGCCTCCTTAACGACGATGCAGGACCTCTCATCGCAGCCTCACAGCTCCTTGGAACAGATGCTGCGCAACACATCTTTGACCCGGACATCGCATAGCCATCGGCTGCTCGAAGCATACTCGACGCGTGATCTCGCAACGCTCCACAACCAAGAATTAAGGTATTCTTGTTCAGTGGGCCTAACTGGGTCCCCTGTAGCCAGCCCCTGCTCCATTGCAGTTGGTCTGAACTTGTGACTTTCTCCCGGTCCGGCAGTACCAGATAACCACGGTTGGCGCTTTGTGCTTTTTGGCACTATATTCTCTGTAATCTTTAGAACTGCATATCTCCAGTTTTACTGATTAGATTTTCGTCGTTTTGGTCTTGTTTTATTAAAACTTACTCTATTTTTATTTAATTTGGTGTGGGATGTATCAAGCAGGCAGTTCCTTGTTCTCCATGCAGTCTTTAGCTCTTAATGCAGGGGATAGCCTCAGGCTTTCTTCCCAATGTGGCAGGGGAGCAGGTTGCGACCAGGCACAGCTCTGGAACTTAGAAATCTTCTCTCCCAAAGTGCTGTGATGAATGTATACACAGGTCAGAGTGGAATCCCTGGAATACTCATCTGGGGTTCCAGTGGCGACTGGTAAGTTTTGGAGGGAGGGGGGCGGACGGGACGCACTCTCACACACACGCACACATACACATGACATAACCCTTAAAGCAATGTATTCACACACATGCACGCATGCACGCACACAAACACATTCATTCACAACACTCTTCACGAAACATTCATACATACACGCACGCACGCACCAAACAGTTTAAAATAAAAACACTTACCTGCAGCCAGCTCTGCCTCGGAGGTTCCAGAAGGCTTGGGACTGCTGCCTTCCTTCATTGGCTCACCTAAGGTCAGCCAATGAGGGAAGGCAGCAGCCCCAACGTCATCACAGAGTGGGATGGGGTCAGTGAGACTGCTGACCCCACCCCACTCTGTGATGAAGTGTCACTGATTGATACTCGACCCTGGGCGCTTCAGGGCTTAAAACTGAAGCGCCCAGGTGTGAGGCACTCAGTGACGCTACCCCTCATCACTGAGGGGAGGGCCTCAGAGACATTTGCTAAGCTAAGGATGTCACGCCCACAGGAGC
The DNA here is from genome assembly GCA_963921515.1 of Calotriton arnoldi. Classification (NCBI taxonomy): domain Eukaryota; kingdom Metazoa; phylum Chordata; class Amphibia; order Caudata; family Salamandridae; genus Calotriton; species Calotriton arnoldi. The sequence continues at coordinate 664,759 of CAWUFW010002119.1, forward strand.
TGTGACTTCCTCAGCCCAGCAAAGGTCAGCTCCGGCAGCAAGGAGCCTGCACTAAATATGCATTTCTGGCTCTTGGCTGCTTGAACTGAAAGTGAACAGTGTCTGTCAGGCTGACCTTTGTGCAGCCTGACAGACACTGTTCATGAGGTGCGAAAGGTGGAGGGGCGTGGCCCCTCAGCCCCAATGGACCGGCCGCTCCTATGGGGTTCTCCATGCAGTATTTCACCTTTTGCAGTGGACTCGGCTGTGAATTCTAGTCACCCTACGTACTTTGGGGTACGTATAGTTGTAAGGTTTCATGTAGGTGACTGCAGCATTGGCTATAATTAGCAGCAAGTGGGGGTACAGTGAGGGTATCCTGATATAAGGTGGAAAACAAAGGCACTAAAGTGGACAAACACTCTCCAGTTACTGGTCCTGGGCCTACTCCAACAGCTGTGGAATGTTTCAAGACTTCCCTTAATCCATAAAATAATCTAATCAGGGACACGTGCATCCTCCATCTTGTGGTTCATTCACACACAGGAGTCTCAAGATGTACTCCTGGGACCATCCAGTGAAGCACCATACACAAACTCATCACTCACTCTGCCACTATATGCAGATGAAACATGTGCTTGCCATCCATGTCCCATCAGATGGCGCAAAGGACTCAGTTGAGGGGATAAAGCAGACTCTTTGCGAAGAGGTAATAGCAGGCTTCTTCTCTGAAGGAGAGAGGTGACAAAGGCCTCTCCCTTCTATTATAATTGAATACTACCACAGTGAGAGAACAGTAGTCTCTCTTAAAGGGGTGCATTATCAGTGCCTCTCCTAATCTTTGCTCTAGGGTCCATTACATGGAAAGCCTTTAGTGGAAACCTGTGATTGTTCAAACCTTGCAGAGACATACTGTGACTTTCTGAGCAGTCTAATGCAGAGCAGAAGCACAAGCTCTCCAGAATCATGCAGGAGACACTTCTCTCCCAACAACATCAATTAGAGGTAGTGATCGGCAGAAGGACCTACTAATGGCTTTCCCTTTGGTACATTTTGGTCTAAAAGGTGAGGAAGATAATCACAGAAAGTAAACAGAGCTCTGTGAGCCCTGCCTAAACTGTGTTGTTTTCATACCTTAACCTTCTTCAAGGCCGTCGTCAGCAAATAGGAAGCTGCTGAGGGGCTAATAGTGCAACCAATGGTCAATCCTGTGATACCTTTGGGGGGGGTCAAATGATGCATGATGTCACTCCCACTAACCTGCAATTTTATAGGGGTGGGCAGAATGTTTTATTCTGTGTGAGGAATTGGAGCAATTTCGCGTCCACACCTTAGTCTTGTAACGCAGTGTTCCGGCCAAGATTTTTTTCCTGCGAGGCTCCAGAAATGCGAGTGAGAATTGGCATCCCCTAGTGCAATTTTCTAACACAGGAGACCGTGGTCAGAGGGCTGCATCTCGGCTAGTTTAGCTGCATTTCTAGTAGATTTTTGACTTGAGCAGCAGCAAAATCAACTCGAATGACCGCGCCCTCTGGCGCACTGCATGGTGCTGCTCACGTTGATTTTTCAACTCTGCTCACACTACCGGTGCTAAATTGCAGAGCAAACAGTGCGACTTGCATATTTTCTACCCATTGGAGGAACTCCCTAGAATCTTGGGAGCTTTTATGAAACTCAGCGGAGTTAAACTCCAAGAGTTCCACCCACCCCTGCCATTTTGGTGAATTGACATTCATGGAGGTCGGAAGTGTAAACTACCGTCAAGTAGATTTTGTTCAGAACTACAAAAAAAGTAATTTATTTATTCAAAGAGCTCATTTTTATCATGCAGTATTTTATTTGATCCGATTGTTTTTAATTATGTATTTTTAAATTCTGGCAATCAACATTAAATAGAACGCCTTTTTCCCTTTGGTGACAATTCTGAAATCAGTGGGGCAGATTTACAAGAAACTGACGCATCTCTGCATTATAGCAGAAATGCATCAGTTTACTTGCGTCGCGCAAAAAACCCCTTGCGCCACCATGGATGTGTCGCATTTACAGTGCAGCGCACCATGGCGTAAGGATTGACAAATGTGTCATGCATCTGTTGGCGCAAAGGTCACGCATTGCTGGAGTCATGTCGCAAACACGACGTAACTCCAGCAATTCTCAGGAAGGCCTATACATATTATGCTGCGTCACTCATTATGCCTGCTTCAAGCAGACGTAAGGTTTTGACGCAGTGGCGTCGTAGAAGTGCCGCAGTGAAATCTTGTAGATTTCACTGCGTCACTTCTACGAGGCCTTCTGGTGTCAGAACGCCCACCCTGCATACATTATACCTGATGCAGGTATAATGTGACGCAGGGCTTTACAACGTGACGCATCTCCCTAGATGCGTCACGTTGTAAATGTGTTGCAACGTGGTGTATTGTTTACGCCGCCGCTGGGCTTGTAAATATGCCCCTCAGTGTTTTGTAGTCCTAGAGGTCACCTCCTCAAATTTTCTTTGATGCCCAGTGGTGGTGGGAGCAAGTGTGGAATACACTTCTTCTGTCTGTTGATCTGAAACAATCTGTGCCCAAGTTAGAAGACTTTGGAATGCATGGTACATCCAAGAACGATTGTGATCCTGTTGGGCACTGTAGAACATAGTACAAGTAACTTGGCCTGGGGCAGCTTTGTGCTTTTACAATATTTCATTGCTTATCACCACTTTTTGCATTGGTACTTTCCAAAAAGGCATCGCTTGGCCTGTATCGGGTCAATCTGTGAGCAAGAAAAGTTTATGACATGTTTCCGTTTAGTACTGATTGCAGATCTGTTGCCTCACAATAGGCCCGTGCTTTGCATATTTTGCACATTGTTTCTAAATTTATGCTCAAAGGTTTGTTCTGTTTACGTGCAATGTTCGCTCTCTTATCTATTTTTTAAAACATGGTTCAGCTGAATCCTTTCTGCCTGTATTCAGCTCTGTTTGTTCCTACCACATGGTTTTTAACTTGGTATGTTGAATATTTTCATCCACTTTTTGTTTGTAAAGGTTTTAATTAACCATGCAAAAAAATTGACTAGTGCAAGTAACTAATTATAGATTACAACGTGCAGTGGGAGAATAATTCCTGCTCTCCTGGGCTAGATGGGTGGTATCACAGCCTGGCTGGCACCTCCACACTTCTGACTGGTTTGAGATAATACTGCTTCTTTTTAATTAGTGTTTTGTTTGCACAAACATCTCTTGTAATGAGGAAGAGGTTGGAGGATAGAGCATTGCCAGCTCAACCTGTTTACAGAATAAACATCCTGGTTACATGACTTTAAAGGGCTCTTTCCTGGTAGTGGCAAAACAGAAACAGCAGCAACCAATCACAGCTACCCACACACTAATACCGTAATGAGGCGGGTTCACTCATCTAAACCAAAAACTTCAAGGTGAAGCTTTGATCCAGGGTTTATGACTGTCTGTAATCATTTCAGGATTCCTATGTTAATGGTGCCAATCTCCTCAGTGCCGAGGAGCAGAAAAGGGTAACATTGGCCACTGGGTGCTACGCCTTATGAAACAGATAGCAATAAATGCATTCATTAGGGCCATCTGTGCAGGGTTAACATGGTGATATGAGTTCCTAAAGATCAATTATATTATTATGCCAGATAACGCCTGTCCCACTAAGCCCAGCTATGTTATTTTACTCATTAGTGGGTAATTATCCCCATAAAAACAGGAGATTCTAGAAAATGAGCAAAGCAGTTTGTCACTCAACTTTCGATAGCATACTTGATAGGATTGGATCGAAGCATGTTAGTGCAATACACTAATATATGCACTGTACTAATGTATGCAATATACTAATGTGTTCCCTTAAATGATCAATGGGCTCTGCAGTATGGGTGCAAAAAAACCCTTACTGACCGCCTTTGACGAGGCCACGTTTTGCAGTAAAATGTCCCATTAAGGAAGGGCAAGACACCTGGCTTCAGGATTGGTTGTCTGCAACCAGCTGCAAATAGAAATGTTTTGCTAGCTGCCGGTAAGGGCAGAATGCCCTTACATGCTGAGGTTTTTTTATCGCAGAGACTTTTTTTGATCTTTGGGTCAGTCCTTCCTTGAACCTTTATAACTTTTTTCCACAAAAGGCATCCAGGCCAGATTTGCTCCCTTTTCCCCCGCATGTTGGGGTTTCTAAAGGGACCCAGAATTTGTTGGATCCCCCTTGCAGGGACCCAACAAAGCTAAAATAAAGCAAAATTATAGTTTTATTTCAAAAACTGAAAAAGTATGTGTGTATTTTTCTAAGAGTGGAATCAACAGAAAGGTCCTGGCTGATGAGGGTTCCTGGCTGATGAGGGGTGATCCCACGAAGCCGGTCCCAGGATGCTTATTTCCGGTCCATAGAGGACCTGGCCAGGCAGTTCTGGCTAGACTGTTCCCATAGGGAACAGGGTCAAGACTGATTTGCATATGGTTGGGTCCAAACTGGGGTGGCGTGTTGAGCAACATAACGAAGGACTAAACCCTGATCTGTGACTGGGGGTGAATGTTTGATTTGTTCAGCATTCCGTCCCTCATCTGTTCTTTTTTCTTTTGTCGTCCTAAGTTGGCAAGGTATGCCCAGACGTGGGTCCCTTGCTCACTGTGCCACTGGGTTCAAGCTAGCCTGGCTGATGAAGGGTGTTACCCCGAAACCGGTCCCAGGATGCATGTTTCGGGTCCAGGTAAGATCTGGCTTGGTAGTTCGGGCTGGACTGTTCCCATGGGGAGCAGGGTTAAGACTGATTTGCATATGGCTGGGTCCAAACTAGGGTGGTGTGGTCAGCAAAAAAACAATGGATTAAACCTAGATCTGTGACTGGAGGTGAATGTTTATTCATATGTGAGCCATGCTGTATTGGAGTATGGAATAAAAGCCCCGCCCACTCTCCACCTTGTGGCTTGTGGCTTGTGTCATTGTCCTTCGTAAATGCTGGTTTCTGATTCATTAATTGGCTTGTTAGTTCGTCCTTAGTACCGCCTTGTCTTCATTCGTAACCTCCCATGAGGACTGGCCCTTTTACTTCGGTTGTTACACATCGAGTATTTTTTAGTCTGTAAGCACTATTTTCTTTAAATAGTTTCACCCACTGCAGGCACGACATGCTTTCCTGCAACATTCAGCGCGGCATGGATGCTTTCACTTTCTAAGCAGCCCAGGACAATAGCGGCCGCTTCTTTGAATAGGTCTCGCATTTACAAGAGTTTGAGCTATTGGCATTGTACATGACAATACCTTTTATTTATGTGTTAATTATCAAAACATATAAACAAAAGGCATTGTCATTTACAATTCCAATAGCTTAAACTCTCGCAAATGCGAGACCTATTGCATTGCAAATGCTTGTTCTTAGTGGTAGTATTTAGGAAGACAAGGGTGCCCCAATGTATGAACCTGGGGTAATGTAGTTTAAAGGAACAATGGTTCTAGAGTGGCCTAAAGGGTCCAAGGGGAAGTAACCCTGTAAAAGGCACTGAGAAAAGTAAAGGAATAGAAACTTAATTCATAAAGGAGAGCAGTAGGAAATATAACGAGGGACATATAGGTCAATGTATGACAAATATTTATTACACAATGAAGGTATTCAGGTGCTCACACAGTAAGTGACAATAAGCGTGACGTGAGAAGTGAGGGTGAACTTAAAATAATGACATCGCATTGACAACAGAAATAGAAGCTCCTTTAAAGATTTTTACAGAGTATAAGGAGTTCATGTTGTAGGGGGTCGACTGACGTTTCGAACTCAATTATTCGAGTTCATCTTCAGGACAAAAAGTGTGAGCAACTTGAATTGAGCTGAAGAAGGAATTAATATCCTTGGTAAAGGCGTCTACGTAGCGCTGTTCTTCTTAAGGTGACCGGGATAGCCTGCGAACTAATGCGCGTTATGGTGGGACCCGGTAAGGGGGAAAAACAAACTTAGTTTGCTGGAAGCAAATGCTTAAACTCCTTCGCGGATTTTCCTTTGAGCAGGACACGCTCCTTTCCTCTCCCAGGCCTCCATTTACTGAACTGTGACCGGCCAATTTAATTAATTCCCCGGCACAGCACATTGCCATTTAGCGGCGAAGGAGTTTAAGCATTTGCTTCCAGCAAACTAAGTTTGTTTTTCCCCCTTACCGGGTCCCACCATAACGCGCATTATACTCTGTAAAAATCTTTAAAGGAGCTTCTATTTCTGTTGTCAATGCGATGTCATTATTTTAAGTTCACCCTCACTTCTCACGTCACGCTTATTGTCACTTACTGTGTGAGCACCTGAATACCTTCATTGTGTAATAAATATTTGTCATACATTGACCTATATGTCCCTCGTTATATTTCCTACTGCTCTCCTTTATGAATTAAGTTTCTATTCCTTTACTTTTCTCAGTGCCTTTTACAGGGTTACTTCCCCTTGGACCCTTTAGGCCACTCTAGAACCATTGTTCCTTTAAACTACTGTTCTTAGTGGTAGTCAATGTTGTAATTGTCTAAGTGGTATTCAATATTGTATTTTTGTGGTTTCTACCTGATGGAAACAGGTGCAAAACTCATGGGTGAACCTTGATAGCTATATATTTCTTAAAATTAGACAAAGGTAAGCCCTTCTCGCCCGTCCGTACCTGGACCTTGCCCAGCACCAAGACCCCTGGCCCTTCCACCCCACGACGATACACCACCGCTGACCTCCTGGCCCAGGGCACACCAACAACAACTGCTGCCACACATCCCCACACACCACCAGAGTATTGTTCTCCTGCTGACATTGCCGCTTCACATTCAGCACTGAATGTCAATGACACCAGCGACACTGCAAACATGTCCGCACCCTCTACATCAACTGAGACCACCACGTCACAACTCCAGTGTATCCTACTCAACGTACGCTCACTTGAGAAACACACCACAGAGGTCTGGGACATGATCTCCTCCCTCACCCCGGACATCATCTTCCTCACTGAAACCTGGCTAAACCCTGCCTCCGTACCAGACATCGCCACTGCCATCCCCGAAGGTTACAAGATAATACACCAGGACTGAATCAACAAGCACGGAGGCGGTATAGCTGTCATCTACAGGGACACCATCCTTTGCACGACATCCCCTGATGACCCAACACCAGTAATGGAACACCTCAACTTCCAACTCCATACAGACGGAAAAAGCACCATCAGAGGTACCATTGCCTACAGACCACCAGGAACACGCCCCAGCTTCTGCAACGCCATCCCAGAACTCATCTTCCTAGGCGACCTCAACTTCCACCTTGACGTCCCTAACGACACCAACTCCACCGACCTCCTGGAAAGCGTGAGCAACATCGGCCTCACACAGTTCATCACCGACCCTACCCACATTGTAGGGTACATGCTCAACCCCATCTTCACCTCCAGTGACAGAGTCAGGTACATCCACACCACACCACTCACCTGGTACGACCACCACAGCGTACACTTCACTATCTCTTGACCCACCCTGACACCATGCCCCCCAGATCCACACAAAGAGACTGGAAAAAGGTATCAGAAGACCAGTGGAACGGCACTCTCCGCTCCCAGCTCCCAGACTCCACACACAACCCTGAACAAGCAGCTAAGAGCTTCTCCCAATGGATCATAGACTGTGCCGGCACCATCGCCCTCACTAAGACAGATAGGACCAAAAAACAAAGCAAAAGAGCAAGCTGGTTCTCTGAGGAACTGCACTCCACCAAATGCAACTGCTGACAACTTGAAAGGAAGAGGCGCATCAGCAAAAAGACAGAACACCACACCACCTTCAGGTCCGCTCTGAGCCAGTACCACTGCCTCCTGAAAGAAACCAAGAAGAACGCCATAGCAGACCGCATCAAAGCCAGTGCAAACCACAGCAAAGAACTCTTTGCCATCGCGAAGGAGTTCACCAATCCCACAGCCACAAGAACAACATCACTCCCTACCAGGAACTGTGCGACAACCTCGCAGAGTACTTCCATGACAAGATCTCGGCCATCCATGAAAACTTTGAACACCAACCCTCCGCTACAGACAGCATCAACCAGCTCACACCCAGAAACACAAACCCTGAGCACCTTCTCACCCACTGGAAACTCCTCACCGAGACCTTATCTCCATCATGAACTCTGTGCACTCAGGAGTACCCACGAACCCATGCCCCAACCACATCTTCAACCTCGGAAGCAAGACAATCGGTGATCAGCTCAGGAAGGTCCTGAACACCTCCATCACCACAGCCTCCTTCCCTGAGGGCTGGAAACACGCTGAAGTGAGGCCCCTCCTGAAAAAAAACATCTGCCGAGCCAGCCGAAATGAAGAACTCTGCTCCCCTATCCAGCAAAAGTCCTTTAGAAAGCGATCAAACAGCAACTCACCCAACATCTAGAAGACCACAGGCTCCTGGACCTCTCTCAATCCGGGTTTCAAGCTAACCGAAGCATCGAGACAGCCCTGATCACAACCACAGACAAAATCAGAGCCCTCCTGGACAGCGGGGAAACAGCAGCCTTCATCTTCCTGGACCTGCCCACCTCATTGACCCAATGTCCTACTACAATCTGATCAACAGACTCCACCACATCGGGATTCAAGGAAACACCCTGAAATGAATCTCCTCGTACCTCACTGGCAGAACCCAAAGAATCTACCTCACACCGTTCACCTCAGAGCCCAGGAAGATCATCTGCGGAGTCCCCCAGGGCCTCCCTCAGCCCAACCCTCTTCAACACCTACATGACCCCCCTGGCCGCCACCGTCAGATCACACAGACTCAACATCATCTCCTACACCAACAACACAGAGCTCATTCTCTCACTGTCCGAAGATCCCTCCACCACTAAAGCTAACTTCCACAGATGCATGATGAATGTCGCGGACTGGATGAAGGATAACTTTCTCAAACTTAACACTGAAAAAACGGAAGTCCTCATCTTTGGGAACAACACCTCGCCATGGACTGATGCATGGTGTACTGTGGAGCTTGGCACACCCCCGCCTCAACAGACCACCCCTGCAACCTCGGCATTATCCAGAATAGCAAGGTATCCATGGAGAAGCAAGTCAACGCAGTCTCATCCTCCTGCTTCCACACCCTTTGGATACTCCACAACATCTTCAGGTGGCTCCTGGCAGACACTAGAAGGACTGTCATGCAGGCCCTCATCACCAACAGACTGGAGTACGGAAACACGCATTATGTAGGAATCACTGCACGCCTCCTGAAGAGACTCCAGACAATACAGAACTCAGCAGCAAGACTCATACTTGACCTCCCCTTAAGGACCCACATTACACCACATCTCAAGAAACTACACTGGTTCCCGATTCAGAAGAGATGCCAGTTCAAGATGCTGACCTACGCCTACAAGGCCCTGCACAACGAAGGACCAGCAAAGATCAATAAATGCCTGACCCTCCACCAACCGACCAGATATCTTCGATCAGCTTCCCTCTCCCTAGCAGACACCCCATGGATCCGTCGAGCCAACAGCGGAGGACGCTCCTTCCCGCACCTGGCAGCCAAGGCTTGGCACAACCTCTCCCTGCACCTCAGGACTGCACAGTCTCTCCAGCAATTCAGAAGAGAACTAAAGACCTGGATGTTTGAACGATCAAACCTCCACGCTGCAGCAAACAGCTCCAGCAGTGCCTCGAGACCCTCGATTTGCCACCCTCTATAAGCTATTGATTGATTGACTTATTGACTGGGATTCAAACCAGCATCTGTTCAAATATAATGCTGAGAGACACGGTGTTAAACCAATGGCTTGTAGAATTAGTTTGAAAAGTATTTAGTTTTGAAAGATTGAGCTCAAAGTGCATTTCGTTTGAAAACATTTACTTTGAAAGAACAGTTTGACATTCAAGCTCCGATCGTTATCATGACTTATAATTATAACATCTTGACTTTCGCATCCAAATTGGCTACACTTGAGCTGGAATCGTTGGGTTAGGGCAAGTCAAAATAATGGTGAAATGTATAGCTGTGGCTATGTCAAAGTTGTGAAAAAATATTTTGAAAGCCAATTGCAAAAAATGCAATCTGTTCCTGTTTTTAAAATAAAATAGTTTCTATTTGACTTTAAATATGGGAAATTGTCAAACCATTTGATTCAAACTATATTTATTTAATTCAAAATTGAGGATTCAGACTTTGACCCTAGAATCAAGAGACCCCTGGTTCTCCCACTTACTGTATTAAGCGTCAACTTAAGAATCAGGGCTGCAGCTGTCCTACACCTCCCTGCCTGGAGGGTTATGTGGTGTCTCCCAACACAGCACACCATGCGAACATTATGTCTGCAATGCTGCCCTATGCCAGCGATTGATATTATGCCATTGCTGCTCAGACGCTCTTTAAACACAGAACCAGCTTCGCCAGCTGCTGATGTTGTGAAAACTGGCCCTGTCTAATAGCAACTCTGGGTTAGGAAGGTCAAAGTGTTGCACTGCTGTTGCATGTGGCAAAATTGCAGCTAGCGAAGTGTGGGTGAAGTGAAAATGTTGTGTAACTCAACAGCAAGGCGCCTATTTCTGCTTTACTGTATCACCGCGCGTCGTTACAGGTCGATGAATCTAAGAATGTGATATTTGTTCCTGTTCGTACCAAACTGTACAGGTGCGGGAAGTTGTGACGTTGGTCGATATGCACATGTGCATATTTTGATAAGCTTCACAAAGTGTGAAGATTGAAAAGTTAAATAATAAACAGAGGAGCACCTTTGGTGTCCCTCAGTGGTAGCCGTAAACCATTATTGATGCAACTCATGGCAGAGGGGGAACATCTGCTTTGGAGGCAAATTCTGGGACGTTATTACAAAAATTCAGGTCAAAGAGTCAAAATTCATGACAAAATGTCAATTTTACGGACCCGTCTGTGGAGGTAAAGCAATAATTCTTAAAGTAAGTATATAGACGGCTGACACAGGTACAAGTCCAAATAGGTTTACTGAGGAAACATTCACATGTAACTGGGCTTACTCAAGATTATAAAACTTAGTAAACCTATTCCTATACCAGTTAGCCAGCGTTCCCCTCTCTTATTTCTTTTATATAACAAGTGTCACTCACCTAGTGTAGGGTGGGGGACTATGCATTAGAATAGCCTCTCTCCTCGTGAAAACCCTACCAGAGTGAGCAAAGAGCTAGTAAACGCCAATAGGGAAGTGATCAGGTAGCTCCTCCATCGGTGAAACGCCAGGCTGGAAAACCGATCCAGATAACCCACTAACAGAGACAGGAGCATCAGGCGACTCGCCAACAGTTGAATGCAACTGGGTAATAGCCAACTGGGATGAACGCACCAGGCCCTCACCTAGGTAGAGGTTCACTGTAGGGAAACCAACAGTGGGAAAATGCATACCAGTTATATCATGGAAAGGGAAAAACATCCCAGGGGACCACCCAACAGCGAGACACATGCCAGAAAAATGTCCAGAAGGTTAATGCATGCTTGGAAACAATCAACAGGGAACAATACTGAAGGTAATCAACTAAGAAGGAAATGTATGCTAGGAAGCCCACCACCACGAATACATATGATTTTTATATCCAATGAGGATAGCAGTTCCCAGTCCCAATGTTCAAATGTAAGCAAGGCAATCAATAAAAAGTAGCCAACAGGGATCAATGAACTACGTAAACCCCCAACAAAAAATGTGTTATAGATCACCCACCAATGTGGAACAATGTCCTGTATACCAAAAAGGTAAACAGGAGGAAAACTGCACCAGGTAAACCCCAGAAAAGAAAATGTGCTCCTGGTCGCCACAAATGTGGTACCATGTTCCACAAACCCACCAATGTGGATCATGCCCCAAGAAACCCATCAGTGTGAAGCTCACACAAATAGAAATATAACTCATCATCGGACTGCCCAAGATCAAAGTGTTCTGACTGTCTGAGGGAAGAGAGCTACAGAACAGCATAACAAATGTCTGGAGAAGTCTCCTATGATTAGCTGTTCCTCTCATTCAAATGGGGGGTCTATTCAATTTCGTCCCCCTCCATTCTTGTCACTGCTGAGGGGGAAGAATCAAGGCCCAATTTCAACTCTCTAAATACATTCCTTGCAGTGGAGCTCAATGGAACGGCCCCTCTTCTTTATCCACTGACTCACACACTCCCTCCAGTGCTGATGATGTCCAATTCTAGGGGGGTCGTGAGTAAGCAAAACCAACAACATGCTCAGGAAACTTGCCTAACTGACACTGACCCCTACATGGAAATTTGTTTCTGAAATGTCATTGGAAGCAAAGTGAGCCTTCTGTTGCTTGCCACCACCCTTCAACCAAGTCAGGCCCCTGCAGTCAACCTTGGTCAGTCAATAACCATCCACCCTCACCAAGGTGAAAAGATTAGAAGTAATTTCTAGCTAAAAAATCACCCATGTCACCGAGATGTCATTAGTGGTTACCAATACCTCTACCTTTTTGGACACCTCCTCTCCCGAAGCCGTGTTGGTGAAGTAGTCTACCTTCACCTCCCGAATTAGTTAACTCACTCTACCCTGGACTGTCCAGACAGCTAAACTCTAAGGGGTCTAGAACACTGCTACATAACTGGTAGCGGGGGAAGCAGCACCAGGACACCATCTCACTTACACTGAAATCTCTGATTCAATCAGGGAATTGTAAGCGCGCTACTCACCCGTGAGGGTCTCAAGGCGCTGAGGGGGGGGGGTCCGCAGATCTGTTTAGCCGAAGAGCCAGGTCTTCAGGGTCTTCCTGAAGGTGTTGAGGGAGGGGGCGCCGGTAGCTCGTTCCAGGTCTTGGCTGCAATGTGAGAGAAGGATCTTCCGCCTGCTCTGGCTCTGTGGATCCGCGGGGTTTCGGCCAGTGCGAGGTTGGAAGATTGGAGGTTTCTCTTGGGTACGTGGAAGTTGATTCTGTCGTTGAGGTATTTGGGTCCGTTGTTGTGTAGGCATTTGTAGGCGTGAGTGAGGATTTTGAAAGTGACTCTTTTTTCCACGGGGAGCCAGTGGAGACTTCGTAGGTGTTGGCTGATGTGTTCGTGTCGGGGGATGCCTAGGATGAGTCTGGCGGCGGTGTTCTGTACTGTCTGGAGTTTGTGGAGTAGGGACTTGTTGATGCAGGCGTAGAGTGCGTTTCCATAGTCCAGTCTGCTGGTGATGAGTGCGTGGGTGACTGTCTTCCTTGACTCAGGGGGGATCCACAGGGCACAAGTCCTAAAAAAAGAAGTGGGGAGACTAACCTAGTTAATCAGTATGCAAGTGGCATCGCAGCGCGTGGCATCGCAGCGTGTGACATCACGGCGCGTGACATCACAGCGCGTGACATCACAGGAACTGGCATCACAAGAAGTGATATCAGATCTTAAGCCCTCACATATATGTTTAGCAGGTGTATCATGAGTACATTTGAGCACATTTCGAGTATACTTGCAAACCCTCCTGATTTAGGCAGAAGATTCACACTTTTGTACGCTACATATAAAGCAATGTTACCTTTTGTCCGCGTTAAGCTTTCGATAGCCTTAGTGCTTTAAAAGAAAGTGATATTTAAATTATTACAACGCCTCCTCAAGGGTAATAAGCGTATATAATTGCAATTTATTTTGTGCAAATACTGGGAAAGATCAACACATCTGACGTTCTTACAGTGCATGCATATCTCCTAAACAGAGCCTGAACAAAGTGAAAAGCTGCCTCTCCTAAGTATGTGTGAAGTGCTAACAAGGTGCGAGGCTTTGTTTCCCCTCTGCTGCATTGCATCAGGTGTGAGGCTCCTGACTGCTGCCAGCCAGGAAACTCCAACAAAAGGAGGCTTGATGACCCCTGAGACTCGGCCTTTGTTATGGCCGAGTATCCCAGCAGGAGTCAGAAATAAGAGAGCCCCGTCCCCGCCTGCACTTTGTTTTGATCGAAAGCAGACAACAACGTGCAGGCGCTGCTGATTGTGTCCCGGTGTTTGGAAATTACACCGGGACGAATTCAGCATCTTTTTTTAGTGGGGCCCAACTTCTTGGCAGGGTGGACGGCATCCACCCTGTGAAAGAAGTGGGGGGACGCCGTCCACCCGCGTGGACCCCCGACTCGTGCCCTGGGGATCCACTTGAAGGTCTTGCGGAGGATGCGGAGGGTGTTGAAGCAGCTGGAGGTGACGGCGTTGACCTGTCGGTTCATGGAGAGTGATGAGTCGAGTACGATGCCGAGGTTCTTAGCGTGGTCTGAGGGGGTAGGTGGGCTTCCAAGGGCAGTCGGCCACCAGGTGCTGTCCCATGCAGAAGGGGTGGTACCGAGGACGAGGACTTCTGTCTTCTCGGCATTGAGCTTCAGAAAGCTGTTGGTCATCCAGACTGCGACGTCTTGCATTCCTTTCTGGAAGTTGAGTTTGGCAGTGGTGGGATCTTTGGTGAGGGAGAGGATGAGCTGGGTGTTGTCGGCATAGGATACGATGTTGAGGCCGTGTTGTCGGATGATGGCTGCGAGGGGGGCCATGTAAATGTTGAAGAGGGTGGGGCTCAGTGATGAACCCAGTGGGACTCCGAAGGTGATTTTCGTGGGGTCGGAGAGGAAGGGTGGGAGTCTGATCCTTTGGCTTCTTCCGGTGAGGAATGATCGGATCCAGTCCAGGGCTGTTCCTTGTATGCCTGCGTCGCATAGTCTGACAACTAGTGTGCGATGGGAGACGGTGTCGAAGGCCGCTGATAGGTCGAGTAGGATGAGGGCTGCGGAGTGGCCTTGGTCCAGGAGGGTGCAGATGTCGTCTGTGGCAGCGAGTAGGGCGGTCTCTTAGCTTTCCGTTAGCCAGTGCCTAATTTGAGCCGGTGGTTTCCGGTGCTCAGCACCGGCACTTCATCATCAACACCAGCACTTTTCATGAGCACCAGTTAAGGACACATTTATTTTTTGTGTGGAGATTAAGTGATTTGTTCAGAATCACAGAATGTTGAGCCAACGCCAAGACTCGAACCTAGTTCCCCAGTTCTGAAGTAGGCAGCTCTGGCCATTACGCCACACCCTCTCCCCTCTTTCATGGTTGGTTGGTAGTTGGTTCTGTTTTAGGCGGCGCTAACAGGAGAAATGGGCTGGTGCAAGCTGCCTCTTGACGAGAGCCCTGGCACTTCTTTTTTTACAAATAAACCACTGCCGTTAACTCCTGAGCCATCTCAAAATTATCCAATCAACACGTTGCAGCGCCACAACCCTGACTACACGATACGCTTCTCTGACAAAAGCCCTCTCCTGCTGCTATCCTGCAGCAAGAGGTTGATACTTCAAAGTTCAAGAGTCTTTACTATGGAATACACTGAAAATTAACATGTTCAAAAACGCTAACAACCTCCCTGCAATCTGCCGACCACACAACTGTAAAATAAATTAATCCTCACACATGGCACTGGAAATTCCCCCGGTGCAGGTGATCCAGCGGCTTACTAGTAACAGATACTCCACTACCATATACTCACCTGGGCCCATACAACTCGCTTCCGCTAACACTAAGTAGACCGCTGGAACTTTTAGTTTATAATGATTCTCATACCTTAAGATCTAGTTATTGCTTCTTTAACTAAACCTTTCTTTGATCAAACAGTTTTTTCCTCTGGTCAATGGACCAGTTAGGTGGAACTAGTTGATGGTGATAATTAACATAACTTATTATACATTTCTTCATAAAATAAAATAATGACAGACTCGGTAAGTTTTAAAATCTTTATCTAAATGAATGGGTTGTGAACCATCTAAAAGCATTTCAGTACAAAAGCCCTCATTCACGAGAGTGCCAAATCAAATAAAATCTCAACAGTTAAACATATTCTAGATCCACACAACAGCTATACTCAGAGAGAAGAGGATAGAGAGAAAAGATCATTTATCAAACGATGAATTTCATAGTTACCAAAGTATGGTGTGAAGACCAACCCCCTGGCCAAAGGGCTGGTAAGGGTCTCCAGGACAGATCAGGAGACAAAGACTTCAGGACAGGAATCAGGACAGGATACTTCACCTCTCCAGATACCGACGACTACGTCGCACCCCTCTCTGACACTCTCTTCCTCCTCGTGGTTCTTCCGCGATCTTCTTTCTAACCCACCCAAATTAAGTAGATGGTTCTGCATTTGATTTCTTCATCAGCATTTCAGAGCATCAGCACCACCCCAGCACTAACAGCATCCCGAGCTCTGTATCGCCTCTTTCTCCAAATGACGACGACATCCCTCTTTTTCTTCACTAACTAGAACTACCTCAATTATACCCTTCCATAGGCATGTACCACCCATTAATGTTTCATTTTTACAGAATGCTAACTTCTGATTGGACAGGCAAGGGGGATGATCATCACACCATGCTTATACTTCATTTATTTCTTTAAACCATTGTTTCCAAACTCCTCCCCTCAAACATTTATTCCACCCTTCCTTTTCCATACATCTTTAAACTTTATTAATACAAATGTAACAGTTTTCTCGAATAAGTTTCTTCATATGAACTCTTCACCCTCATGTTCACAGGGCACATCTCCGCCGACCTTGGACGCATGACAAATCCTTAGTCATCCTTTCAAGCTTCCACACTAGGGCGCATGCGTTGCACCACGTCAGTCTGCTCGACTCAGACAAGTTTAACAGGCCCAAATAAGCACTAATAATAAAGTCAAAAGGAGAAATGCTATTCTCAAAAATAAATGATTTCACTGTATACCACCAACCTCTACTCTAACCCATACCATTTATTATTTCTCTTTCTGCATTTGCGTTAGTGTAAACTCATTGTCTAATTTCAGCAAAGCAGGTGCCATGCATGTTAGCTTTCAAGCGGCCATTTTATAGCTCTTTGCGCAAGCGCCAGAATTTCCCTCCAAGCTTTAGTTCGTCATACTACGTAGATGCAGTAGACGCATGCGCAGTAAAGATCCTGTGTTAAAATGCATTCTAGTCCTACGTCCATGTTATTGTAGCTAGTAAATACATAGGCAAGCTTCATTCTTTTCCCACGTATGATGGTAATGCGTATTATTAATCACAAAACACGTTGTTAGTAATTAGTTAATGAGTTTAAACGAGAGGATTGCTTCCGAGCAAGTCTCGTGTTCGAGTCCTTGCTCCATCAATCCCCTCTCTGATGGCATATTAAGCCATCACAACATTTCCCATCCATCCCAGATACCAACTTTAACACTTCTCAGTTTTCTCCATTTGTCCTCTCAAACTTTCATCAATGATTTCGTTTCCTTCTAAATCTCGCATTTTCTTATATAACCTGCCTTTCATTTCTTCCAAGCGTATTTCCTCGTACTTTCTCTTTCGTGTCTGTCCCTTTCCTTTTCTGTTCAAGTGTACCTTTCCTTTCGTATCTTTTCAACATCTGTATGTAATCATTATTAACATCACTATTGTTATTATCATAACTAATGGTATTATTATCTGACCTAGAAAACTTTTCCCAAAATCAACAAACCATTTCCCTATTGATGTTATACCTTTTGTTAGTCTTCCCCACACACTGTCAACCTCCAGTTGGGTCAATTCTTTATACATTCCCGTAATATTTTCAATATATCCTTTAATTTCTCTGCTCTTGTCCGGAATATAAGTGCAGCAATATTGAACTTTCAACATGCCACAGACTCCACCTTCTTTTGATAACAATATATCAAGAGCAAGACGGTTCTGTAAAACCATTGATCTAATTGCAACCATTTCTGTGTTAATCATTAAAAATCCTCCTGCAGTATCTGTAGAAAGACGATCAACATTTACTTACAAATTTTCTGTGAATTTAGGATGACTCCAACTGAGGGTATCAGTGCACTAAAAATATCTCCTACAATTTCAGAAAAACTAGCCCTTCTTTTACGTGTTAGTCCATTAGAATTCCCATTGGTTCCACTGATTTTACCTACATGATAAATTTTTGGAAAAACTATTCCAAAATAACAGCTTCCGTACCATCTTGCAGGTAACCTGTAATAGGCATTGCTCCCACAAACATAATCACTCCTGGAAACACAGGATCAATTCCCCCTTTTAGTCCCCATCCTCCTAATATTAGGAAGTTATGTTCACATTCACTGGAACCCATGTAATTATTGTTATAATCTGTCCTTAACCTATGGAGGCAGAATTTTCCCCTTTTCACAAAGTCCAGGGACATCGCAGCATGAGCCTTGCCACTTGCATAGATTCCCTCCTTCCCAACCCATGGAGGTACATGGGTTTTCTGTGTAGTTGCCTTCCTCATTAAATCCTGTCTCCTTTCTTCTACTAAATTCAAAACATCTTTTTCTTCTTTTCTTAATGTACATGTTAGATTATCTTTGTGTGCCTGAACTAAATCTATTGAACTCATGTTATGAAAAATTTGCCCATAAACTGTGCGTTTTTACTACTATCTACTGGATTCATATTCTTTCTAATGGGTAGTTCAGAAAATATTACATCTAAATTAGAATACAAATACTGCAATCTCCCTGTAGTGTAAAATAAACTTGATAAAATACTACATGACACACCATAAGTTAAAGGTATATGGTGATATGTAATCCCTTCTGATACTGATGAGGGCAACTTCATACATACGTAACAATTGTTAATTTCCATAGTGCTAACATACTGAAATAACAACTTAATAAACACATTAGAGGACGTATTATAGTCTGATTCATTATGATAGTTTGCTTCATCTTCTACCCCTATTTCTATTTCAGTTTCTCTTAATCTATCCACTTTAACATTAGCATCTGTGTTATTCTTATCACTCGTTTTCATTATAAAATGTACTCCTACTGTTAAGAATAGCCATCCTAATGCTATTAATAAAATACTACAAAAACAAAATCTAAAACACTTTTTTTTTAGTCCACATTTTGGTTTCCCGATAACCTCAGTTTCCGCCATTTTACTCCTGAGAAAATCTCTTTTCTTTTCTCTTCTCTTCTCTTTTTCTTTTTCAGTCTTAACCTTCCTTTTTATTCTTAAGGAGGTTTCAATTGGCTTTCATCAATTTGTGCAATATGGACCTCTTCTGTCTCATCAGACAGATCCAGGGACTAAAATTCCTCGAGTATAACGTACGTCCACTCAGGAGCCTTGTATCTCCTGTTTAGATTTCTTAATCTTGGACTTCTTTGAGTTATTTTCGCTAAGGTTTGTTTAGGTCTTGTTTGACTTGTGACTTCGTTTACTTGATCTGGTTTCTTTTCAGATTTTCTCAGGTGATATCTTAGTTTCTTTACTCCAGTTGGCCAATTGTCTCCCTTTCTGACTCTTTTGATTTGTACTGCGTTTTCACCTTCCTTATCTCCTTGTAGGTTCTTTTTATTTAATTTATTCTGGGCACAATCCATTCTATTTCTCTGTTTTCTGTGCTTGTACCTTCTTTTGCTTCTTCCTGCTCAGGTTCTACCGTATTTTGTTCTACTTCTTCCTGAGCTTGTTCTTCTAATTTGTCTGATCCTGCTCAGGTCTTACTTCAAATCTTTCTTCTTCTGCCTGAGCTTGTTCTTCTAACTCCCTCTGGTCCTGTTCAGGTCTAAATTCAAACTTTTCTTCTTCTGCCTGAACGTGTTCTTCTATTTTTCACTCCTCAGGTTTGTTTGTGTCTCTTTCTGTTTTCACCTGAATGTGTTCTTCTTCCCCTGTCTCTACCTGACTACTTCTTGTCTTTTCAGTTCTGTTCTTCTTCTGGTTTCATTAGCATCATCAATTATTTCAATCCCTGGGATCCATTCTTCCTGACTTATCTCGGGCTGTTCATCATATGGTTGTCTTTCAGAATCTATCACTCTAGGGGGCATATTAGCAAGAACGGCATTAAAATGATCGCCGCTTTAGCGGCAGGAAACTGCCGCTAAAGCGGCGATAATGGGCTTGATAATATGCCCTTGAGAATTCCAATAGAAGCCCAGGATCACAGCAGAACATGGGCTTCTATTGGTATTCTCAAGGGCATATTATCAAGCCCATTATCGCCGCTTTTTATCGCCGCTTTAGCGGCTATAATTTTAACGCCGTTCTTGCTAATATGCCCCCAGATTCTTCAACTTCATAGTTTACAACTCCTGACTCTTCAGACTGCTCAGTCAGTGGTGGCTCTTGTTGCTCTGATGGGCTCGGAACTCTCCTGGTATGGCTAGCGTGAATCCAATTGGGCAAACCTGCACACTTCACTGCTGTGGTAGTAACTAGTATGACTTGCCTTGGTTTGTCCCACCTTGGTGCTAAACACGATTTCCTTGCGTGTTTCTTCACTAGCACCCAATCTCCAGGATTCAAATCATGCGCTTGATCTGACTGTCTTTCGACTGCGTCTTCTCCAACCTGGTGAGAGATAGAACGCATCATTTCAGCCAATCCTTTGCAATAGTCCAATACCAGATCATCAGTTATACTCATTAGCTTATTTCCAGGAATAAAGGCCAGTCTCATGGCTCTTCCCATGAGAACCTCATGTGGACTCATTCCTGTTTTTCTGTCTGGAATGCTTCTGAGTCCCATCAATACAAGAGGTAATGCATCTGGCCAATTCAGCTTTGTGGACGCACACACCTTTCCCAATCTTGACTTGATTGTGCCATTCATTTGCTCAACAACTCCAGAAGCCTCTCGACGATAAGCACAGTGTAGTTTTTGTTCAATGTTAAATGCAGCACAGATTAATCGAATTATTTCATTATTAAAATGAGGGCCTCTATCTGATTCCAAAGTGACCGGAAAACCAAACCGTGGCACCAACTCCCTCAACAACAATTTTGCAACTGTAAGACTGTCATTTCTTCTAGTAGGGTAGGCTTCCACCCATCTTGAGAAAAGGCATACTATGACAAGTACGTATTTCAATCCGTTGCATGGGGGTAATTCAATTAAATCTAACTGCAATCTGGTGAAGGGTCCTTCTGCCTTTCTAATTTTTCCCCAGCTTACCACTGTCTTTCTACCTGGGTTCTGCTGTTGACAGGTTATGCATCTTTGGCAAAGGTTCTCTGCGACTACCCTGAACTTCGGATTGTACCAACTCTGTCTGAATAGCCTGATCATTGAGTCTCTCCCTAGGTGTGTTGCTCCATGGTAAACTCTCGCCATTTTTTAAAGCAAACAATCTGGCATGACTGGTCTTCCATCTAGATACACCCATACTTCATCATGTGATCTTTTAGTACAGGCTGCCTTTATCCAGATTTCTTTTTCCTTTTCCTCAACTTCTTGCTGCAATTGTCTGATCTCATCCCATGTTTCTGGTACTGAGAAGTACATAAGTTGGCATCTGGTTTCACCCGTTTCAATTTTTCTGTTTATGGCTACTGCATTTGTAGCGCAGTATTTCGCCACTTGGTCAGCATAATTATTGCCAGCAGTCATGTAGTCATTTCCTGACTGATGTGCAGCACATTTTACAACTGCTATTTCTTTTGGCAATTGTAATGCTTCCACCAAATCTTTTACATTTTTGCTGTTTCTGATAGGAGATCCTGAGGAAGTCAGAAATCCCCTTTGCATCCGAAGCTGGCCAAAGTCATGCACAATCCCGAAACCATATTGACTATCTGTAAATATGGTTACTCTCCAATTTTTCCCCTTTTTGCATGCCATTGTTAAGGCAACCAATTCAGCTACTTGTGCAGACTTGAGAGGATGCTTCAATTACCCCAGACATTTTGCAAACAGCATATGCAGCACTTAAACCTCCTTCTTGTGTCCTAACTTGGCAGGAGCCATCTACAAATAACTCATGATCTGCTTCTTTCAAAGGTGTCTCTCTTATGTCTGGGTGGGACTTCGTGCATAACTCAGTTACGTCCAAGCAATCATGATCACTTTCATCTTTTACCTCCTCATTGCAGGGGCCTGGTAATAGGGTGGCAGGGTTAAGGATCGTACACCTTATCACAGTCACGTTCTCGGCTCCCAAAATCACTCTTTCATACTTTGTCAAATGACTAGGGGTGAGGTGCTGTGTTCTTGTTCTTGTCAAAAGGATCTCAACCGAGTGTGGAACGAAGACTTTTATTGGATGTCCCATCACTATCGACTCACTCTGCTCCAGGCTCATACAAGTTGGTGTATCGGTCAGTTCTATGGGACATTAGATAGCCCTCTCTTACAAGCATATTTATAGATGTCTCATGCACATTTCGTCGCTTTTGTTGACCTGGGGGGCAGTGCAAGGTCCCCATTTTAGGTTCGTTGGATGAACTACACCTATGCCTGACGCAAAATGGCTGGTTTATCAATTTAAACAAAGATAGGACTACTCACTCATCACCAACTCAGGGAAAGAGACATAGGACTACGATTTAAGGATACAAAAAGAAAAAAAGGACCAATCTCTGCAATCTGTGCATGGAAAGTGACAATGGACTACGTACCAGAGAAACATGATACAGTGAAAGAGTTATAGGACTACTCTCCAGATTGGAGCTTTCATGGCAGCCATCTTAGATAGGGCAAGGTATTTTTAAGCACCCACACACAAAAATCTAATTAGGCACCTAAATTAGTCCATTTTAATTATAGAGAGCTATAGCACTGAGGAAATCAGATGAGCTTTAAGCTAGGCCGGTCCACAGATTTATAACTCATCTATGAAAGATAGAAACCTTGTCACTGTACTCTAATTAACCAAGGAAGCACACTAGTTACAGTGAATACCTCCCAGTTTCAAAGAATGGACTCAAAACTGGAACCATGGGGCCACAATGCCTATACTATCAAATACCTCCCAACCTCTCCAAAAATGCATCAAAAAAACTCAAACACCAATTACTCAAAGCGCATCCTGATATGCTCATCTTAGACCCTTATTTTAGTATCACCAAGGGAACAAGATCTAATGACCTTATATTCCACACAAAAAAAGAGCCCAATGGAGAAATAATCTACACTCCATGTTAAGCATCACAGGGACCAGAAAAACACCTCACGGACTTATATTAACGGTATCTCCCTCTCACCTATGCAATGTAAATGGTACCATATCCATTTACAATAATGGGATTATACTAATTCAGACTTCGAATGAAAATCTAGCCATAATTGACAAAATCTTCCACATCCTAAAAAAGGGGATCTACAACAAGCCCAATCTCCCCACCCAAAATCTCCCTAACGGGCATGATGGAACACCCTCAGCCTCCTTAACGTACATGGCCACTCCCAACTCAATCAACTTCACTCTGGTATCAGGGGATTGCCGACCCACCCTCGAGGCCACCACCCCCCCTCCAGAACCATCCTCCCAATCTATGACTGAGATCGCCACTAGGAATATTGCTACCAACTCCCCCGCTCACCCCCCAACAACAAAACTAGCTTAGACCTTGACTGCTTGGCACTTCATCCCCCCCAATCATCCCCTCTTATTTCACCAGATCGCTCCAATGAGGGCTCTACCATCACGCCCTCACTGACCCCCATACAGGAAACATTAATTTGGCACTTCATCCCCCACACTCACCCCCTCTTACTTCACCAGATCGCACCAATAAGGGCTCTACCATCACGTCCTCACTGACCTCCCAGACAGGAAACAATAATTTCCTCAAACCCACAACAGCACACCAAATCAACCTTAGATCAGCTACAACCATTAACATTGCCACTACCTCCAGTACTAAGCTTCCTATCATTTCATCCAATCAGCCTCACACATATACACAACATAAAGACCCAGCTAACAATGACTCCTGCTCTCAACTAGGCACCCCTGACGACAACACCCCATTATCAGATCTTGCGACGCAACCCACCACTACCCTTAAACCGGAGTACTGGGTAATGCGACTCAATGAGATCGATCGTAGCCTAAAACACCTTAAAGAGGATATGCAGAGACTTACTTCCATCACAGCCAATCTTTGGCCCTCTCGCAACGCAAAAAGCCCCAAGATAACCAGAAAGGACACCCATACAGACATCACCCCACCCCAATCCACTCACACAGCCAACCGGGGATTGTAAAATACACCTTCCCACAACGATGATTCCAGACCAAAGAGATCAAAGCAAGACCTATCAAACAATGAGATCCATGAACTCCTCCTATATTATAAGTCGGGAATAAATACGAGAAAGGCTGATCAAAATCAAATCAAATCCATCCAAGCGAACCCTTTCAGAGAACCGATGCACAATCACAGAGGAATAAACAAGAACACTTTATCACAAATGGCCTCTCAACACAATAATAAACAGCTAAAGTGCATGCTCCTCAACTGCAGATCAGCAAATAAACGCGCAGCAGATATCTACGACCTCATTCTCACACATAAGTTCGATATAGTTATCCTCACGGAAACATGGTTAAACAACTCATCCCAGCCCATCATAGATCTACTAGTCCCACCTAGTCACAATATCATACGGCTAGACAGACCAGTGAAAATGGGTGGTGGAATAGCATGCATCTACCACAATACTTTATCATTACGCCAATTGGAAACAATAGATGTAACAATGTGAATATCTCAGCATCAATATTTCTTGCAACAACAAAGTTATTTGTAATCTACATGCCTTCTATCACCCTCCGGGTGATAACCCAGAGTTCATCGAACAAATCTTGGAAATCATAACAATAAATGTTAATTTTCAAGGTCCACAGATCTTCCTGGGTGATTTTAATCTGCACTGGAATGACCTAAATGACCCCTCAGTGAATAGTTTAAAATGCTTCCTATTAAACCATGAGATGTCCCAAATCTGTGATAGTCCCACACATAATAAGGGAGAGACTTTGGACCTCATCATCTCTAAGTCGGACACTATCTCCTTAGAGTCTATTACCCCATGTGATTGGTCAGACCATTATCGTATCACCTTCCTCATCAACTTAAAGGAGATCCCAAGGAATGGCCAACCATTGGAACAGGGATCAACCATTGGAAAAGGGATCTTAATAATATAAACCACAATGATCTAACCACTCTATGCAACAACATCTTGATCCCACAGACCAATATGGAGGATGTCAACGACCTCACAGTCTAGTACAATACTTCGATAGGAGAAATCATGGACTCTATTGCTCCCCTACAACAGAAGAACATCTCCATCAAAAACTCAAAGCCATGGTTTAACGACAACTTGAACACAGAAAGACGCAATCTAAGAACGGCAGAAAAAGCGTGGAAAGACTCCACATCAATGGAATCCCTAAAACGCTAAAGATCAATGAGGAACACATACAATCGAAGAATAAGACAGGCGAAAGCTAATTTTATCAGAACCCAACTCAACCAGGCCAGAAATAGGCCCAAAAAACTATTCAAAATAGTCAAACAACAATCACGTAACACATCAAACCCCGTAGACTCCGGACCCAGAACCCTACCAAATTGCGAAGAACTAGCCACCTTCTTCAAGGACAAAACAACAAAGATAGAGAACGAACTTCAACTAGCGAAGGTACTACTACCGGCCCTCCCAGTCAACCTATCTCACAACTCCCAATATACGGAAGAGATGGAACCACCCTGGCTTACCTCCAAAAATAATGCCACTTGGAACGCCTTCTCCACAATCAGCGAACAGGAAATCTACAATATTCTCTCATCTTTAAACCCATCTAACCACTTCACGGATCCTCTACCTCCAAGCATATTCAAAGAGATCAAAACCTGTATACTCCCGCTATGGTCAAAGATTGTAAACGCCTCTCTATGCCAAGGCACTATACCAGACTGCCTCAAAATCGGTCAAGTAACACCCATTCAAAAAAAACCTACGGCAGACTGCTCTGACCCTAACAACTTCCGGCCCATCTCCAACATCCCTACACTGGCAAAGCTATTAGAAAAATGTGTACAGAAACAACTCTGCAATCACATAGAAAAATTTCAACTACTCGATCAATTCCAATCAGGCTTCTGCCATGATCACAGCACAGAATCAGCCCTTACTCATATTGTAGATGACATACTAAAAATGCTGGACAAGAACGAATCATGCCTTCTAATATTGCTTGATTTATCTGCTGCCTTTGACACCGTCAAACACAACACCCTACTAAAACTACTGGAACAAAGAATGGGCTTATCAGGAGCCATATTACAATGGTTTGCTTCTTTCCTCCAAAACAGATCCTTAAGAGTCAAAATGAATCAATCTCTATCTAAGTCACAAGCGATAACTCTTGGTGTTCCTCAAGGATCCGCTCTCTCCCCCATTCTCTTTAACTTATTCCTGGAACCACTAGCAAAACTCCTAAAATCAGCTAACATCTACTACCATATGTATGCGGATGACACCCAGCTATATCTCAAAATTGCCTCTCCAGATGACATTATATCCCTCAACTCCATCCTACAAAACTCACACCTCTGGCTCACGGTTAATCACCTCAAACTCAACGCTGATAAAACGGAATTTCTTCTCATCTCTCCACCAAAAACCAACATCAACATTGATCAGTGGCTGAATCATCTTACAGCCCTCAAATGCTCGCCCCACATCATAGATTCTGCCAGATCCTTAGGTATTACATTAGACAAACACCTAAATATGCAGGGTCACATTAGTGCTGCCACCAAAGGAGCAAACTACCAACTGAGCATTCTGCGGAAACTGAAACCATACCTGCCTCATGAAGATCTAAAACTAGCGGTCCAAGCCCTAGTATTACCCAGATTGGATTACGGTAGTGCCACACTATGTGGCCTACCTAAATACAAATTAGCACCACTAAGAGCCTCTCTCAATGCAGCAGCAAGACTTGTCATCGGAACTAAAAGAAATGCACACATCTCACCAGCCCTAAAAACCTTAAATTGGCTACCATAGGAAGCAAGAATCCAACTGAAAATTGCCTGCATGACGCACAAAGCGTTACACTTCAACACCCCCAGTTACCTGGCCCAAAAGCTAGAAAAATCAGAGGGCAGCAGATCCTCGCGAAGTACCCTCACCTTGTTGCTGAAACCCCAACGAACCCACAAAAAGAAAACTGGGGCTAGAGCATTCTCGACGGTCGCTCCCAAGATTTGGAACTCTTTACCGCCGGACCTTCGCCTAATTTCCTCCACCTGCGCCTTCAAAAGAGAAGCCAAATCATATCTACTGGCTAAGTTCTTACCCTAAGTCAACATATCGATGACATTGAATAGATTCAGATCGCAAATTCTTATGTAGACTATACTGACTATAACTGGCTTTATTATACTCCATCCACAGTTAGCCTATTCTTAATCGTTGATTTGTTTGTCTCTCACGCATATGTTTGCATGTTGACCAGACCAAGTGCTAATCGTGTTATCTCCATGTAAAGCGCTCTGATACCCTCGAGGGTCACGTTCGCGCTATACAAAACTTTCTAAATAAATAATTAAATAAGTAGCAGCTACTGCTTTTAAGCAGCCAGGCAATGCTGAAGCTACTGGGTCTAATGTGGCTGAAAAATATGCCACTGGGCGTCGGCTCAGTCCATGTCTCTGTGTTAAGACTGAAAGTGCACAATTTTCTCTTTCACAACAGAACAAAGCAAAATCTTTTAAGTAATCAGGCATGCCCAAAGCAGGAGCTTCACACTAGCAATTTCTCAGTTTCACAAATGCTTCTAGGCAATCATCATTCCAATCAATTAGATCTTTTGCTCGTTTCTGGATCATCTGTATTAATGGCTTTGCTAGCATAGAAAAACCATTAATCCATTGTCTACAATATCCAACCATTCCCAGAAACATTCTCATTTCTCTCTGAGTCTGTGGCAATTGCATTTCTTTGATTATTTTTATTCTTTCTGGTGTTACTTTTCTAACTCCTCTTTCTATTTTATGCCCTAAATATCTTACTTCTTGTCGACAGAACTGTAATTTTTCTGGAGACACCTTGTGTCCTCCTTCAGCCAAATGGTTCAGTAACGCA
The DNA here is from genome assembly GCA_963921515.1 of Calotriton arnoldi. NCBI lineage: Eukaryota > Metazoa > Chordata > Amphibia > Caudata > Salamandridae > Calotriton > Calotriton arnoldi. The sequence goes on from CAWUFW010002119.1 coordinate 692,549, forward strand.
ATTGTATCTGTGACACAATCTTCTCGTGTTTTTGATGCCACCAATAGGTCATCAATGTACTAAACCAGAAAAGAATTTCCAGGCATAATCAATAATTCTAGCCACTTTTTCAAAATCTGATTGAAAATTGAAGGACTTTTGTGTACCCTTGAGGAACACGACACCATGCGTAAATACGATCTTCAAATGTAAACGTAAACAGATATTGACTGTCGGGGTGCAAAGGAATAGAAAAGAACGCTCGGCACAAATCAATTACTGTAAACCATCCTGCATTCCACGGTATCTGATAAAGGATCACTGCTGGATTTGGCACAATTGGACAACAGGGAATTACAATTGTATTTATTTTTCGTAGGTCTTGCACTATTCTGTACTTTCCGCTAGGCTTTTTCAGTCCCATTATTGGCGAATTACAGGGTCTACCCATCACCTCTTTTAAAATACCTTGTTTAACCATTCGTTCAATCTCTGGAATAATTCCTGCTTTTACTTCTGGACTCATTTTGTACTGTCGGGTATTTGGATACACTGCACCTTCTTTCACTGTCACTTTATCTGGGTCTATATTTGTCATCAGCCCAATGTCTTTTCCTGTAAAATCCCACACTTCTGGATTGACTGTCGTTCTTAATTCTTCTGGCAATTCATTTTCGGTTATTAATGAAAACATTTCATCTACTTCTGTTCCCTGTTTGGCCAGCATAATTTTATAGACAACGTCCTCATTGGGGGTTTGGAAAGCAACACCATCCGGTGTACAATAGATCGTGCAATTCATCTTGCACAAAAGATCTCTTCCCAACAGATTTACAGGACTGGAATTGCATACTACAAATCGATGCATTTCTTTGAAATTTCCAATGTGCACCTCCATTGGCTTTGTGATAGGGGTTTTAATCTGTTGGTTTGATACGCCTACAACTTGGATTGTCTCTCCCGAGAGGGGTAGGTTTGGGATGTCTGCTGTTCTAACAGTAGACCTGGTAGCACCAGTATCCAATAGGAAAGTAATGTCTTTACCTTCTACTCTCCCATCAACAAATGGACCTGATTGATCTACCGGTAAGGATGCGCCAAGCACGCACTCCTCTTCCTCCCCCCTCAGGCACCGTCATTGTGCAGTATCTGAATGTTCTTCATCACTCTGCAAAAAATATTGTGCAATTGTTCTATTATTCTTACCACTTTCTCCTTGAAATCCGGTGTTCACACTGAAACTTTGATGGTTCACAAAATTTGGCATAGGAGCTGTTGGCACCTGATATTGTGGAGTGACTTCCTGTTGCTGCTGATTCATAAGTACTTCATTCTGCATCTGTGGGATTACATTTTGATTTGGCCCATTATTATTATTATTATTCTGAGTACTCTTACACTCGTTCTTCCAATGTCCAAGCTTTCCACACGCATGACAAGGAAACTTCTTTTTCGCTTCTTCTCTGTCCATTCGCCCCTTAAATTTATTGCCATTCGTTCCTTGATTATTCTGACTCTGTTCTTTCACTTGATTATTATTTTGATCATTTGCTTTCTCTTCTTGCTGCTCTGTCAATTTAACTTGAGCCCACATCATTTTCTCTTTTAGTTTCCTATGCCTGGCCTCAATGTCATCTCCGCAATATTTTGCATACTTTAGAATCTCATCCACTGTCTTACTTTGGCAACACAACATATTCTGCTGTATCATCTGACTGATTTCCGGTTTTAAACCATATACAAACCGATACACAAAATGTCCCATATCTTTATCACCAATATTCTCAAAACCACTATACTGCTTGAACACCTGCAATAATCGTTCATAGTACGCATGTACAGATTCATTTGGTTCCTGTGTTGTTCTATCTATTTTTACCCAGTCTGTTTCTTTGGGAGGGATTTTCCCTTTCAAATACGTAATTACTTGGTGATACTTTTTCATCACCTCTTCCGAGGGTGCTCCTGTTTTTGCATCTCTAGGATACTCCTCATTAGGCCAATCAATTGTGATCTTACATTCTGTCCATAAATCAGCAGGTACCACTATGTCAAATAGACCATCCAGGTCTTTCAATAACACCTTTGAAACCTTCACAAACCTCTCTACCTGTTTGTACCACTCAACTGGTTTTTCTCTCAACTTTGGAAAATCATTTGTAAATGATAAAATATCTTGTCTACTCCAAGGGACATGAACATATCCACCTCCAGGAACCTCTCATTGGACACAATTTTTCCACTTTTCCTGATTCTCTTACTGGAAATGCAGCTGCTGCTTCTCTCGCTTGTACTTCCTCTTTCTTCCTTAGCCATCTAATTCTCTACTTATCAATGTCTCCCCATTTCGCAAAATGCTCATTAATTCCTTTATCTGTAACCTTTTTTCCGAAGCATTTACACTTTCTAAATCTTTATCAGTAAAATCCACTCGATAGGGCTTCTGTAACAACTTTGATTTCCCTATGTCTATTCCAATCTCTGAAGCAACTTCAGTTAATCTCTCGTGAAATATTCTTTCTCTCCCAGTTATACTCTTACATAGAAATAACAATTCTTCATCACTGTAAACATTTAATCTTTCTGTGCCCACACATCCTGTCATCATCTCTTCCAATTTGCTAATATCTAAAATCTTTGGTTTTGGGATCTGATTGTCCCTTTCCTGAGTCCACCTTTCTATTTCTTCAGAGGTGACTACTGTTGCGCTTGCAGTTCCAGCCGGAACTAAAGGTCTTCTTTCTCTCAAATTCATAGGCGTAACTCTCTTTGGAGTTTCCGCATGAGGTTCCACAATAGGGAGATCCATTAATGAAATATCTGACTCACTTTCACTAACTTGATCATCTGTGAATACTATCTCTTTTCTAGGACTATTTAATGGAACTGTCACAAGTTGTGATTTCTGGGTAATCTTATTATCACCATATAATGGGATTACTGGACCGATGGTTACTGGTACTGTCAAAGCTTAAGTATTTAAATTCAATTGACTTATCCTTTGAACTAGTTCTTCCCTAGTTTTATTCAAAGCTTCTCTTTCATTATCTTGCAACACTCTGTTGTATGATGTCTCATGTAAAATCTGTGGAGTTAATGGTATTCCCATTACTGGCGCACTTGGGACAACCTTACTAGCTGCTTCTTGATACGGTGGTGGATTCTTAAATAAAATATCCTCTAACAACTCATCATCTGATTCACCATATCCTGCTATGTTCAAATGTTTTGTTTTCTCCTTACACTTTCCTCCAGATTGTTCCTCAGCCATCAACACTGGATATAACCCTTCGATACCATCGCTCTCCTCCACTGTTTCATCTGCCCTTCTCATGACTCATGCAAATGTCTCGGAAAGAATCCTCTATATCTTCCACCTCTGCATTTTTCTCATTCATATGACTCAGTCTCCCATTCTTCCAAAGCCTAATATTGAGTTAACCTAGGTCTAGGTTCTAAATCATTCATTTTCAATCTCAAATTCTGAAGAATCCTCCCATTAAACGTACCATCCTTAGGAAACGCTAACACACCATCATCCTTTGTGTACTCTACCCAGTTTTCCAACCACACGCATGTATGATATCTCCTTTCCATCATCATAAAAGATGCTGGTGTCTTCGGTGGCGGAATAGGAATTCCCTCTCTAGTCAACACAGGCTTATTCTTAACAAAGAAATTCTTTATTTTCTTTAAAAATTACATCTTTCTTTTCTCTCCATACATTCTTGAAGAACGGTGCAGGAAATTGTATTCCGCAAACCCTTGAAATCTTCTACCTGTACGTCTTGCACTGACAGTCAAATCAAAATCCCGCATACAATCCTTCTCTCCTCCAATCCTAGTGCGACTTCTAACTAAGTGTCCAATCAAATCAGGCTCACACTCATACTCTGACCAATGTCAACGCTGCCTTTTCCTGACGTCAGTTCTGCTCCTCACTACTGACCCCTCCTTTACAATGCTGCTCCTGTCACGCGCCCGCTGCTTCTACCAATCCCAGTGCGGCTCACTGTGACGTCAGTCCCACTCAGGCGATTTCTCACCCCCTCCTTTACCAAGCTCCTCCTGTCACACGCCCGCTGTGTCTACCAATCCCAGCGCGGCTCTCTGTGACGTCACTACCACTCCGGCAACTGACCGGTAATACGAAACTTTATTTCTCAAAATTTCTTTAAACTTCTTTGTTATTAACAACGTAAAACATTCGCTACTCTGTCTGTTCCACTAAATCAAGAGGATAGTTTATTTTCTTTCACTGCGAGTAAAACCTTCCGCTTACTCTTCACCTAAGCTCCAGAGAACCTGCTACTCGTCCGGTATCACCCGTTAGGGAAATTTGAGACCGATGTTTCACCAGCGAACTCCTTTTGCTGCCAATCTAGTTTAGACAAACCTGCTACTCCTTCAGGGTTACCCTTACCAGGTGATATAACGCCTAAAGTTTCACCAGCGAACTCTTTGCTTTCAACCACTCTCACTTTTATACAGAAAATAGTTCCTAGTTTAACACTGCCAGCCCTACCTAGCTTCTCAGTGTTATTCCAACAGACGAGTAACCTCACTGCAGTGTGGTTTCTATCGCCACCTGCTTTTCATTCCCCGGGAATTTTCCAGACGACATAGAAACAGGACACTAACTCTTTTGTTAAAACATTAACCAAAAAATCAATAATCTATACTTATCACCAAACTAGTCACTAACAACCATAGCTCTGCTACCAGAAAACTGATCCAGTGGCTTACTAGCAACAGATACTCCACTACCATATACTCACCTGGGCCCATACAACTCGCTTCCGCTAACACTAAGTAGACCGCTGGAACTTTTAGTTTATAATGATTCTCATACCTCAAGATCTAGTTATTGCTTCTTTAACTAAACCTTTCTTTGATCAAACAGTTCTTTCCTCTGGTCAATGGACCAGTTAGGTGGAACTAGTTGATGGTGATAATTAACATAACTTATTATACATTTCTTCATAAAAATAAAATAATGACAGACTTGGTAAGTTTTAATATCTTTATCTAAATTAATGGGTTGTGAACCATCTAAAAGCGTTTCAGTACAAACACCCTCATTCACAAGAGTGCCAAATCAATAAAATCTCAATAGTTAAACATATTCCAGATCCACACAACAACTATACTCACAGAGAAGAGGATAGAGAGAAAAGATCATTTATCAAACGATGAATTTCATAGTTACCAAAGTATGGTGTGAAGACCAACCCCCTGGCCAAAGGGCTGGTAAGGGTCTCCAGGACAGATCAGGAGACAAAGACTTCAGGACAGGAATCAGGACAGGATACTTCACCTCTCTAGATACCGACGATTACGTCGCACCCCTCTCTGACACTCTCTTCCTCCTCGTGGTTCTTCCGCGATCTTCTTTCTAACCCACCCACATTAAGTAGATGGTACTGCATTCGATTTCTTCATCAGCATTTCAGAGCATCAGCACCACCCCAGCACTAACAGCATCCCGAGCTCTGTATCGCCTCTTTCTCCAAACGATGACAACGACAACCCTCCTTTTCTTCACTAACTAGAACTACCTCAATTATACCCTACCATAGGCATGTACCACCCATTAATGTTTCATTTTTACAGAATACTAACTTCTGATTGGACAGGCAAGGGGGGATGATCATCACACCATGCTTATACTTCATTTATTTCTTTAAACCATTGTTTCCAAACTCCTCCCCTCAAACTTTTACTCCGCCCTTCCTTTCCCATACATCTTTAAACTTTATTAATACAAATGTAACAGTTTTCTCGAATAAGTTCCTTCATATGAACTCTTCACCCTCATGTTCACAGGGCACATCTCCGCCGACCTTGGCCGCGTGACAAGTCCTTAGTTATCCTTTCAAGCTTCCACATAAGGGCGCATGCGTTGCACCACGTCAGTCTGCTCGACTCAGACAAGTTTAACAGGCCCAAATACGCACTAATAATAAAGTCAAAAGGAGAAATGTTATTCTCAAAAATAAATGATTTCACTGTATACCACTAACCTCTACTCTAACCCATACCATTTATTATTTCTCTTTCTGCATTTGCGTTAGTGTAAACTCATTTTCTAATTTCAGCAAAGCAGGTGCCATGCATGTGAGCTTTCAAGCGGCCATTTTATAGCTCTTTGCGCAAGCGCCAGAATTTCCCTCCAAGCTTTAGTTCGTCATACTACGTAGATGCAGTAGACGCATGCGCAGTAAAGATCCCGTGTTAAAATGCATTCTAGTCCTACGTCCATGTTATTGTAGCTAGTAAACACATAGGCAAGCTTCATTCTTTTCCGCGTATTATTAATCACAAAACACGTTGTTAGTAATTTGTTAATGAGTTTAAACGAGAGTTTAAACGAGAGGATTGCTTCCGAGCAAGGCTCGTGCTCAAGTCCTTGCTCCATCACAGGCACCATAGGGATTCCCCCCTCACCCCCAACAGCCTCAGGACTGAGGAAGAGCTTTCCCAGCTCCCGAGGCTGTCTCTTTGGTATCTGTGAAATTACGATCTGCGCGCACGGCATGCTGACGTCATTTCATAGAAACTGAAACTGAAATGGGAGAATCTCCCCTTTCCAATGGTTCCCCTCCCTAGTGGACCCCTGCTTGGGGATCGCCCAGGAAGGGCGATCCCCTAGGGCAATCGCCAAGCAGGGATCCACCCAGGGACACCAGGGAGGGGGGAGCGACCCCTTGTGCAAGGGCCTTTGCTCCCCCAATTGTATTTGGGCATATTCAGTTTTTCTGCCCATGGGGGGGCAGAAAGCCCACTAGATGCCAGGGACTCTTTTTTATATTTTATTTAGGGGTGGGCACTGCCCGAGATGGGCATGCCAATGCCCCCACCACTGCAATATTTTACAATCTTTCTGCCCTCCCCTGGGAGGCAGATGGGGGCAGTAGCCCCCAGCTGCCCCACACGGGTTGGGGGGCATAAAGCCCACTAGATGCCAGGGATTATTTTTTATATTTTATTTAGTGGTGGGGTCTGCCCGAGATGGGCATGCCAATGCCCCCACCCCGCAATATTTTACAGTCTTTCTGCCCCCCCGGGAGGCAGATGGAGGCAATAGCCCCCAATCTGTCCCCCGGACGGGTAAAAAGTCCACTAGTAGGCAGGGATTCTTTTTTATATTTTATTTAGGGGTGGGGGCTGCCCGAGATGGGCATGCCAATGCCCCCACCCCACCCCCACAATATTTTACAGTCTTTCTGCCCCCCCCGGAGGCAGATAAGGGCAGTAGCCCCCAATCAGAAAGCCCACTAGATGCCAGGGTTTGTTTTATATATTTTATTTAGGGATGGGGCCTGCCCAAGATGGGCATGCCAATGCCCCTACACCCACAATATTTTACAGTCTTTCTGCCCCTGCGGGGGGAGAAAGCACACTAAGCATTAGGGATTCTTTTCTAATGTATTTAGGGGTTGGGGCTGCCCAAAATGGGCATGCTAATGCCCCCACCCCCAATAAAATTCCACAGTCTTTCTGCCCCCCCTGGAGGCAGATGGGGGCAATAGCCCCAGATCTGCTCCCTGGGGGGCAGAAAGCCCACTAGGCACCAGGGATTGTTTTTTTCATATATGTAGGGGTGGGGGCTGCCCAAAATAGGCATGCCAATGCCCCTACACCCCCAGTAAAAATTCCACAGCCTTTCTGCCTCCCCCACACGAGTGGTACCTCACTCGTGTGGGTGGGCCAAGTACCCGCGACAGGCAAGGGCCCAAAACGTATTGTGGAGACATCAAAATTAGCTATCAATCAAACAACCAGGGAATTGTAAGCGCGCTACTCACCCGTGAGGGTCTCAAGGCGCGGGGTGGTCAGCAGTGCTGTTCAGCCAAAGAGCCAGGTCTTGAGAGCCTTCCTGAAGGTGCTCAGGGAGGGGGCGCGTCTGATGTCTATCAGGAGCTCGTTCCAGGTCTTGGCCGCGATTTAGGAGAAGGATCTTCCTCCTGCTTTGGCTCTGTGGATGCAAGGGGTTTCGGCGAGGGCAAGGTTGACTGATCGGAGGTTTCTTTTGGGTACGTGGAGGGTGACTCTGTTGTTGAGGTATTTGGGTCTGGTGTTGTGTAGGCACTTGTAGGCATGGGTGAGGCTCTTGAAAGTGACTCTCTTCTCCACGGGGAGCCAGTGGAGCTTCTGCAGGTGTTGGCTGATGTGCTTGGTCGCGGGATGCCGAGGACGAGTCTGGCGGTGGTGTTCTGTATCGTCTGGAGTTTGCAGAGTAGGGTCTTGTTTATGCTGGCGTAGAGTGCATTTCCATGTCCAGCCTGCTGGTGATGACTGCGTGGGTGACTGTCTTTCTTGATTCGGGGGGGATCCATTTGAACGTCTTCCGGAGGAAGCGGAGGGTGTTGAAGCAGCTGGAGGGGATGGAGTTGACCTGTCGGATCATGGAGAGGGATGAGTCGAGTATGATGCTGAGGTTTCTAGCATGGTCCGTGGGGGTCAGTGGGCTGCCGAGGGCGGTAGGCCACCAGGTGTTGTCCCATGCTGAAGGGGTGGTTCTGAGGATGAGGACTTCTGTCTTCTCGGAGTTGAGCTTTAGGCAGCTGTTGGACATCCAGGCTGCGTCGTCCTGCATTTCTTTCTGGAAGTTGAGCCTGGCGGTGGTGGGGTCCTTGGTGAGGGAGAGGATGAGCTGGGTGTTGTCGGCATAGGATACAATGCTGAGGCCGTGTTGTTGGACGATGGTGGCTAGGGGGGCCATGTAGATGTTGAAGAGGGTCGGGCTGAGAGATGACCCCTGTGGGACTCCGCAGGTGATTTCCTTGGGAGCGGAGAGGAAGGGCGGCAGTCTGATCCTTTGGCTTCTGCCGGTGAGGAATGATCGGATCCAGTCGAGGGCGGTTCCTTGTATACCGGCGTCGTGTAGTCTAGCTGTGAGTGTGCGATGGGAGACGGTGTCGAAAGCTGTTGATAGGTCGAGTAGAATCAGGTCTGCGGTGTGGCCTTGGTCGAGGTGGGTGCGGATGTCGTCTGTGGCAGCGAGTCGGGCAGTCTCGGCGCTGTGATTGCTTCGGAATCCGGATTGGGATGGGCCGAGGATGTTGTTGTCTTCAATGAATGTCGTCAGCTCCGCATTGACTGTTTTCTCCGCGACTTTAGCAGCAAAGGAGAGAAGCGAGATGGGCCGGTAGTTCTTGAGGTCCGTGGGATCGGCTGAGGGCTTCTTGAGCAGGGGCCTGACTTCTGCGCGTTTCCAGTCGTCTGGGAAGGTGCCGGTTTCAAGGTGGTGTTAATGGTGCATTGTAGTTCGGGTGCGATGGCAGTGGAGTATCTGTGGTAGATTGTGGTGGGCAGGGGTCAGTGGGGGCCCCTGAGTGGATGCTGTTCATGTTCGAGGTGGTCTCTTCGGCCGTGATGGGTGTCCAGGAGGAGATGGTGGGTGGGCTGGTGTGGCTGGAGGGCGGGCTGGCAGCGGAGTCGGGCATGTGGTCAACGAAGTTGTCATAGAGGTTTTTGATCTTCAGTTGGAAGTAGGATCCAAGCTTGTTGTAGAGGTCCTGGACGGAGTGATGTCCGTGGCTTCGCTGCGGGGATTGGTGAATTCCTGGATGACACTGAAAAGTTCCTTGGAGTTGCTGGAGTTGGCGAGGATTTTGTTGTGGATGAAGGTCCTTTTGGTGGTTCTGATTTGTTGGTGGTAGTCAGTCATGGCGTCCTTGTAGGTGGTGTTGTTTCCAGGTGTCTTACTGTTCCTCCAGTTCTTCTCCAGGCGTCTGCAGGTGCATCTGGCTTCTTGGAGATCGGTGGTGAACCAGGAGGCTTTCCAGTGGCGCTGTTTGTCGGGGTTGCATAGCGGGGCGACCTTGTCTGCGCAGTTGGAAATCCAGGTGTGGAATTCCCTGGCTGCGACATTGGCGTCGGATGCCGCAGTGTGGTTGTCTCGGGTGAGGGTGGAGTTGAGTTGCTCATCAGTGACTTTGCTCAAGTTCCTTCACAGTGGGCGTGGGGCTGGTTAGGGTGCCTTGGGTTTGTCGACGGTGAAGTGTATGCAGTGGTAGTCGGTCCATGGGGGTTGCGTTGTGTGGCTGAAGTGGACCCTGTTTCCTCCTGCGAAGATGGGGTCGGGTGTGTCCTGACCTGTGGGTTGGTAAGGTGATGAGTTGTTTAAGTCTGATGTTGGCGAGGTTGTCGCGGAGGGTGGTGGTTTTGGGGTTGCTGGGGTTGTCGAGGTGGAAGTTCAGGTCTCCGATTAGTATGTAGTTCATTGAGGCGATGGCGTGGGGTGCGATGAGGTTGGTGATGGTGGCAGCGAAGGGGGCCCGGGGCCGGGGGGGTCTGTAGGCGAGGGTGCCACTGAGTGTGGAGTTGGGGCCAGTTTGGATCTGGAAGTGCAGGTGTTCGGCGGAGGGGAAGGTTTCGCTGGAGGTGGTGAGGCGGAGTGTGTTCTTGTGAACGATGGCGAGACCCCCTCCCGGGTGGTTAGGGCGGTCCTTCCTCTGGATCTTGTATCCGTCCGGGATGGCGGCAGAGATGTCAGGGGCAGAGGAGGCGTTGGTCCAGGTTTCCGTGAAAAAAACGATGTCAGGCGAGAGAGAGTCGAGAAGGGTCCAGATCTCCATGGCATGTTTGTGCACGGAGCGCAAGTTGAGGAGGATGCATCTCAGAGCGTCAGTGGTGTTGGTGGCCGGAGTGATGGTGAAGGTCCGACGGCAGTGGTGGCAGGAGAACTGGCCGAGGGTAGTGTTCGGCGTGGCCGGTTGGCAGTCGCTGTTTCTTCCGGGGTTGAGTGCGAGGAGGGCGGCTGCATTGTAGCGGTGGGTGGTTCGAGATCCAGGGTCCCTGACGCTGGTCGCGGTTGGGTCATGGACGGACGCAGACGGGCTTGCCTTTGGCACGCCTTCGGCGCACCAGCAGCGCGCCCACTGCGCGCGTCCGCTGCGCGACCACCATTAAATAGAGGAGGGGGAGGGACGAGAGGCTGGGAGGCGGGAGCGGGGGCTGTCCGGAGGGAGGGGCCGCAGGGGCAGCAGCAGCGGGAACAGGCAAGAACCCAAAAGTAATGAACAGTGGTGGAGAACAGTAAAAAGAGTAAATAAAAATAAAATAATTGCAGGATGAAGGCAGGGAGGTTCCTAGGCAGAGCTGGCAGCAGGTGTGGGTACTGGAGGGTGGGCAGCAGCCTCGAACCTCCCTGGAGGAGGTCAGAGGTCTCAAGAGTCTGAAGCGCAGGTGACGGCACAGCAGAGCTGCTGGGGAGAGAGTCGACCTAGACCAGGGGTCAGAGGTCTATCACAAAACGACCTGGTTTTGCAAGGGGGAGCACCTGGGTTTTTGGCCCTGGGCTCGGTGGCCATTTAGGGAAACCTGCCAAACCCACACATGTCTGTAAACTAGACACCCTGGGGAGTCCAGGGAGGTATGGCTTGTGTGGATCCCCCAATGTTTTCCTACCCAGAATCCCCTGCAAACATCACATTTAGCTGAAAAAAAATCACTTTTTCCACACATTTTTGTGTTGGATCACCGTGCCGGCACAAATGTCCTACCACACAGCGTTCCCCTCAGTCTCCCGAGTAAAATGATACCTCACTTAGTGCACTTGACCCACCCACACAAGTGAGGCCCCATTTTTATCGGGAAGCTTTGGGGAATGCTTGGTGGGTGGAAGTTTGTGGATCCACGCTGATTCCAGATCTTTCCATCATAGAAATGTGAGGAAAATGTGTTTTTTTTTAGAAAGTTTGAGTTTCCAAGGGATTCTGGGTAACAGAATCTGGTGAGGGCCACACAAGTCACCTCAGTCTGGATTCCCCTGGGTGTCTAGTTTTCAAAAATGGACAGGTTTGCTGGGTTTCCTTAGGTGCCCGCTGAGCTAGGGTTCAAAATCCACAGCTAGGCACTTTGCAAAAAAAATGGTCAGTTTTCACTGTAAAAATGTGGTGTGTCCACGTTGCGTTTTGGCCCGTTTCCTGTCGCGGGCACTAGGCCTACCCACATAAGTGAGGTACCATTTTTATCGAGAGACTTTGGGGAATGCGGGTGGGTGCAATTGTGTGGATCCACGCAGATTCCAGAACTTTCCGTCACAGAAATGTGAGGCAAATGTGTTTTTTTTTTTTACAAAGTTTGAGGTTTACAAGGGATTCTGGGTAACAGAACCTAGTGAGAGCCACACAAGTCACCCCATCGTGGATTCCCCTGGGTGTCTAGTTTTCAAAATTGTATAGGTTTGCTAGGTTTCCCTAGTTGCCGGCAGAGCTAAGGTTCAAAATCCACAGCTAGACACTTTGCAAAAAAGGGTCAGTTTTCACTGTAAAAATGTGGTGTGTCCACGTTGCGTTTTGGCCTGTTTCCTGTCGCTGGCACTAGGCCTACCCACACAAGTGAGGTATAATTTTTATTGAGAGGATTAGGGGAACACAGAATTGTAGAGCAACTGTTATTACCTATTGACTTTCTTTGCATTTCTGCCTTCCAAATGTAAGACAATGTGTAAAAAAAGAAGTCACTTTGAAAAATATCCTATAATTCACATGCTCGTATGGGTACCCATATTTTTGGAGATGTGTAAATAACTACTGCTTCTTTACTCTATATCTTGTTTCCGTTTCGAAAATACATAGGTGTCCTTGATACCTATTTTTCACTCTTTATATTTTACCAAAGGAATTGCTGTATACCTGGTACACATTGAAAAACTATTGCAAGATGCAGCTCAGTTCTTGGCTCTGGGTTCTTGGGGTTCTTGGTCCACCTACAAGTCCTATATATGCGCACAACCAGAAGCATCCAGCGGATGTAACGGTATATTGCTTTAAAAAATCTGTCATACTTAGAAGAAGTTACAGGTGAAAATGTTGACACAAATGGCTGCTTTTTTGCAACTCATTTTCAATATTTCTTATTTTCAACTGTTAGTTTCTATAAAAATACCTTGACGGATCTACACAAATGACCCCTTGCTTAATTTAGAATTGTGTCTACTTTTCTGAAATGTATAGCTTTTGGGGGTCCATTATTGCTTTCACTCCCATTTCTACTACTAACTGAAAGGAGGTTGAAAGCACAAAAAGTAGCAAAAATAGGCTATGTCCCAGTAAATTGCCAAAACTGTGTAAAAAATGTTGGTTTTCTGACAAAAGTCTGCCTGTCCCTGAAAGCTGGGAAGATGGTGATTTTAGCACCATAAACTTTTTGTTGATACCATTTTCAGGGAAAAAGCCAGACACTTTCTTCTGAAGCCCTTTGTCCCCATTTTTTTTAAAAACCCCCAACATTTATCTGTATTTTGGCTAATTTCTGGGTCCTCTCCAGGGAAATGCACAAACGCTGGGTACCTTTGAAATCCCCATGATGTTGGAAGAAAAGGACGCAAATTTGTCATGGATACCTTATGTGGACAAAAAGTTACGGGGCCTAAGCGCGAACTACCCAAATAGCCAAAAAAAGACTTAGCACTAGGGGGGAAAAGGCCTAGCAGCGAAAGGGTTAAGCACTTGTTAATTTGACAACTGTGGAAAACTAGCTGAAATGGCTGTTAGCATCAGCTGAAGCCATTTTGTTTTTGGCAGCCATTTTAGTTAGCCATGTGCTCGCCATGTGCTTTCTCCCTCTTCACTGTTGCCTGCTCTTGTATTTCACTTGAGTCAAGAACTATAATTAACTCCTTCAGTACTGAGCCAGAGCACTGCACATGCTCAGAAAGGTCTAGCTGCCAGAATGCACCTGCTCTTGAAGTAACTGTCAGGCTATTTTAACTAATGTCAGTAATATTGTAAGCCCTCCCACTCTGTTGAGTAAGCGATTCTTATGTATCCTTATATGTAACTAGCTATTTATGTGCACACTTGTACCGCCTCTTTTTGAGTCTACATGCTAACTCAGCTATAAACTGGGCATAAAAGACCCAGAGTGTTTGTACTCCTTAGACTGTCTCATACAGTGGCCTGAGGGTATTGTATTGACACAGTCTCCCTCATGTGAGGTTAATAAAGTTGTTATTTTGATATTCCAGCTTCCGTGCCAATCTCTTCTTTGTTGGTTTAAGGACCAGGTGCAACAGTGAACCCCTAGAAAGGTTTTTTCTTCTACAAATTGGCGCCCGACGTGGACCTCATCGGAGAAGCGGCTATTCAAGGGAGTGGTCTTGACAGAAGACAGGAATCTACTGAGGAGGTACCCTGCATGAGGAGACCCTTTGTCTTTGCAGACCAACGTATTTTCCGGTTTTCCCGATCTGACCCTCCAGGTGTTGGCCGCTCCCGAATGAGATCTTCTTTGGTGTGAGTATTTTCAAATGACCGTTAGGTCACTCAGAACTTGGCAGGTAGAGGTTGGAGACTTTGGTTTGGTAAGGTTGCTGTAGCAACACTTTTGTTTGGATTAGCTTGGCCAAGATTTTGGTTTGTTTGTTTGTTTGCTGCAGCAAATGAAGGCAGGTAATGAGGAGATTTTTCTCTAACTTTGAAAACTTGAACGGCACAAATTGTGTTAAGTGTCACTTGGAGTATAATATTATATATGCTATAATATTTTTGACATGCCTGCTCCTAGCACACTTCATAGAAAGTGTTGCTGTCTTGGAGGTACCAATATGGATTTAGGAAGTACTCATCTGACTCCCCTAAGAGGGGATACCTAAATGGGTTTAGGTATATTAAAAATGGTATTTCTTCCATGATGACTAGTACACCATGGAACAAAAATATATATATAAAGAAGGATCCTGATCTGCGCACAACTGGTAATTTGGTGTATTATTGGAAAAGGTCTGAGGCGCAAGCCTGTCTTTTTGAACATGGCAGTCTTTTGGCTGTCTATTTGTCTTGGTGTAATCTCTGTACTTTTTTTTAGAGTCCTTTCGTTTGTAAATATGACTTACAATTGTTATTTACAAATTGTTTGGTTTGAGTAGTCTGTGGGCTGTCTCTTGCTTTTGTCCTAAGTGTTGATTTGTGGGTTAATTGTTTTTTTTGAGTGTCCATGTGGTTGTGGATTGACACCGGTAGTGCTGCTTGAAAATACTTGTTTCTGTAAGTACTGACTATGTTTTTTGTGTGAGAATGGCTTGCCTTAGCAAGCAGTGTTGTGTGCTCTGAGTGTGTGGACCCCCTTCTTGATAATGTCTGGAATGAGCTCAATTTATTTTTTGTCGTCATTCTGTTATGCAAATGTCATTGAAAGAACTACATTTTAGAATTCAAGGAATGAATTATGTAACATATGCTAAATAGCTGCACGCTACCATTAAAAGTAAAACAGTAACCAAGTATAGATGTGTGAATTTTGCCACAATGGTAAAGAGAAATTACAATTAACACTCAATAGGGAAAAAATAGGCCTCATAGAAAGGAAAAAAAAACGAATTTGTGTGCTTTCAAATTAGGACTTAATATAAAATGTTACAGCATTATCCTTAAGATATTAATATTAAAAGGCATTCACATCATCTGAAGTAATTGGTTGCTGCTGAAATAAAAGCGCCTCTTTTTTACATTACAAGACGATAGATTTGTGCCGGCTTGGAATGCCTGTGTTTTAAATAGACTGCACCATGCTAAAATTTCTAGCACTAGAAAAAGAGCTTTTAAAACAGCTGTTCAAAGCTGTCTGTACCGAAGGAAGCTGTGTGTTTAAACAGACGGAGATCAAACTTTTTTTCAGGACATTACAATACAGCAAAGGGTTTTTCTCCTGAAAAAGGCGTGGAAGTTGAGGCTTGCTGGTCGTAAAAACACAGCTGAGTAAACAACACATGGCTATGCTCGGCCACAAGACTACTGATTTTAAAAGTTACAAATACAGCTCCATTATTTTGGATAAAATAGAAAGGATTAAAAGCAGGGATTTTCTTTCTATGCATTTAAAGGCAAAAGGAAAGGAATGAGGCTTGCTTTTCATATGTGGAAACATTAAAAGAGTTAGTGATCATTATTAAAAAAATAAAATATTAACAATAATTGCACTAAAATCGTTTTTGCATTTTTCAATGTCTAATAATCCTACTGTGACAAATATATAAGCTCCTAGCATCAACGTTGAATTTGAGCAGCACTTTACCACAATGTGGGGAGTGAAATGTGAAATTTCACTTTACCCAGCAGGCGCGGCCTGTGGTAGGAGTGCCGGTCAGGCGGTGACGTGGGGCGGGGGAGGGGCAGGGTGGGGAGTAGTAAACTACGGATTATGGCCGAATACAGGTAAGTGAACATTTAAATTAATAAAACGAATTTCGTTGTGAGCGCTGCATCGCCAAATGCGATGCAGTGCGCGCAACGAAATTCGTTTTATTAATTTAAATGTTCACTTACCTGTATTCGGCCTTAATCCGTAGTTTACTACCCCCACCCTGCCCCTCCCCCGCCCCACGTCACTGCCCGACCGGCACTCCTACCACGGGCCGCGCCTGTTACCCAGGCATATAAAAACTTATTTTATAAGGGTGTACCTTATGCATTTCTGACCTCTCACCTCTGGGATATCTAGGGGAGACCCTGGGGGTCCCTAATATGCTAAAACATTGTAGGTTATTCATTTTTAAGTGCCCCTGCCACCAAAGTCGAGTTTGGGCACAATGTACTTTTTAAAAGCAGTCCTGGCACCCAGGGCTGTTTTCAAACTGATCTCAGGTTTCAGCAGTACACACATGCGACTGCAGGACAAGCAGCTGGCCTCTAAAACTGCTAGAAAGCACATCACACACTGCACACGAATAAAAATAAGTATAAAATAAGCATCTTACCTTTAAAATGATTAGCTCACAGGCACGGAACAGGACTGCTTTTCAGCTGTGCTTCTCCAGAGTTCCTTTGCATTGGAAAGACCGCATGGAATAGCCTTACTGACAGGGGACAGCAGGTTTAAGGGTCAAAGGCCAAGTTCTGTATTTAGAACTGACCAGCCTTACTGCATGTAAAAATTTCCACGCAGGGAGCCACTGTGACAGTGTGTGATTTCTACATTACACTATGAAACCTTGTAATGTTACAGAGTAGTTTAATAAACTGATTTTTGTGTATTAATTAAATATCCTGATTCTAACATTGTAGGGTAAAACACTACAGGTAAATGTAAATTTTGCTCTAATGATGTCTGAGGCTATAATGTGCCTAGGGAAATTAGGGTGAAAATGAATTCTCAATTCTTGTTAATAATATTAGGGATATCGCCATTAGTAATTTAACCACATTTAAGAAATAGAAGAATTTACTTAGTTGTTTCACTAAAGTTATGGCCTTGATTAAGCCTTCCTGGAGCTAGGGCCAGATTAAAAGGCTATGAAATTCAGTTTGCATTCATGCGCCCTCATGTTACATTAGTACAATTGCTAAAGGAATTGGTAGTTGGTTATTAATGTTTTCTAGCTAGCTCAATGTGCTATTTACCTCTTACAAGTTTGTTTGTGCCCAGCTGCCAAAAATAGGTGTAAATAGTGTCGACAGAAGGTCACCTGTTTCGGTTACCTGCTGTCGAATGAGGGGAAGAGATTAGGGAGATTAGCTCCTGGGCAAATAAGGATAAGCAAAATTAAGAATTAAGTAATACATTGTAATTTTTCTTGATTTATATGCTCTCTCTCTCTCTCTCTCTCTTTTTCTCACTCTCTCTTGAGCCTGTCTAAGTTGTCTAGGAACGGCCATGAGATGTTTAATTGACTATTTAGTAATACTGTTTTAAAATTGTTAAGATTAATAAAATTAATAAAAAAATACGCCATGTTACTGCCCATCCTGTCTGATGAAATTATGAACGGATGAGTAGTCTAGATTGATGTTCCCTTATTTGATCTTTAAAGGGAAACTATATGTGGGTAGTTTTTGTTCTAAAATTCTCGTGATAACACCATTATTGTTTGTTATTTTTTATGTTACATACAGTTTTGCAAAGGCATTATTAGTCTCTTATTAGTCTGTGTAATTGAGCTGACAGGATCCCTGTTAAATGAGCAGTTTTAGATTTTCCCGCCGTGCCTATAACATGAGAGCATGGTCCTAAGCATAAAATGTAGGTGTTTTTATGTAAGAAAAATCATTTTAGAAGTGTCTGCAGTCCTGTACAAGTAGTGAAAGGTTATAACTTATGAAACACAAGCTTGTCAAGACAAGAAGCACAAAAGAATGCTTGTTCTAAAAATTCCCTTTCTTGAGGTTCTTCAGATGAAATAGGAATACACAAAAGTAAGGATTTAGAGTATGTCCGTATTGTTTTTCTTTTTCCCTCAGAATTTAGTAAATAAACATAGACTTCCTTGGCTGCTTCACATAGTGTAATGTTTTACTCTTGTCAGTTCACCAAAAGTTCCTTTTATACTCACTAATAGGTCCAGGGTTGTTTTTTACTCTCAGATAGTGGTTCTTGGGTGCCTTGCTAATGTATGGGGTGCCCCAAGCCAAAAAAGAGAAGGTATTTGGAAATGGACTATCCTCTCTGCTTGATAGATTATTTGTATGCCTTGTCTAAAGATTTTTTGTTCTGTCCACCAATAGATATCTGCTGCCCTACAACCATTGCCAGAGGGGCCCGGACATCAGATTCAGCCTGGGGAGTTAGCGCTGATCCAGCTTGGAGTCAAGGTGAAGGGAACCAGCACAGGCATTGCTGGCAACTAGGACCTCAGTGAAGATAGAAGGCCGGAAGCACTGGGACGTGAAGTGTGTACCCCTGCTACTGTCTTGGACGGAAGACGGGGTCACAAATCAGAATGGAGAAGTTGTGGATCCAGTTTTTGATGCCCAGCTGAGAGAGTCACAGACCGACAACGACGGCAAGGAGGCTTTTGCTTGAGGTGACCCCCTTTGAAACAAGGGTTGCTTCACATATCCCAGCATCAGGCCTTTGAGTCCTGGTCCCCAAGTGAATGCAAGTCTGCACCTCTGTTTGTTGATCAGGAGGTGCCTGGGCATACTGGGTACAATCTGTGGCCCGACAAAAGAGCAGTGCGCCAGCGGAGCAACACAGGAGTTAGGGAAGGACTTGAGTTCAGGGTGCAGGTGCTGTGCCTTTGGTGCCTGTTAGATTAAAGTGAATACTGGTGCACTGCCTGAGACACTGGACAGGATCATTGAGGGCATTTGCCCCGGAGGGTGATTGCCCTATCCTGAAAGAAGAAACTTTTTCCCTTAAAACTGGGCCGTGATTGTTTTCTTGAGTTGCAAGTTGTGCAGCCCCCAGTTGGAAAATAACTTTGATAGGAGCCTGCCTGTGAGGCTCAGACGGACACAGGGAGAAGACTCCCCTCTGGCTGGTTGTACAGCGGCTTCTATTCTTTAAGTACTATTTAGCAATGTATCCCTTTGGTCGTCCCATTTTTGAGGAGGAGCAGCCCTTTGCGGCTCCTCGTCCTAATTCCCATGGCAACGTTTGGTCTTCCTGGTCCCCTGGAGCGAAAATTGTTTTTGTAATGATGCTTGTATTTGTTTTAATATTTGCATTAGGAATGTTTATTCTGCAAGAGAAACGTTTTTTGAACAGTTGATAAATACTACTCTGCCCTCCTCCTGAGCATATCAATTGGTACTCTAGCCCTCATAAAAAGAACACTGGAAAGGTCTATTAAAAAAATATTTTTTATTTAAGATTTTATATTAGATATGTGTTGTTGGCTATTCTGAAGCTGAAATAGATGGACACTGAAATACATAGGAGCCCTGAAACATAGAATTGGACTGGATGGTTTTGGGATTTACTTTCTGCTTGGGGTTGGAAAAATTGATAGTTCTGTTTGTAATAATAGCCATTATTTTCTCCTGCTATCTGTGTGTTCATTATGACCCAATGCTCTGTTCCCCATGTATTTCTACTTGTATCTCACCAGTTAAGCAATGTTAAAAATGTAAATGCCCACCTAGCAATAGATCAGGATATTGATGGATTTATGAGGATAAATGTGCAGGATAACTTCCATGCTTCTAGATCATAGCGGATGTCTTCAGCTAATGCTAAAATGGCCATCTGTGGAAAACTAGCTGAAATGGCTGTTAGCATCAGCTGAAGCCATTTTGTTTTTGGCAGCCATTTTAGTTAGCCATGTGCTCGCTCCCTCTTCACTGTTGCCTGCTCTTGCATTTCACTTGAGTCAGGAACTATAATTAACTCCTTCAGTACTGAGCCAGAGCACTGCACATGCTCTGAAAGGTCTAGCTGCCAGAATGCACCTGCTCTTGAGGTAACTGTCAGGCTATTTTAACTAATGTCAGTAATATTGTAAGCCCTCCCACTCTGTTGAGTAAGCGATTCTTATGTATCCTTATATGTAACTAGCTATTCATGTGCACACTTGTACTGCCTCTTTTTGAGTCTACATGCTAACTCAGCTATAAACTGGGCATAAAAGACCCAGAGTGTTTGTACTCCTTAGACTGTCTCATACAGTGGCCTGAGGGTATTGTATTGACACAGTCTCCCTCATGTGAAGTTAATAAAGTTGTTATTTTGATATTCCAGCTTCCGTGCCAATCTCTTCTTTGTTGGTTTAAGGACCAGGTGCATCAGTGAACCCCCTAGAAAGGTGTTTTCTTCTACACAACAAGCTGAGTGCCTCTATGGCACTAACAACTGGGTGTTAGGCTCCAGACAGCTCCTAGTCAGGATAAGATTTCACCAAAAGAAGGGCTGATGGCCCTTTGAGTGAGGTCTTTGTGTTGGGCCCAGGTGGAACTGGAAATAAGAAATCCAGCCCTCAATTCTTGAAAGTTTCTGCTTTGAACGGAAATCAAAGTGCTGCAGCTGGTGAATGTTTTCAGCATATATCACTGCGGCCGGCCGGATCCCGCTCATGTCCTGCACTGATCAGCTGTCAGAGAGCCGCTCTCAATTCAATTCAGCAACTTTAAAATGAAGGACAAACGCTGTCTGTAATACTACCATTCACAGACAATGGGCACTCGTCCAAAATAATGGGCAGGTCGTCACCCTAGCATGGCGAAAAAGGGCCAGCGGATGAACTTACCCCGTCTGCATGGAGCACTCTCTCTAAGAGACCTCCAAAGTAGCTGATGACGTTGTGCAGCCAAGCAGAGAACAATTTCCTGACTGCAAAGTCTCTAACTCTTCAAGGAAGCTCCTCAGAAGGGCTAAACATTGACACTGTCTTAGGTGAAAGTGGGCCATCGGCGGGAACTTCGTCGGCATTTGCAAAGGACGTATTTTCCTGACGTTGCCAGGCTTTGTGAAAGGACCTTTAGTCTTCAAACACCCCTAATCTCATTGAGATGTGTAAGAAAATTAAACAAGCATGCTATTTTCTATTCTGTTACTACGAGGAACATGCCCAGATTGCACCGATAGGAATTTACATCGATGATTCCCTGCCTAACACATACAATTCTATTTATAGCAGAGCCATTTTGCATTGAAGTTTGCCCCACCAAGTGCTTACACGAATTTCACATTTAAAAGGAGTTGCTAAGTTTGATTCAAAATTACATCAGTACAGGTTCAAACTATTCAAAGGGAAATGTGGCTGCAACATTTCACTGCAAAGTACATTTATTTGGACCACACAGCATAAAGGGAGCAAGAAATGCATAACCAAACTCCTGTGCGAGTCTCCTCTTCACTGCTGGGAACGCCCTCCTTCCTCTCACTACCTTCCATCCACATCAGGTGTACAGGGAGATCCATAGATTAAAGGGAGAGACTATGCGGGTGGTGTGTGTGCTGCAGCAGGCAGCAGAAAGGCGGGAGTAGGTAGCCTGGAGGGTTTGTTCAGCTGTCACCTCCTACAAATTTGTAAAACGCTACCTTGCTGTCAGATGACGTTTCCGACCAGGCAGGTTCCGTTCCTGTTTTACGAACAAGGGGGACATTTAAAACCATCCGAATGTCCCGGCTCTGATGTTTGCCCTGTGGAGGAGGAATTTCCCCCTGTCACACAACCTTTCACCCCCGCCCACATGCCTGAGGTCTTTCATCTGAGAAGACAGGTGAATGACACCTCCCCCGTCACCTGGATACTGCTGGGAAGTGTCCAATGTCAGACATGAATAATTGATCCCAGGTTAGTTGAAGAGGTCACGGGTTACCTACACTCTTAATCGCCGAATAATCACCTGCTTAGAATTGCAAAAGACGCAGGTACGAGTCACTACATCTGCAACCACTACATCCTTACACAAGTTTGTAGAATAACATCGATAGAGATGGGCAAGCCAGCAAATTAGCAGAGCCCAGCCACGGTCTGACTTGCCTCTAAGAGTCCATTCACGAGCTAAGCCATGAAAATACTAGACATGTCAATCATGCAACACACATCATGTACAAATATGATAAAATCTCTTTAAAATAAAATAAAAAAGTTGTATTTCTTTAACATGCAGAAGCATTTCAGTTTAGTACAGATTACACTGCTGCATTTGAGCAATTTGTTAAAGCTGGTATTTTTAAACACGAACCTAGAAACATTTATGCCCTCCCATCCTGATGACAATCCCATTAGCGAACTAAGAGGCACGCCAGTTGTCATGGCCTATCATGTACATTATAGTCTATTTGATCAAAGAAAAGAGGTTTTACACAGCACACATCCTGAAATGAAGTATTTGAAAGGGCTCTCATAACATAATGAAGAAACACGAGGATCAAAGAAACAACATAATTGTCTAGAATCACACTGGTTGATGAAGCGGGAAGTTGAGATAGATAATATTTTTTCTAGCTTTACATTTTGCAATTCACCCAGTAGAGGAGTATCGCTTTGGTCTCCAATTTGACATCAAAGTGTACTGTTTTTTGTCTTTATTGGCACGTGAGGTAAAGCGTGGGTGCCATGCAGAAGTTACATGATAGCTCGGCTCCTTTTGGGACTGGGGGTCCAAGATGGCCTCGAGACGAGCCCAGCTCGGGCTTCCAGTGGCTCACCCACCGCTATATATCGACACTGTAATGCTGCAAAGATAGCGCATCTATAACTTTGAATACTATGGGGCAGATTTACAAGGCCCTTGCGCCACTTTTGCGTCACTTTTCCCATGTTAAAAGTGACGCAAAAGTGGCGCAAGGGGCTTGTAAATCTGCCCCTATTTCTTTAAACTTCAGAAGCTTTACGAAGCAAACTCTGATTAAGGTTATAAAGTGTGCTACCTTGGAGCCCTGATACCAATTACAGCTGCGTTCCACCTCTCCGCAGCTCCTGTACCCCATCTATTCCCACGCCCTCCAGAAGTCCCAGTACTGATGACAAACCTTCTGGTGTGTGAGGAATGGACCGTGCATGGCTGCAGTCTCCGCCGGCTGCCAGCCCCACCCCTCAGGGTGGAACTTCTCAGGTATTGCAGACTGCAGAGTTTGACCTCTGCCAGTAACGATTATGGCCAACCCTGAATGGTAGCAAAGAAAATGGCTCCCAAGGATTTCCTACATCCTGATGTCACACCGGTTTTATGCAGAACGGTTGCAGGGCATCCCTTAGCATGGGTGAGCTGGGCCCAGGCCCAGGGCGCCAATTTTCTGAGGGGGCATGGAGCTGTGTGTATTAAGGTTATGCCAGCAGCAGCGCCCTTCTCATCTTGCTCCAGCCTTGTCCCTGCCTGTTCGTTTCCGTCTGATTTGCCAGTTTAAAGTAGTTTTAGTCCTTCATTATCATACAGCGGGTGATGTTTTTAACATCCCTTTAGCCCCCTTCCTTGCCCTCCCTTCACCCTCTGACCCCTGCTGGCACACGTCAACAAAACCATCACCTGCATGAGTTAGGAAGCTATCTTTGATTTAGGTGAGCTGGGGGAGGTCTGGAGATGTTTGTGTTCAGGGGCCAGTCCCTGCTCATCCAGGTACTGACCAGTGGACACAAGAGGGCCCCCTGCTGCCTCATTTAATTCACTACCATCAACAAGAGTGCCAAATTTCTCTCCGCTCACGCCGAGGGCGCTATCTTAGCAAAGACCGGCTCAGGTTGGAGGTGTTATATTTTGGATAATATTGGGGATTAACACATGCAAACTTGCAAGCAAGCAAAGGTTACATTGACAGCGACTAACCCAGGGACATATCACAGGCCCCTGCGGCACGGGGGTGGGGGGGGACAAACCTTCAAGGGTGGTCCATCCAGCACTAGAGGTTTTTAAAAACATTTTCGCCTTTGCCTATGTAACAGTTCCAGGTCATCATTTAAGCTTTGGAGCTAAATTTAAAGCTACCCACAATTTTGGAGGACTTTTATCCTTTGAAGTGGCTCCTCCCTTCATGATGGAGGGACCACACTAAATATGTCAGCTCCTCTGATGCCATTCCCAATGTTGGGCAAATACAACGGTTTTCCCAGCAGCATAGCTGGCAGCAGCTCTGCTGCTGGGAAAGTATGTTTCTTGTCCTCTATATGCGTGGGCCAAGGGAATTATACATTTCTACGGCTGCAGCGTTGTTCACTAAGTTATGGATTTGCTGCATCTGCCACATAATCCATCATCTGCTGCATGATCTATGGATTTTAACAAAAAAATGTGTTTCTAGATCAAACGGATCAAAAGTTACTAAATACACAACAACATTAGTTTGAGCGCAGTGGAAGTTCCTTTGCACACTGGTTAACTGGTCATCTTTTGGTTGCTTTTTATTGTACTTGGTTGTTAAACTGGTACTAATGAGGTTAAAGCCTTGCCCACACAGTATTACCATCTATAAAAATGTCAAAATAATGAAGTAATAGTATTAATAAATGTGCCACAATATTCAGTCAAACCTGCAGCATAATTTGTTGCTCCACTACACTGTCTATATGTAGCGGGTAAACCAAAACGAGGGCTGGCAACTTATTAGCCAATTTCTGACAAGTCCCATTTGATAGCAACCAAGATCATATGGGTCTGTTTTGCATTTTAATGTCCCTGCCTTATTTTGCTTCAGAGACCCTGCACAATTCGCTCAATGGCATAGCTATCAATGGTGCAGCAGGTGCTGTGGCTCCGAGGCTGATGGATTTGAGAGGTCCACTGCAGCTCAATTGCAGCTGTTTTTCGCTTTCACAATAGGTGATGGAGAGTTCATTTTCTTGCTTGCTTTGGGGCCTTATTGCACGCTTTCTATGACAGTATGTCTGCAGCTTTAATGGTGCATTATTTGTCCTATGTCTTTGCATGTTTTTCCCTGCATCTCTTAAACTCATAGGGTGATATTCTCAAGAACGTGCGATAAACATCGCCAAAATAGGCTAACGCAGAAAACACGGGCTCGGTAGAGAGTCAGGCTACACTTTGGGAAGCATTCAAAGTGACAATAAGAGGAGTATGCATCAGCACCACATCGGGGATTCTAAAAGATATTAGAGGACAGCTCTCTAAGACTGAGAAAGCTCTGGGTGAGCTGGAGAGACAATATGTGACTGCACCATCTGCAGACTTGCTGGCCCGCACACACGAACTCCTGGCAGAATATAACAAGTTCGCCGAATCAGAAGCACGTTATATAGCGCGTCGACATGTGGCCCGTGCGTATGGAGAGAGCGGCCGACCTGGTAGGAATCTAGCCTCTAAGTTGCAATTCAGATCAGATCATCATCAGATGGTCAAGATAGTTGACAATCACGGGCGAGAACACTACTCACCTCAGGCGATAGTCGATCAATTTAGAGACTACTACGGGGCAATGTATACTACAAGGGGCAGGGTAGATGCTGCAGCACTAGATGAATATTTGGCAGACATCGCCTGCGCGTGGCTCTCCGATGCCCACCGGGAGTATCTAACTCAGCCTATAGATGAAACCAATATCAGAGAAGCCATTCTCTCTCTCCCTAACAATAAGGCCCCAGGGCCAGATTGCCTAACGGCAGAATTCTATAAAGCCTATGTAGACCTTCTCGTGCACCACTTATTGGAAATGTACGCTGAGGCTCATGAGTCGGGTATCCTGCCTCCCTCTTTAAGACAAGCCTTAATCATCACACTTCTCAAAAAAGACAAGTCGCCCACGCTCTGTGAGTCCTATCGTCCCTTATCATTGATTAATCTGGATGCCAAAATATTAGCAAGGATTCTGGCCACAAAAATTCAACCTCTGATGCCCCTTCTAGTGCTCCCTGATCAGTCTGTCTTCGTGCCGGAGCGCTCTACCTCCCATAATTTAAGGACCATATTTGCCATGTTTCACGTTCTTAACCCCGACCTACCTGCAGCCGCCGTCATGCTTGATGCGGCCAAAGCGTTTGACTCTATTGAATGGTGGTATATGCATCGCATACTACAACGACTAGGGTTCCCATCTGTCCTGGCGAGATGGATCCAGATACTGTACACAGACACATCAGCTAGAGTGCAGGTGGCTGGTCTAACCTCGGAGCCTTTCATCATTGAACGCGGCACCAGACAGGGATGTCCCCTATCTCCCCTCCTATTCGCTCTGGTGCTAGAACCACTCGCATGCAAAATCCGACAACGTCACAGGGAGTCTGCTCTAAACTTCAATCACAGACCTGTCAGCATCTCAATGTATGCGGACGATATGGTCCTTTTCATCCGAGATCCTCAACACTATCTATCCCCAGTCCTCGGCGAATACATTAGATTTGGCCTATTTTCTGGACTCACAATCAATTGGGAGAAATCGGTTCTTATCCCACTGACGACAGTTACGTCTCAACCCCAATTAGAATACCCTTTGATGTGGACGACAGATCCGGTTAAATATCTCGGTATCTGGGTGCACCGTGACCCCGAGGTTGTGCTCAGAGAGAACTATCAAGCTCACAGCAAGCTAGTGCAAAATGTGGATAAGTGGCTGCATCTTCCGCTCTCTTTGGCGGACCGCATTGCTGTAATCAAAATGGTCATTCTTCCCCGTTTCCTATGCCTATTCTGCAACATCCCGATTAAACTCACTTAAACAATTCTTTGCGACAATAAAGACACAACTCCTGAGATTGGTGTGGGGTGATAGACAACCGAGAATTAGCTGGCAAACATTAACGCTCTCTTATGATAAAGGAGGATTTGCCGCACCAGACTTCTATGTATACTACCTCTGCGCGCAGGCTCAATACGCTTATTATTGGTTTAGATCACATGATTTTATACCACACGTCGCAGTGGAGGAGGGGGATGCACACCCCATACCATTAGCAGGTATGATAACGCACACTCGCAGGCACACACCAAATAGAGAAATAAACACGATAGACGTTACCATTGCAGCGTGGCAGGCGATTGGCAAACGCGCACACAAACTCCCCCTATATGCACCCGCCCTGCCCTTGGCTCATCATGCGGCCCTATCCGTCGGCCAGGAAATGGGACCCATGAAATCTTTGAAAGAAGCTGGCATTACTCATATGCGCGATCTCTATCCGGAAGGCGGGTACGTCACTGGGGGGGATCTAGATTACATACACAACCCCACATTACTCTTTCAATATACATGCTATCGCCTGATGCGAGCGATCAAGGACCATTACCCAGATTTTCCTGCTGAGCCTGCTACGCTTCACTCACTACAACTGTTACTAGTGGCGCCAACCAGGAAAAAACTGATTACGAATTTATATAGGGCGGTACAAGAGTAACAGAGCGAGGGCCGGACAAAAGCCTGGGGCGTTGGAATGTTATATTGGACCCCCAGATTAGTCAGAAAGAATGGGAGCAAATATGCATGATAACGGGCCGTCTTACGCCTAATGGCAACTTGCGAATTATTCATTTCAAGTTTCTCCATCGAATATATCACACTCCGGTTAAACTGTACAAAATGGGCCTCAGGGAGACTGATCAATGTAAACGATGTGGGCAAGCTGGCGCTGACTTTCTCCATCTGGCTTGGCAATGCAGACCAGTGATGAAGTATTGGGAAGAGGTGCTAGAATGCATTCACATCATGACAGATAAGGTAATACAATGCACACCTCTGGAGTGCCTGCTTGGTTATATCCCTCAGCTGAGGGGCACTTTGGGCAGATTTGTGAGAGTGGCACTTCTACTCGCCAAACGGCGAGTCATGTTTACCTGGGAAAGTACAATTGCCCCGAAGCTTGCAGGCTGGATCAAAGACCTGGGGCCCGATTCTGATGCGGGTTGGAAAAGCTTCCCGACCGAGGGCCTGATTCTGATGCGGTTAGGAAGGCCTCCTAACGGCATTTGCTCCTTCCAAATCGGATCGGGAACGTGTCTTCCCGACCGAGGGCCCAATTCTGATGCGGTTAGGAACAAATGTTCCCATTGAAGTCAATGGGAGTTCAACCCAATCGTATCTGGAAGCATCCGGATGCATCCTACTCCGCCGGTCGGACTTTCCCGATCCGAGTGGGTCGGAAACCATTTCCCAACCGATTCGGTCGGGAAGCTTTTCCAACCCGCATCAGAATCGGGCCCTCAGTGTACTGTCGGGAAAACTTAGAATTATATGCCGAAGAACTGCCTATAACATCCAGGCCTAAAAATATCTGGGGACCGTTAAGGCATTATTTGCTACTTCAAACCCATAATGATAACATGTGACTTGACTGTTTATATGTATTCATGTATTCTCATATTCTTGGGCAGTGTATATCATATCATTATAGGGGGACCTATTGACTACATGTTCTGTAAATGCTGATCACAGAAGTAACGCTCAGTTTCATAGATTTACTGTTGCTATGGTTTATACTGCCTTGCATGGCAGCACTGTTTGAATTACAATAAGAAAATTAATAAAAAGAAATAAAAAAACAAAAAAATAGGCTAACGCAGTTTTACATATCGCCGCCTATCGCAGGAAAATAACTCTGTGTCAACTTGTATTCCCAACATGGCGGTAACATGCGATAGTTTCCCGAGAACGGCTCAAATGTCCGCGATACAACTACCGCGACGGCGATAAAAAAGGAAACCCGAACGCGGAAAAAGTTGCGATGGGCCCAACCGCGATAGAAAAATCGGCGACAAGCAGCGCCAGGCTTGCAATTCCCACGTCAGGTGGGAAAAATCACCATAAAAGCAGCAAAAAAAATAATACATAACAACTGCGAAGCACAATGGAGGCGGCCGGAGCAAGTACAGAGGACAACCCGAACCCCACAAGCCCCACGGAGGACCAGCCTGGGACCTCGGGGTCAGGGAAGGGCAAGGAGAAGAAGAAGAGGAAGACGCGGTTCAGTCCGCAGGAAAACAGGATCCTGATTACGGAGGTGATAGAACACCATCAACAACTGTTCGTCACCTCCACTGTGTCATTGGCAACAAAAAATGGAACATGGCAGTCCATCGTGGACAAGGTGAATGCAGTCGGAGTGCTGAGGAGGAAAATGGACGAGGTCAATGACTCAAGAGGTGCTGGAATGATGTGAAGCGCAAAATCAAGCAGAAACTCGCAAACAACCGCAAAGCAGCAATGCAGACTGGGGGTGGGAGCCCTGCGCCACAGGAGGAGCTGGATGAGATGGAGGAAATGGTGTCCACAGTCATCAGTGTGGAGACGTTGGCAGGAGTCGGTGGACAGGACGCTGCTCAACATGACCTGACACCACAGCAACAGTGTGAGTAACCACCAGGGACTGGGGGGATAGGGGGAGATGGGCACAATGGCACACATGCACAATGAAGTATAGCACACTTCACAACCACGATGACTCTGGATCATGTCCCTGATTTCCATGTCATACTGCAGCACACATAGAAACAGCAAGTAGTCCCCCGTCAACAATGTGCCCAGAGGGGGCCCTCCCCACACATCACCAATCTCACAACAAACACATGCACATATGCTGAACCCACTGGCGTAGCAAGGGGGGGGCGGAGGGGGCGGTACGCCCCGGGCGGCACGAGATTTGGGGGCGGCAGGTAAATTTATCGGCAGCACCCCCTCCCCCCCGCTCTTAGGCGCTCGGCGGCGGCAAAAGGCAGGGACCGCCACGGGCGGCAGAGTGCCTAGCTACGCCACTGGCTGAACCCAGCAAAGCTGTGGATCCGTGAGCCCCACTGACAATGCAAGTGACACTGCATGACGATGAGCATGTCTGCAGGCCACCCATGACATGTTGCACGCCACGACACCGAGGTGGCGGAGTGTGGTCCACATCCGGAAAGGAGCGGGTCACACACTGACACATCCACGTGCACAAACAACCCCTGACGGCAACAAGACATCTGCGGACAAACCATGCCCAAGAGTCCCAACTCCCACCAAGAGCCCAATTTACCCAAGTATGCAACATCTCAGCACTGCATAAGCACAGAAGTCAAAGGCACACCGCCTGAAAGGGAGAAGGCCAAGCAAAGTCTGAGCTGCAGGGGCGACTCTCTCACAATGCAGCACACACACAAGAATCAGTGCACATCAACATTGACAACAATGTGGTACAAACTGCAACACTTTCACAACAGAACAGAGGACACAACTGCTGCCGCTTGTGTGTAGAAACTGGCCAATCACATTTGGCATAGCAGGGAAATGTGACATGATAATGGACAAGTACAACCCCACATCCCTGATGGTGCACAAATGTCCACTGTCCCGCTTCAAATAGGCATCTCCTCCTAAACAGTCACAATGTACATTGTCATGCAGTCTGTCTGGAAACTTGGCCAATGCGTGAACATACATGGAACGCACTGTTAAACTGCATCTCCCCTTTTAGATTGCAGAGGGAGAATCATCACCTCCTGCAGGGCAGACCGAACACCTCCTCACTGATGACGAGGAGGACCTCCCCATCTTCGACACTGATGCCCTCCAAGAGCTCATGGACAGCTTCAGCACCCCACCTCCAGGAGCAGGGCAGCCCAGCTGCATCGAGGAGACCCCACCCCCTGCACAGACCACACAGCAGGAAGCACCAACAACCCCCGGCTGTCTCCCAGGATCCCCACGACCAACACATGGCATTTCAATGCCGTGTGTTGGAGGGCCAGAGGGAGATGGCTGAGCAGGTGCGGGTGGGGTTCAACCTCATGGCAGCCAAACTTGATGCCATCCATGGGTGTCTATGTCCCATCAGGGACCACTTACAATCCCTAACGGACAGCCACAGTCCACTTCATGGTCTCCAACGAGCCATGGCTGACATCGCTGGAGTCATGACTCAGAGACAAGAGCACCTGTCTAGTCAGAGTGGCTCCAGCGATCTCAGCCGTGAGTTGGGACACATGCGGAGGCTCATGGAGGACTCGGTGCGGATGGAGGCGGAAAGGATGGCTGCCACGGCTGCACATCAGCGAGATGTGGCTGGGATCTTCCATGCCCTGCAGATCCTCATCATGGCATTGCTGCCACAAGGCCTGGCGCAGATGAATGCTGCTGCTCCTACACCATCCACATCTCCGCCCCCTGATGTGTCAGTACCCCACAGTGCGGCAGACATTCCACCTCCGGCACCTGATGTGTCAGTGCCACACAGTGCTGCAGCCGAAACACCAACACCCACAGGTGAGGTACATCACACATCAGAGGACGAAAATGTGGATGAATCTGCCTTCGTGGTAAGGAGGAGGCGGTAGCATTAATCTCCGCCATATGGCCTGTTTCTGCCCTCTGCATCATCACCTTCCACTGTCCCCCGATACACTCTGCGGCACTCACCTTGGACCTCGACATGGACTGCCATATTCTGTTTGGTTACCAATGACACAGCAATCAGGCTGCGGACTGAACTCTTCCTCTTCCGATGAACTTGTCCTTCCCTAATGGACTCTGGCTGGCCCTCCACGGGGCAACAATGTCAAGTGGGGTGTGCATGGCCCTGTACTGCTCCAGCTACAACACTCCACTGGATGTGAATAAAACATTCCAATTCACACAGATGTGTCATGTCTATGATCCTTCAAGTATGACAGTATGGATGAATGTAGGGTCACTGATTCCCCCTCACGTCCATTTTGCACATGTTGTGGGGCTTGGATCACAGGGTGCAACATTGCCGATTGCGTTCCGGGTGGCGCAGACACTACAACGGAGACACACGCATTGGTTACTTCCTTGTCCAGGCCAGAACTGAACCACGCCCAGAGCCCCGGGCTCATTGTTCACACCCCTACGCTGGACTGGCATACGCCAGCCCACTCCGCTTACGCTCACAGAGGGTGACGACACAGCTACATGTCCCAGGTCTTCCCTGTAGTGAACTGCTGGTCACTGGACTAGTTGTCAGCATGCCACAGGCACTCCCTGAGGGCTGGTTTACTCCCACACCACACCCATCCAGCACAGGCGTCACGGGACATGTGACCCTGCCAATAAAAGGGGCCCACCCCAGCACATCCCCCACTGCTGGAGGTGTCATGATGGCGTCCGCATCCACGGAACTCAATCATGAGGGGTCCGTGACTTGCGTTGCACTGGGTTAGTGGCACCCGATGGCCTGCGTCCGGCACGGGCCTACTGCCACGTGGCGATGACTTGTGTTGCACTGGGTTAGTGGCACCCGATGGCCTGCGTCCGGCACGGGCCTACCGCCACGTGGCGATGACTTGCGTTGCACTGGGTTAGTGGCACCCAATGGCCTGCATCCGGCACTGGCCTAGCGCCACGAGGTGATGTCTTGCGTTGCACTGAGTTAGGCCCACCTGAAGAGCTGAGCGGGTGTGCAGCCTGCGATGATGCGTGGGCCTCGATGCGGCATCCAGCAAATCAAGACTCAAATTGAATTGTGAGCCCTGCTGGACCGCAGTGTATGCGCAGGCAGCAGTCAGCACACACATGATTCCGCGGTGCGGTGCCGCAGGGTGCGCTGGGGGCCTGTGGTGCGGAATCCAGCGATCGGCTGAGGAGGTTGCACCGGCACGTGGAGGGCCCTCTTGGAGACACGCCGGTGGCGGCAGGTGAGCATTGAGGCCTGGGTGCGCAGGGGCGGGCAGACATCACTGGGCGGCGGACCGGTCTGGGGACCAGGGCTGGGGTGCAGCAGGAGCACAGGATCGTGCAGGCACCACAGGTCACGGCGGCAGCCTCGTGGCTGGGTGGGGGGCACCGCCCTGACAGGCACGACCCTGCATGCGATGACGAGATGTGCGCGGGTTGGCTTAGGACGTAGTCACCTCGTCTCCAGTGTGAATGCAGATGTTGAATGTGGTCGGGCACGTGTGTGTAGGCCCATGGTCACGATATGGCAGACACAGGGACACATGCAGTAGTTACTGTGGTGGCCATCCTGGAATTGGACCACGCCCAGGGCCCCGGGCTATTCATTCGCGACATACGCCGGGCAAGGCCGCTCCGCTCAGGCTTACAGGGGGGACCACATGGCTACATGTCCATGGTCTTCCAGACTGCCTGGGGTCACCTGTTTGCGTCCACTGTCCACTACACTGCAAACACCAGCAGTAGATGTCCACATGGAAATGTCTGTGCTCTGCCTACTGCAGTCTGTCCAGCACATCTCCGCCACACTTGGCATTGTGTCCTTTCTTTTTGCTGGGTCACTTACCTCCTTCGCACATTCTTGGTTCCCACCTCTCCCCACATTCTGCAATTGTGTGGTAGAGGGGCTCTGCCTTTGTGGATGGTTTGTCTACATGTCTGGCCCCTGTTACCAAGGTTACTTGTGTTGTCGTGTCCGGTAGTTGTGCATGTTTGTTGGCATGTTGTATGTGAATTTGTTACGTGTGCTCTCCCACAGTTGTGATTTGTGTGATTGTGGAGTTGAGGTGTGTGGTGTGTTCAGTTAGTACTTACCAATGAGCAGTGCATTGCCATGGGTGCCATCCTGGAAGCGCTGGTTGATGATGGACTGTCGGAAGATGTATGTATCATGCACACTGCCTGTGAAGTTGGCGACGACATTGGTGAACTGTCCCCGGTGGTCCACTATCGCCTGCACATTGATGGAATGTGTGTGCTTTCTGTAGCGGTAATTGTGTGCAGGGTCGGCAGGGGGCACAAGTGGAACATGTGTACAGTCAATTGCCCCCGACACGTGTGGTAAGGCAGCTATGGCGTAATTCCCTTGCATGGTCCCCAGCTGTTTATGCACAGCGAGGGGGAAGTGAAGGTACAGGGGTATCAAGATGATACAAACTGTGATGTTTACAGGTATGATGAATCCTGCATGATGAGACCGTAACAGATGTTTGTGTGGTCGTAACCTTCCTTTTCTTTCCTGCGGAGGTTACGAATACACGGACTTCTGTTACAGTATGTTTGGACTGGATTCATCATACCTGTATGCATTCCGGTTTGTCCAGGTGCAATACACTGTACCAGATTACGTTTGTGACTATGAGGACGGTTGACCATTGTCACCATTTCTCCAACAGGTTTCGGACTACTGATTTCAGGATATGGAATGGTATTGGGAGTTCCCGCAGCATTTGCAGTGTATTGGATCCACAAGTTGCCCTGGTGAAGTTCCCAGTTGGGAATGGAACGCGTTGGCTGTGCTTTTCGTCTTGTTGTTTATGTTTTTGTAATAAAGTTCTGTTTTTCCACTAACGTTGACTGCTGGACTTCATGACCTGGGGGTGAGGGTCCGAGGGGTGGTTGCGGTGGGTGTTGTGGCCCTCTTGGGTCTCCAGGCTGCATGATCATTGTCTCCATGGCATCTGTTGGTCTTCAGATGTGGCTCTAGGCTGGGCTCCCTTTCATTCTGTAGGTTGTCGTCCTGCTTAACACCAGTAAGAGGCAGGTGTTAAATCCCTGCTGCTAACGTGCCTTATTGCCTGTTTTCGGATCGCATCGCTGATCTGGCTGCTCGTTGTAAATATCGCGAAGTGTTGTTTTTGTGTGTTTTTGCATGGGAACGCCTACTCTGCATGTCATTAGCGTTAGTTGTCGCTCTCATCCGTGTCGATGTTTTTTGCGGCAGCTATCACGGGAAAACTGGCGATGTCAGCAGTTTGCACCAGCTTGTGAATGGGGCGATAAGCCTATCGCCACTTTAGCGGCGCTAAGGTGCTGATAAATCGGTGATGGCTCCATGAGAATATGCCCCATAGTCTTTTCCTTTCTTTCCCACTTCCATTGAGATTTGTTTGCATAATTTCGCTGACTTTCAGTAGACACAATTTCTCTATTATTGTTCTTGACCTACCCCCAGTCCACCTTTCATTTACACCTGATTGTTGTTTTGTGGGGGGGAGAGTCTCTCTGAAAAGTACTCTCTGAATAGAGATTGGCATCAGTGTTAACTTAGGGGCATGTACACAGGGCCAGTTTTAATGCCATACATCAGAGGACTGGCCACTGTAAGCACATGTTACACAGTAAGCACATATCTCTCGCTTTGGGCCTGACTCAGATATTTGGATCCATTTCACAAGGGAGCAAATGCCGCAGCTCCACTTCTAAAGGAGCGAGCAATGTGCAGCGAGGGCCTGGGGTGTCAGTGGGGGAGGTAAGCATGGGGTCTCGGCACAATATGCAGAACACAGCAATAGCTTGCAAACACAGTAGCAACATGTACATAGTATCATATCAGGCATATTTGAGAGTATGCACAGTCCTCCAAAATGGGACTCTTTTTTTATCCACTTCAGAAGGATTAAATGCTCTTTCGCGAGTCCTACCTGTGTATCAGCAAGGCTATAAGAAACCACGTGGCTAGCACGTTTCTGTGAGCGATGTTTTATATGTGCTTAAAGAAATTCACAACCAGCACGCAAAGGCGCAACGAACGCCACACAGAAAATCAGGTGTGCCATTTATGAGGTATATAGTCTGCATACTTCTCTTCTACTCTTCTGCTCGCCCAGCATTTCAGATCAAATATTTACGGATCATTAAACGTTTGGCTAAGTCGATCTTGCAAAAGAAACTATGTTAACTAACGCGAATAATTGCTTTCATTAACAGAGATAATATATGCTGCTGCCTCAACTCTGTTGCAAATGATTTTTGTAATTCTGCTGAGACGCTTTCCCAATGTATGCTAAAAGGGAGCAAGCTGAATTTGGTATGCTTTTGATGTATTGTTTAAATTGATTTATTTCTGCTAACTCCATGGGCCCCAATCCTCTGACAAGAATGCTTAGGCTGTTTACGCTGCAGGGTCAGTGGCATGGGGTGGAGGGGTAAAGTAGCAGAGATTACGCTGCAGGGTGAGTGGCATGGGGTGCAGGGGTAAAATAGCAGAGATTACGCTGCAGGGTGCGTGGCATGGGGTGGAGGGGTAAAGTAGCAGAGATTACGCTGCAGGGTGCGTGGCATGGGGTGGAGGGGTAAAGTAGTAGAGATTACGCTGCAGGGTGCGTGGCATGGGGTGGAGGGGTAAAGTAGCAGAGATTACGCTGCAGGGTGAGTGGCATGGGGTGGAGGGGTAAGGTAGGAGAGATTACGCTGCAGGGTGCGTGGCATGGGGTGGGGGGGTAAAGTAGCAGAGATTACGCTGCAGGGTGCGTGGCATGGGGTGGAGGGGTAAAGTAGCAGAGATTACGCTGCAGGGTGAGTGGCATGGGGTGGAGGGGTAAAGTAGCAGAGATTACGCTGCAGGGTGTGTGACATGGGGTGGCAGTGCAAGGCTCACAAAGGCCAAAGATGTACAGGAAGAAGGGATACTGACCAGATATTAAAGCCTATACTCACCACGTGGTACCTCCCCTCTGTATGATGCATGACTACTTGTAATAAATAAATCCTATAAATAACACTATCAGTCGTGGCTCGCAATACTCGCGGGGGGGGTCAGGGGAGGGTTGTGTGTGGGTTACAGCGCGGGGAGAAAAATAAAAATAAAAACCTTACCTGACCGGGTTCCGCGCCGCCTCTGGTCTGCATTTGGTGTTCCTTCTCACTTCACTGCCTTACTCGGCGCTACCACTTAAGGCATCTACATCTTTGAGGCCTTTTGTCCACTTAGTGCACTCTATTCGTTCCCATCCAGCGCTGGCCGTGTGGAAGATGCCGCCTTTGCCCCCTCTTGCACTACTGGTCCTTCTTGCCGCTCTTTCCCTTGTCAGCCCCCTCTCAGACGCTGGTTGCCCCAACAGGTGTGACCCAACATCGTGCGAGCCCAGCCCGGCTCCTGAGGTCTGTGAGTCCGGGGAGACGGTACTGCACTGCAACTGCTGCCTCCTGTGTCAGAACTTCAACACCTCCAGTCCTGCTGCCAGGCACAGAGGCCTGTAACTT
Source organism: Calotriton arnoldi (assembly GCA_963921515.1). Classification (NCBI taxonomy): domain Eukaryota; kingdom Metazoa; phylum Chordata; class Amphibia; order Caudata; family Salamandridae; genus Calotriton; species Calotriton arnoldi. The sequence goes on from CAWUFW010002119.1 coordinate 729,449, forward strand.
ACAGGCCTGGCAGCAGGAGGTGTTGAAGAAGTTCTGGCGGCGCCTGATTGGCATTGTGCGCAGGTGATTGATTCGCATTCGCCAATCGCCCGGCTACAAGGAAAAGACTCTTACTTTAGTTTCAAGACAGATCAGATGGAGTCTCAACGTCGATGATCAGGACAGGACAGTAAGGAATCAAATGATCAATGAAGATGTCTGCTACTCTGCTGTGATCCGAAGTACGTCACACTCAGTCACGAGCAGTAGGACACCGGCACCACGAGGTCTGTGTGTCGTGTGTGGCACGGTGACGGACTGCAGTGCGCTGCGAGGTCACGTCACTAACGAAATGGCCAATCACTGTCTGCATGGCTTCACATAAGCCACAGTGATTGGCCATACGTCTTTAACCAAGTGCGGCATTGCCACCACCCACGCGCGGCACCCAATGCTTTTATGCCTGCCCTCAGGCTCAGGCTGCGCGGTGTCTCAGCCAATCCTGGCGCTGCTAATGCAGCGCCAGGATTGGCTAGAGCAGGGATACGGCCCGCCCATTAGGAGACCGGGGGCTGCTGCATGAAGCAACCCTCGGCCTCTCGGGTCCCCCCTCGCTCTCCTACTGGGAAGGTAGTAGTGGCTGTAGTGCGCATGTTCGGGCTGGTCATAAAAATGACCAGCCCAAACCCGAACATGCGCACTACCTACGTGCCGCTGTCAGTGACAGTCTGACTGTCACTCAAACCGTTGAGTGCTGCCGCAGCCCCGCCCCCACCCCCTTCAGCGGCCGATTGCCTCGGGCGTGTCCCGGTACAACTGAACTTAGCGTCTTTTCAGCGCGAGACTGGTGAGACTGCGAGTAGTTAATTGTGATGAACTGGAACTGGATAGTTGCTTGCGTGAATGGGGCCATGTGGCTAGTGGGGCAACGCTCCAGCGCCCCAATGGACGCACCGCCACTGCGTCCACCCCGAAGCTCTCCCCTATATGCCCGCATTAATTCCCAAGGACCGGCTTCCTGGTATGGTGGTGGGCAGGGTGATGCGCAAGTGGCAGGCAACGGGAAAGATTCACTGCCACGAGAGACACGCTGATTCGTGGTTTTTGGATTTTTCGAGCACGGAAAACCTGTTCACTCTGAAACCTTCACACAATTTTCGTTAAGAAAATAAACTCCCATGTTGAATACCATCCTGTTTTGGAGACACGTTCTGAGTGACAGGTATCTACACAGAGCACACCTGTGCAGGCCCCAGGCTACTGCTAATGGAAGGTAAGGCTTGTCTTTCACCACTTCAGGTTTCTCTGGGGAGGGGGGAGGGGGAGATGGCTGACACATCATCTGTTCGCAGCCTGCCCCTCTGTAAATGGCAAGCAAGATTGGACAAGAAGGGGAAGCTTCCCTGGAACTATCACTTTTCAAAGAATGCGCTTCTAAGCCCTCGTTGAGGGCGGGAAGGCGGGCTCCGTGGGGAGGTGAGAAACCTGTCATTGAAAGCGGCGGTGATACGGAGAAGGGGGTTAACAGTCACCTCTAGGGATTCTCAGAACTCTGCACTGCTGCTGAACTTTTCACAATTTCCATCAGTAGCACCACGTGTGTATAGCCCCTGAGGAAAAATTCCTACTGAAAAGAATAGCCCAAACCCATCTTTTGTCTGCAAAACGTGCCCAGTCCATGCAGGATTTAAATCACTGAATGCAACAAGCAATGTTTAATTGAGGTAAAATTCCATAAGCATTCATGAGTCAACAAAACTTTTGAGGAGCTTAGATAGTGTACATAGTACAAGTAAAATCACATCACACACCGTGTAGCTTTTTCTTCAGGGTGAATTGTATGTCTCCCTGACGTAGTGGAGGGCCTGCGGGGTGCTGCTCACCTGCCCCCTCATGCCCGTGTCTGGAGGGGCGGCGCACTCCCCCTCTCGACGTCACGCCCAGGGGCCTATCTTCCCACTAATACGTTCACAGTCGGGCCAGACACCTGGTTCGCTTGGTACGCAGGCCCGGCTCCAGGAATTTTTATTTGGGTGGGCCAAGGGTGCATTTGGGTGTGCCACTGCGGGCTCGATTTGTCGCATATATGTCTAGGCAGGCCTGCTTCAGGGCCCTCCTTTATCTCTTCTTGGTCTTACAAGGACCAGTAAAACGCACTCTTTTCCAAATCTCTTTCTAAATATTATCACTCTCAAAAAGTGTTTTTTCCATGTAATGTTCCTTTGATGGGAAGAGGAGGTTTCTGAGGTGGGAGTATCAGGCAAGTGACACTTCTCGGGCTCCCTCTGTGCGAGCCTTCAGGGAGAATCCTCTTCATTACTACCTCCACCTGACCCCGGACTCTGCAACGCACTCCTTACAGGCTTGATTATCCACTACTCCTCTCCAGTGCACCTTATCTCACAGCTGACCTTGGGCCCCAGCCCCCATATCAGGCACCATCGGGCTCCACTTTCATTTTTCCCAGTAAAAACATTAGTAATATCACCTTCAAACTTAAAACATTGAATATAGCAGTAAATATAATTAGCACGCACTTTAAAGTATGTTCCACAGTAGCCCTTATGACCCGACTGCTAATTAAATAAACAAAAACAGAAAGGCCATGACAGGGCCGGCTTTAGCGCTGATGCGAAAGTCTTTTTTGGCGCCGCACCAATAACCTCTTTCTCAGTAAATACCTTTACTACCACCTTCCACCAGTGCCCCTCATCCCTCCATGGCCCCCCCTATTGACCTCCTCCTAGGATTCCCTCACTGCCACACGCCACAAGTGCCCCTCATTTCCCTATAGCCCCTCCGCCTCATGACCTCCTCCTCAAATTCCCTCACCGCCACCCTCCACCAGTGCCCCTCATCTCTCCGTAGCCCCTCCCCCTCATGACCTCCTCCTCAGACTCCCTCACTACCACCCTCCACCAGTACCCCTCATCTCTCCCTAGCTCCCCCGTCCACCCCATGACCTCTTCCTCGGATTCCCTCACTGCCACCCTCCAACAGTGCCCCTCATCGCTCCATAGCCCCTCCCCCTATTGACCTCCTCTCGGATTCCCTCACTGCCACCCTCCAACAGTGCCCCTTATCTTTACATAGCCCTTCTCTCATATGCATTTCATTTGTTGTATAGCGCTACTCATATCAGTGTAGTGTGTGTCAGTACTTTACATAACGCACACATTATACAGAGACAATGAATCATACAAGTATGTAAATCAGTCTATAGGGAATGTCACATAAGCCAATGAGGATTACAAGGTGTATGAATCACGTCATCCATACTGGTGGGCAGTATATTTTAAGAGGGTTTGGTCTGGAGAAGCCCAAACTCAGGATTTAAAGAGTACTCCAGTGCTTGGGGGTTCGCTTTACTGATAAAAATGTATATCTGCCCAAACATACTCATTTTAGCAACATTAGAATAATGAAAGACTGAGGAAGTTCGAACTATATCACAAAACAAAAAAAGCGAAGTTCTAACTATACCATTCAGGTTTGCATGCAGCTCTTTGATGACAGTTCATTGGTCACTGTCCTATGTTAGGATTGTAACTTCTGAACTGCAAGTAACACAAGGATCTCTGTGACAAAGGCAGTAACCCACTGAGCTTCCACATAAAATACAGTTCATCTGCATTTAAAAACTACTAACAGACAAATGATTGCTCTCCAGCAGGATCATTAATCACCAGCGTTATCTGGGCATTTTTTATTGTCTTATTGTTGTCCTGCATCGGCCATGATAATGATAAAAACTGTTTAAATGAAGCACACACGAAGTATGTGTCCTGCTGGGCCTGTGCAGATTTTAAAAAGAAAAACAAATAGTAACACATTCTCTTACCTACTCCATTAGTCAAACTTTGTGTCACAGCCTGATGTGATAAGCAGCTGCAGGGGTTAGGAAAGGTGAATCAGAATAAACAAACTTCTTTTCTCCTGCGCTGCATAGAAAAAGAAATATCCACGCAGGACAGTAGGCAAAGGTTACCGGTGCCAAAGAAAGGATTTGTCGCCTTTCGCCATGCCCCTAGTGGAGATGAAGGAGTGAAAAAATAAACAAAGCCTCGTTAACATGTAAATGGTCTTGTAAAGACCTGTGAAGTACTCTGGTGCGGCTGCGATAATCTCGAAAACTGTCTGTCTGTGTGTGTGTGCGCCCGGGAAGCTGTCTCAGCCGGGCTGACACACACGACGGGAGGGTTGAAGCCCTTTGAGAGCAATGGCGTTGCGCGCCTGATTCAAGCCCTCACTGCGAGGGCCAAGGCTCATGTTTGGGTGGGCCAGGCTCATGTTTGGGTGGGCCTGGCCCACCCGCTAGAACCGGGCCTGTTGGTACGGAAGGTCCCTTCGTCGACTTGCTGTTCAAAGATGTTGTCGTCGCCCTCCCACTATTGACCCTAACAGGCAGGCTGTTGATCCTCGCAGTCCAGCCCTAGCTGGTCGGGTCTCAGGTGATGGGGAAGTGAGAAGAGCCCTTATATGACGCCCCCGGAGTCGGGTCTGATTGGCTCAATGTTGTGGTGTTGCAGGCCCCCCAGGATAGGCTGAGGAATGGCCTTCCTCTGTTCTGCTACCATAACTGACAAAAAGTTGTTTATGGAACGAGCTTTTGAAATAAGATTATAAAATGGACTTTGGAAAGCCCTTCCTTCTCTGACACCTGGTGTGACCTTGGACAAGTATCCCATCTCGGGGAATGTCACGTTCACCATTGCAAAGAAGAGTAAACGAGTCTCCTTGAGGCGGGGGAGCTCTTCCCCATTAAGATGCCTCATGCTTCCTTTTGCTATCATGGTTTTGTCGTCGTCGGTGACCATTGATGACGGTAAATTATTTTACCATACCTTGGATTTGTAGGAACCATCAAACACAATAAACAATACAGAAAATTACGACTGCCAGTGTATAACGCTATGGCTAGTTACTAGAGTAGCCTTTTCTCTGTTGCTGTCAGAAAGTATTTCTATAGTCAGTAGGAGGAACCGCTCTTGCTGTGTGTAGTACCCAGGATTCAATCACTGCGGGTGGATGTTTCTGTGTTATGTGAAAAGCCACTATCTTTTTGTCGCTGTATCTTTTTATGGTCAGCCACAGGCATTCTCTTGCAGTCAGTGTATGCTTCTATTCTCAGCTATTGCTGTAAACGTAATTATCTATGGTCAGTGTTACCTGCCTCCCTTGCTGTCAGTGTATGTTCATATGGTCAGCGACAGGCACCTCTATTGCTGTCAGTGTCTGTTTCTATGGTTAGTGACAGGCGCCTCTATTATTGTCAGTGTCTGTTTCTATGGTCAGCGACAGGCGCCTCTACTGCTGTCAGTGTATGTTTCTATGGTCAGCGACAGATGCCTCTACTGCTGTCAGTGAATGTTTCTATGGTCAGCGACAGGTGCCTCTACTGCTGTCAGTGTATGTTTCTATGGTCAGCGGCAGGCGTCTCTATTGCTGTCAGTGTCTGTTTCTATGGTCAGCGGCAGGCGTCTCTATTGTTGTCAGTGTCTGTTTATATGGTCAGCGACAGGTGCCTCTACTGCTGTCAGTGTATGTTTCTATGGTCAGCGACAGGTGCCTCTACTGCTGTCAGTGTATGTTTGTATGGTCAGCGACAGGTGTCTCTACTGCTGTCAGTGTATGTTTCTATGGTCAGCGACAGGTGTCTCTACTGCTGTCAGTGTATGTTTCTATGGTCAGCGACAGGTGCCTCTACTGCTGTCAGTGTATGTTTCTATGACAGCAACAGGCACCTCTATTGCTGTCAGTGTATGTTTCTATGGTCAGCGACAGGCACCTCTATTGCTGTCAGTGTATGTTTCTGTGGTTAGTGACAGGCGCCTCTATTGCTGTCAGTTTATGTTTCTGTGGTTAGTGACAGGCGCCTCTATTGCTGTCAGTGTATGTTTCTATGGTCAGCGACAGGCACCTCTACTGCTGTCAGTGTATGTTTCTATGGTCAGCGACAGGAGCATCTATTGGTGTCAATGTATGTTTCTGTGGTTAGTGACAGGTGCCTATTGTTGTGGGTGGGTGTTTCTATGGTCAGCGACAGGCACATCTATTGCTGTCAGTGTATGTTTCTGTGGCAGGTGACAAGCACCTCTATTGTGGTCAGTGTATGTTTCTATGGTCAGTAATAGCCGCCTCTGTTGCTGCCAGTGTATGTTTCTATGGTTAGTGCCAGGTGCCTCTATTGTTGTGGGGGTGTGTTTCTATGGTCAGTGACAGGCGCCTCTATTGCTGTCAGTGTCTGTTTCTATGGTCAGTGGCAGGCGTCTCTATTGCTGTCAGTGTCTGTTTCTATGGTCAGCGACAGGTGCCTCTACAGCTGTCAGTGTATGTTTCTATGGTCAGCGACAGGTGCCTCTATTGCTGTCAGTGTATGTTTCTATGGTCAGCGACAGGTGCCTCTACTGCTGTCAGTGTATGTTTCTATGGTCAGCGACAGGTGCCTCTACTGCTGTCAGTGTATGTCTCTATGGCCAGTGGCAGGTGTCTCTATTGCTGTCAGTGCCAATTTCTATGGTCAGTGGCAGGCGTCTCTATTGCTGTCAGTGTCTGTTTCTATGGTCAGTGGCAGGCATCTCTACTGCTGTCAGTGTCTGTTTCTATGGTCAGCGACAGGTGCCTCTACTGCTGTCAGTGTATGTTTCTATGGTCAGTGACAGGTGCCTCTACTGCTGTCAGTGTCTGTTTCTATGGTCAGCGACAGGCACTTCTATTGCTGCCAGTGTCTGTTTCCATGGTCAGCGGCAGGCTCCTCTATTGCTGTCAGTGTCTGTTTCTATGGTCAGCGACAGGTGCCTCTACTGCTGTCAGTGTATGTTTCTATGGTCAGCGACAGGTGCCTTTACTGCTGTCAGTGTATGTTTCTATGGTCAGCGACAGGTGCCTCTACTGCTGTCAGTGTATGTTTCTATGGTCAGCGACAGGTGCCTCCACTGCGGTCAGTGTATGTTTCTATGGTCAGCGACAGGTGCCTCTACTGCTGTCAGTGTATGTTTCTATGTCAGCGACAGGCGTCTCTATTGCTGTCAGTGTATGTTTCTATGGTCAGTAATAGCCGCCTCTCTTGCTGCCAGTGTATGTTTCTATGGTCAGTGACAGGTGCCTCTATTGTTGTGGGTGTGTGTTTCTGTGGTCAGTGGCAGGCGTCTCTATTGCTGTTAGTGTATGTTTCTATGGTCACTGACAGGCGCCTCTACTGCTGTCAGTGTATGTTTCTATGGTCACTGACGGGCGCCTCTATTGCTGTAAGTGTTTTTTTTTATGGTCAGTGACAACCTCCTCTCATGTTGTCAATTTATGCTTATATGGTCAGTGATATACACTTACAGCAATAGAGACGCCTGACACTGACCATAGAAACATAAACTGACAGCAATAGAGACGTCTGTCTCTGACCATAGGAACAATCACTGACAGCAAGAGAAGTTATGGATCAATGTATGTTATAAAGACAAGTGTCTAAACATCAATAAAATTGAACATGAACTATGTGCAAAGAAATGTTACCAAGAATATTTCATTGTTTGCCCATTACCCTTCCCACCAGACTGTCCAGCCCGCCAATCTACTTTTGTAGTAGGATACATCGATTGCTTGTTGGTAATGCTCAGACTCACACACCCCTAATATTGTTGCCTAAGCTACGCCCCTGCTCACGCCGAGACACACCAGATCCTACTCCTGCCAGCTTTTGGAAGCACGGCTTGGAGCACAGCAGCAGCCTGCTCCCTGTGCTGCCGCAACCAAATGACAGGTTATGTGGGTTTCCCCGGTGGTACTGGGCACCATGAAACAAAAAAAGGTTGGCGGGTGGAGGCCGCACAACAAAGCCAACAAAGCGCCAGAACCAATAATTGGTTATTCACTGCTCCCGACGAGCAGCGCCCCATTGTGCCTTGACGGGCCTACGTTGCATATTTCTTCTGCCTTATGGTTCCCCAAGGAGGGACAGGAGCACCACACCATCAACGATCTTCCAATGTGTTGTGTGGGGCTACGGAAGGTGCAGCAGCCCTTCCCCATTAGCACTAAAAACTGACACTAAGTCTGTTGGTGCCTTGTAGGCATGACCCTAAGAGAGATTTTCATCCATTTTAAAACATTCCCAGAGCTAAACTTTTGTTCTTGTGCTCTGGAGTGTGGGAACATCTAGTGGTTGGGCTTATGGGTACATTCTGTGGCCCGAGGAGTGTAAAAGTGAACATTACAATTAATACATTTAAATATCACCCTACTGGGGGACGTGGCCAAGTCAGCGACTAAGATGGCCGCTAGACTCTGTAGCTCCGGAGCCATCGCCTTTCTTTCCCTGCCTGCCTGCGCCCATATGCCACTAACCTGACTCCCTCTTCGCCGCCGGCGCAGGTGGGGCTCCAGCGACTGACTGGACCGAGTTCGGTCCCCAACGACGCCCGCTACGCCGTAAACCGGCTGGTCGCGCTCCCGGACCTGACGCGGCCCTCGGAGGCCCCGAGACGACAGGGGTCTCGGGTGAGCCTGAGGGAAGGGTCCGGTGAGCGTTTACAGGGCTGCAGCTTACCGCCGACTTGGGAGCCTCAACGGCCTGGTGGACCCACCTCGAGGTATTGGAGATCCTGTTGTGCCCTCCCGGTCCCGATCCCGGCGCTGGAGAGCGCTTACTGACTTCGGCTTTGACGGGAGGTAGGAGGTGCCATGCGGCCTAGTCAGCCCCCTTAACCAGACTAATTTGTAATGGTTACTACGCCGGTATCGCTGGGTACTGGGTCCCACTTTGCGAACTTCTTGGAGCTCCGCTCTGAGTGGGTAATAGTGCTGTGGCCACGTTGGATCCGCTGCCATCCATGACTTTGACTACTATGACAGCATAATTGTAGCGGCCCATGCCACTCGATCGCTAGCTGTTTGCAGGACTCCCAGTCAGCGTTTGAACGCTGTGCGCCCATCCCTGCATGTATCGCATACCCTGTGCTTGATGTACGACCTGCAATAGAGGAACCAGGGCCCGGTGCACTTGGGGCGAATTGATCCCACGCGGCGGACTGCCGATTTCCACTATAATTCACCCTTGGGGGCATGTTACCTACCTCTGCTGCACATAATGGGTCATAATGACCCCAAACAGCGGCAACTCAATTTTGAGGCTGGAAAGAACCCTAGGCGTGAGGACTAACCCCGGGCGGAGATCTCCGCTCCGCCCGCTGAGTGTGCGGAGATGTGCCTACTCCGCGTTCCGCGGAGAACGCGGAGTAGGCAAATCTCCGCACACTCCGCGGCGGAGCGGAGTTGGCCAGCCCCTGCCTCAACCCCCCCATTAACAATTGATTAAAACTTAAATAAAAAGACTTTAAAGTAAAGAAAAACCACTTACCTTGGCTGCGGCGTCCCCGGGCTGCCCTCCTCTTCATCGCCGTCTCTGGGAAAACTGCGCATGCGCAGGGCCACAGAGTTTGTTCTCAACTCCGTGGCCCTCCGCGAAGCCCCGCTACGCCCACTACGCCCGGGGTTAGTGAGGATGCCGAGAGCCCCAATGAACCAGAACCACATCAGCTGGAGGGCGCAGCTGCCATAATGGCCGAGTTGCGGGCTGGTTTCCAGGCCATCGATGTCCGCCTGGATACACTTACCACTCGTCTTGATGACATCCACGGTTGCCTGGAGGCACAAGACACCCGGATTGGCAATGCTGAACAGCGGATTTCTAATCTTGAGGACGCGCAACCCACCGTCCAGAGAAGATTGGAGAAGGCGGAGGGCCTACTCAAACAGCTCGCTACAAAGGCAGAAGATTTAGAAGCGCGCTCGCACAGGAATAACATCCGCATTGCCGGTATAGCTGATACTTGAACACCGGGCCCATGGCCAAATTTGTCGAGTCCATCCTCCTTGAGATATTCGGGAGAGAGTCCTTTTCTGCTACATTTGCGGTGGAGCAGGTGCACCGAACATTGGGACCCCTCCCGGCGCCGGGAACAACCCCAAGGATAATTATTGCTAAAATTCTTAATTATCACGACCGGGATGTTGCACTTCGACTGTCCAGGGAGCGCGGCTCGCTCAGTTACCAAGGATCGAACATTTCCATTTTCCCCGACTTTACGCCAATTGTGCAAGAGGCGTGCCGAAAATACATGGACATTAAGCGTTCCCTCCAGTCAAATACGCCATGCTGTACCCGGCCCGGCTTCGAATTCAGATTGGTGGTAAAGCACACATTTTCGACACTCCTGACGAAGCTGCAAAATTCTGAAAGAAACAGAAAAACGTGGACAAAATGCAAAGACATGATGGCAGTCGCGACCCTGGTTCTTAATAGCTGGCGGCCAACTTTTGAATTAAAACATGCTTGGAACATGCTTTAGCACCGACATGCAGCATTGGCAGTCACTGTATTTTGCTTGAGGCGGCTAGAAGACATTGTACGGGATCCAGAGGCCGAGGATTTACTCTACTGCATTACCATGTAATAACGGCTTACTGCTGTGGAACAGGCGCATATTAGGCGGACACAATCCTGTCATTACATATTCTGTGAACAGACGGCTCCTTTGGAGCGTTGCCTTCCCCCTCAAGATGTTCTCCTGCCTTTCCTTTCCCCTCCTCTCTTTTTTCTTCCCCTTCCCTCTTGTCTGTTATTATTCGATTGGGATTCACCGGGTGCCTTGTTTTTGTGTATCCGATGTGGGTGGGGGGGCGAGGATGGGGTTGGGTTTTTCTGTATGTTGTTATTGCTTTGTTCTTTGTTGGTATGGAGCAAAACCAACTTATATTGCACAGGGTGTGACTTTTGCAAATCTACGACCTGTAATGATCCGTCCAACAGTGGTTAGATGACCTCCAATGACGAGCGCGGCCTTTGCTTGCGCCTTTAGTGCCTGTCCTGGAATGTGAGAGGGTTATCTAATCCTAAAAAAGGCCGCCAGGTCCTGGCATATTTGGCCAGACACTCTATCCAGATCGCCTTCCTTCAAGAGACGCATTACGCACCGCTCCCAGTACATGGTTTTGTGTCGTCATGGGGTGGTCACAGTTTCTTTTCCAGCTATAGTTCATATTCACGTGGGGTGTGTATACTGGTTCATCGCTCCCTTCCTTTTCAGGTCTCGGAGGTCGTGGCCGATGATGAGGGCAGATATATCATTGTGCTGGGTTTGTTGGGGGGTGGAGTCAGTTATTTTCATTAACATTTATGCTCCAAATGTTGACACCTCTGATTTTTTTCCTAAAATTACTGCACATATTGACCGCCTAGGTGCTGACAATATACTTATGGGTGGAGACTTCAACCTCACGTTAGACCCCACTACCGACACTACTGGCCCAGGTCGCATCACAAAGCCACATGCTACACAGGGACTTACCAATCTATTGAAATCTGCTCTGCTGGCGGATCCTTGGCGCACGAAGCACCCGGGGGTCCGTAGCTACTCATTCTATTCTGCCCCTCCCGGCTCATGGTCCCGGATAGATCACTGGTACCTTACACCACAACTACTTTTGGAGGTACAGGCGGTTGACTATTTGCCTCACACGCTGTCTGACCATGCCCCCGTTCTGCTCTCAGTAGATTTTCCTATGATTCTAAAACAACGACCTTTATGGAGATTCCCCGCATCGGCTCTGCTCAACTCGGTGTTCCGCAGCGAGGTGGACGAAGCCTTCAAAGAGTGTTTCTTGCTAAATGAAGGAACAGTGGCTTTGCAAAGGGTGTTATGGGATGCCTTTAAGGCATTCATCCGTGGGGTCTGTATCTCTAAACATGCTGGCGTGCTTCGATCTATACGGGGGGAGTTGGAGGAAATAGAGCAGAAACTAAAAGACAAGGACACAACCGCGCAGATCACCTCGTCGCCAGAATCGCTGCGGGATCACACAACATTATTGACTTAATTCACTGTCTTGGCCACCCGAGAAGTTAAATATCTTGGCAAGTATGAAAGGGCCCGGGTGTACGGAGAGGGTGAGAGGCCTGGCAGGACACTCGCCCACCTCCTCAGACCCCAATATCAATCTGCATTCACCACACACCTTGACACTGAAACTGATGTCACGCTGACGAAGGGGACAGACATCACTGCAGCTTTTCTCTCTTACTATACTCGCTTATACACGACGCGCGACCCCCCAGTGGGACAGGCCCTGACGGACTACTTACAGGAGATAGCCATGGTCTGGTTGGAGGAGGGACACCGCGAGTTCCTAGCTTACCCGATAGATGAAGAGGAAATTAGACAGGCAATAAAAGACCTCGCTAGCAGCCGTGCCCCGGGCTCCGATGGCCTTTCCGGGGAGTTTTATAAAGCTTACCAACACTAGTTAGCTCTGCGATTGTTAGAAGTGTATGATGAGGCTCTGCAGAATGGGTCTCTTTCTCCAACTATGCGAGAAGCCATTGTCACACTACTACTTAAACCAGGCAAATCACCACGTCAATGCTCGTCTTACAGGCCATTATCGTTACTCAATCACGATTATAAAATCCTAGCCAAAATATTAGCTACCCGTCTATCATTACTTGTAGATACCACATTATGCCCCTTTCAAGCCAGTTTCGTCCCTGGCAGATCTACCGCACTCAACTTACGTGCTATTTTTTCAGTGATGAACCAAATGGAGCCCACATTGCCGACGGCGGTCGTTCTTCTTGATGCCGAAAAAGCTTTTGATTCGTTGGAGTGGCTCTTTCTATATGTTGTGATGCAGAAATTGGGTATCCCTATTGGTTTTTTAAATGTGGTACGCCTGCTGTATTCCGGCCCAGTAGCTCGGCTGAAGCTAAATGGTAAAATAACAACACAATTCCCCCTGTCTCGTGGCACCAGGCAAGGGTGGCCTCTCTCGCCCCTATTATTTATTGTGGCTATGGACCCCCTTGCGCGCCACATACAGGAATGGCATCTCCACTGTGGGATACAGTTACACACGGGTCCCTCGCTGCTTAGTTTTATGCCAACAACATTATGCTATTTGTACGGAAACCGGCAGAGAACCTGTCCCCACTCTTGCGAGAAGTGGTCCGATTTGGGGTGTACTCGGGATTAGTTATTAACTGGGCCAAGTCGGAAATTTTTCCATTGAATCCGGCGACTACCCAAGAAGATTTTGAGTTCCCCATGAAGTGGTGTGCTGACTCTACCAAATACCTCGGCATTTACTTACATTGTAGTGCCCGCAAGGTAATCCGTCTGAATTATGGTCTGCAATTGACCATCTCACAACGCAGGTTAAAAAGTGGATTAAACTCCCCCTTTCCATGGCAGGCAGAATTGCCATACTGAACATGGTGGTTCTACCACGATTTTTACATCTCTTCTTGAACATTCCCATCGCCTTAACCACGAAATTTATTGACACACTCCGGTCCCTACTTATTCATCTTGTCTGGGAAGGTAAGCAGCCATGTGTAAGCAGTAACACTTTAATTATGCCTTATGAACGTGGGGGATTCAGAGTCCCTGATTTTTATTTGTATTACCTTGTTGCTCAAATCCACTTTACATATTATTGGTATCACCCTGATGCCCGACTCCAATATCTTAAGCCCGACCGTTCACAAATATATCCTAATTCGCTCTCCGTTATATTACCACAGGGCTTGTCATGCTGCCCTACTGAGATCCAAACGCTGCCCACGACATGTTGGGCATGGACCAAATTGCAGCGGTACTTACAGAAAGAGTCTTTATACTCGGCATATATACAATTAGCAGATAATCTGTGGCTACCCCCCACCACTGAAGCCCTTATCAAACGCACATTAGCCAAACACGGACTCACTTCTTACAGGGATGCTACACACATGGATAGATTCCTTCTTCATAGGGTTCGGGGATCCCTGATTGGGGCTATACCGAAGGCATCAGCGGAGCCGGATGACTTTCCCCCTCTTACGCTCGTCATATCATCGATGGACAGTACCCACTTGGTTTCACGCCTGTCTCATCTATCATTATCCCTTCGCCCTGTAGTTGGGGCCAAAGCACGGGCAGCCTGGGAACGTGACCTAGGAACACCAATAACTGACAGTATATGGCACTATTGTTGTGCACAAACACAACACATCTCGAACAATCATCGACATAAATTATTACATTTTAAATATCTACATAGAGTTTATGTAACTCCGAAATTGCTATCAAAGATGGATCCTAGTATATCACACGCAAGCGCTAGATGCGCTGCCCCTGAGGCCGATTTCCTGCACCTTGCATGAAACTGTGCGCCAGTGCGGACGTACTGGGGAGAAATCTTTCGACACTTGTCTCTGATGGTAGAACAAACTGTACAACCTGCACCATTGACAACATTATTGGGGTATGTTCAACCTCTAAAAAAAGGTATCAGAAGGTTCTCTGCAATCGCCATGCTTATTGCAAAATGACAAATTTCTCTACACTGGGGCAGAGCACAAACGCCAACGGTGAGGGCCTGGCTCCGTGACATGATTCACTGCGACACCATGAGTGAAGTATATGCCACACTATTACCACCTACCTCACACCCTCGTGACATTTGGCAACCATTGAAGAACTATTTACTTACATACCCCCTTGATGAAAATTGAAGTGTACATATCGATGCAGCTGCACGAAATACCATACTGGGAGATTGAAATAGGAGATAGCTTGGGGGCTTGATAATAATCATTGCTAAAGTAGGACGAACCTTGACTCACTGCAGGTATTGTTTTATTAGATATATTTGATGTAACACACTGTGATTATAATTGTCTATTTTTTCGGGAATTGCTCCTCTGCACCCGGTTTTATTGTTGGGATATGGGTGTTTTCTTTATTGTCATAACTGTATTTCGTTGCTTTGAAGAGCTGTACATTCTCATGCACTCTTAGTGCGACTGTTATAAATTTCAAAAAAGAAAATTAAAAAATATATATATATATCACATTACTAGGTTAAATGGTGATTTCTAACATGTGATTATTGCTTTATAGATTGATGTGGTGACCCTTTGATAAAGCCAATAGCTGGGCTTTATGTATGTGGTGACCCCCTGACAAAGCCAATCGGCCTGCCTTATATATTATGACACACCTGATATAGTTTGGGTGTTTTGTGATTGTGGGGTTCAGGGCTCACTAGGGGGAAATATGGTAAGGGTGTCACCAAAGGTACTTGCATCTACCTGATGTATATATTTGTAAATTAATGCATAGTATTTAGTAGTGTGTGTGTAATATATGCACTTTCTTTTTTTTAAAAGAAAAAGCAATGACTGGACAATAAATTGAGTGTTGTTGTTGCGTTCCAGCGAATTAGGATTGTTAGCCCACATCAGCTCCCCTGAGTATGCCGTCGACTGTTCTGCTTCTTTACCCTGAGACAGTTAAATGTTTCAATGGGGTACTTGGCTCCCAGTAAGGAGACAAGTGTGGATCTATTACTTGTGAAGGTCAAGAATCCATCACAACTAATAACACAATTTCTTACGAAGGCAATGCTTTGCAAGCTGGAGACTGGACATCAGACTTGATACATTATTTTGGATAAAATCCAAAAATATGATTGAAGCACACAGAAGGCTCTGCTATTTACCAGAGGTATGTGAAGATTGTATTTACAGCCCAAAGTTTAGGTTAGTTACAGATTATTGGTCTTCAGTCTTCACATAGTTTGCAGAGTTTTATGATTTTCCTTCCCTTATGCCCAAATGTAATGTGTAAAGTGACACCAGCTGCTTTCAGGCATATCGATTTTTAAGAACAGATCAAACTTTGGCAGTCACATATGAGTGTTGTTCATGACAACGGGCCATCTTGAAATTTTCATATGAATGATGGCACTCCGTAATAATATTTGATGAGCTGTGTATGTGATCCAGTACAAGACTAGTCTAGATATGAGCGAGTTGATAATGATAACCCACAATCCAGAAATCTTCATATCAATAATGACAGCCCGC
Source organism: Calotriton arnoldi (assembly GCA_963921515.1). Lineage (NCBI taxonomy): Eukaryota > Metazoa > Chordata > Amphibia > Caudata > Salamandridae > Calotriton > Calotriton arnoldi. The sequence goes on from CAWUFW010002119.1 coordinate 745,329, forward strand.
TATAACATTTGATTAACTTTAATTATACAATGCCATGGACATCGTTGTATTTAATGGACATTCTACTGTGATATTTACATAATGGTTATCGAATCATGTGGACTTATAATTTTGAATTCTTACATGCTTAAGGATATTTTTCTGTTTCTGCATAGAGAGCAATAACATTTGAAAACAAGATTTTCTTTCGTTTCACAGCATAAAATGGCGCCTCCTTTTAAAAGGACCCCTGGTCTGAAATGCATTGAGGATTATAACTTTTTGTGTTATAAAGCAATGTTCATGAAGTTTCAATAATCTCCAAGATAATAGAAATAAAACACGAATGAATGATAACGTCCATGGTTAAGCATTTTATTTAACGGATCATTTAAAAATAAGTTTGTTAATATCGAATACTGTTGAAACATTAGCTAGCGGAATCCAGCTTTGGAACTCAGGGGAGTGTGAGGGGAGACACTATACCAGTCTTGGCACAGTGCATGTTTTGCATTGTAAATGTATGTCAACCATAGAAAATGATGAACATGTAGAGTATGCCATGTTAAAAGCATTGTGAGAGTCCATCATGTGAAAGCCTAATCGTACAGAGGTTTTGCACCTTCGCATATTTGTCATATCTTTTGCAAAAAATAGTAAAATATTGCAACTTTACACACCCCTCGCACCGACTTTAGTCTAGGTGGTAACTAGTTAGAGATATAACTATTTAGAAAGGTTAATGTACAGAGTCATAATCAAAGGTCTGATAACATTTTTTATTGTTCTTCAAAATCTGGGATTCTTATTATATAAACCGTGCCTGTAGATCAATGCACAAACTGTGACTGCAGAACAATAAAATATAGAGCCTGTAGACTGTCAAATAAAAAGGTCTCTTACACCGACAACTAGAGTGCCTGTAAATTACTAGTGAAATTATGCTTTTCAATGATCGAACAGATATGGACTTCCGAAGAAATGGGTCCCATAAGCCATCAACATAAAGATAGCTGGAGACTATCAACGAGATCTGCTAGTTGACAGAGCCTGTAGAGTGTATTGAATCCGGTTCATGTAGATCTTCGGAGGAGACATTAGAGCATTGAATAGAAAGTGCATTTAGGTCATCAACCAGATGGTCCCTGTAGACTAACAAAGACACAGTGCCTGTACAAACTCGAAAAGATGGTGTCTGAAGAACATGAAACTGTTGGTGCTTATATTCTATAGATTTCCAAATAGACGGCATCTTAAGGTAATCGAACAAATGGTGTCTGTAGATTATTAATGATGACGTAAGACACCATCTGTTTAGTCCTCTGTTAGTATGATGAAACAGATGGTGTCTTTGCGTTAACCAAGAGGCCATGCTCATAGATGGTGTCTGTGCACTAATAAAGTGTCCTTGCTAGACCACAATACAGATTGTGTCTACAGCTTATTAGAGATATTTCCTAAATTCTTTTGGATTTCAAATTGATGATCCTATGGAAAGGATGATCCTTGCAGACTAACAAACAGACCATGCTCATACATGATCAAACAGACGTTCTCTGGAGAGATGGCACTTGTAGGCCATCAAATAGATGGTGCTTTAGTGACACCATACACATAGAACACCATAGAGAGGCCGTGAGGAGACTGTCATAGGGACTACATCTGCAGATCAATACAAATATTAAGTCAATAAAGTTGGCAACTGTATGCTATCAAAGGGGTGGTGCCTGTAGACCTCCAGTAGATGAATCCCAGATAGCATCAAACAGAGGAGGCTGGTACACTACCAAGGAGATATGTCTGCAAATCATCGAACTGATAGTACATATAGACCAAGAAACAGATAGTGCTTGTACACTAGACAAGAGACTGTAGCCATTGACGATGAAACAGATGACATTTGTAGACTAACAACAGGAGATTACTCAAGATGAAAAAAACCATGTGGTCTTTGTACTGTCAAAGAGATGGCTCCAGCAGAGGACAAATTGATGGCACTTGAAGACTCTCAAAGGCAAGGGCAAGATAGGGGGAATTAGGAAGGGATTTTGTGGATTAAGTGGTCTTCCTTGAGAATGTAAGTATCTCACCAGTCCGAGCAAATTTGTGCTGCGCCCATCAGGCCTTTTGTGTCCCTCTGAATGGTAATGAGGGAGGGAGCAGAAGAGGCATGATGGGGGGTGCAGAAGAGGCATGATGGGGGGAGCAGAAGAGGCATGATGGGGGGAGCAAAAGAGGCATGATGAGGGAGCAGAAGAGGGATGATGGGGGGAGCAGAAGAGGCATGATCGGGGGAGCAGAAGAGGCATGATGGGGGGAGCAGAAGAGGCATGATGGGGAGAGCAGAAGAGGCATGATGGGGGAGCAGAAGAGGCATGATGGGGGGAGCAGAAGAGGCATGATGGGGGGAGCAGAAGAGGCATGATGGGGAGAGCAGAAGAGGCATGATGGGGGAGCAGAAGAGGCATGATGGGGGGAGCAGAAGAGGCATGATGGGGGAGCAGAAGAGGCATGATGGGGGAGCAGAAGATAGCAGGAGAAAGAAGGAGGGTGGAATCATGGGAATGTTAGGGTCAGAGGTCACTCCGAGAGAAAGCAGAGCATTTAAAAGAGTTAAACATCACTGTACAGTGTGAGAGATGCAGGTGCAGGCAAGAGAGAGTGACCACCACCCCCTGAGAGAGGCAGGTGCAGGCAAGAGACAGAGACCACCACCGCCTGAGAGAGGCCGGTGCAGGCAAGAGACAGAGACCACCACCCCCTGAGAGAGGCAGGTGCAGGCAAGAGAGAGAGACCACCACCCCCTGAGAGAGGCAGGTGCAGGCAAGAGACAGAGACCACCACCCCCTGAGAGAGGCAGGTGCAGGCAAGAGACAGAGACCACCACCCCCTGAGAGAGGCAGGTGCAGGCAAGAGACAGAGACCACCACCCCCTGAGAGAGGCAGGTGCAGGCAAGAGAGAGAGACCGCCATCCCCTATCCACAGTGACTGCAGCCAGACCTCCTCGACAACCTATTAATAGTAGTTGCACTTGTCTATGAACCTACAGTTGATGGGTGCAGTAGCGGGAACCAAGAGCTGGGGCGGGCGTACAAATTTCACTAGGTGGCCAGGCTTCTAGGTGGGCACGGTTATAGAGAGTGGACTCTGCATAAAATGCTGAAGTGTTAGCCCTGACCCTAATGTTGGCGGGATAGATCGCAGGTACTGGGCTTGTTAGGGTTTTCTTTCAAAGGACTTTGTCATTTTCATTGTGAAAGGTCTATATCAGTGTAGCCTGTGAGGGGGCAGGAGGAGGCTTCTAGGCCACAAAATAGATGGTGCATAAGATATCATAAAGATCGTGGCCACAAGGTGTAAAACATATGGTGTCAATAAACCATTAAAGAAATGATTTCCATAAAGCATTTTATAGATGGATGCTGTAGACATTCCATTATTAGGTTTTTGTTTAATCTGTCAAACATACCATGTCCAATAGGCATGCCCATAGCCTTTGAAATATGATGCCTATAGCCCATCAAAAGATGGGACTTGTTGACAATTAATCGTATGTGTTACAGTGTCAGTTACTTTTTCGACCAATCAGATGAACTCGTCATCTGTTCACTGGGCCTTTCGTTTACTGAAAAACTGCTTTTGCTAGAGCATTGCATAGTTTGTTTTCGCAGAGTATCAAATACATGATGCCCACACACTACACAAAATATGTGGTGCCCCAGTCTACAATGCATAACGCGTTGTGACCACGAGCTCTGAAAGAAAGAAATGGCATCCACAGATTGTACATACAACCCATAGGATTGCACGTGAATGTAGGGTACCCTGGGGCTGTACATGAAATTCATGGTGCCCACAGGCTCTGCACGCATTTTCTGGTGCCTACGTTGTATGCATGAAATGCAAGGAGTCGCAACCTCTATGAATGCTAGCACCAAGCTGTAAATGCTGAGTGGTGCCTACATTATGTATTTGTATGATGTACGAAGAGTGTGCACAAATATATCGGGGTTCCTCAAATTCTGAAGAACTGTATGCTGTTCTGAGGCCTGTCAAGCCCTGCATGGAAAATGGAATGTAGTGCTCACAGGCCACGGCTGTGCTTGGAATGTTCAGTGCCTTGGAGATGTGCATGAAATGTTTCCTGAAACGCATTGTACTCAATGCCTGATCATGGAACCCACAGTGCCCGGATGCTGTGCATTAAATGGGTTTTCGGTCACAGGCTGTGACAAATGTGTAATGGGCTTATTCTGCTGTTGATTAAACATATGATGCTCATAGGCTATGGAGAAAATGGATGGTGCCCAAAAGCTATGCCAGGAATGCATGGTGCTCATTGTATGTGCGTGGGTCCATGGTGGCTAGAGGCAGCACGTGGCACGCATAACGTCTACGCATTTAGTGTGAAGCATATACTCCTTTTCAAAGGGACTGTTTTACAGAGTAGTTATTAAAGAGACAGTGGCAGATAAGCCCTAACAGAGGAAGATTTACTCTCAGATTAGCATAGGGCAAATTAGTGGTGGGGTGAGCACACACACACATGCACACTCTCTTCAACTCATACTTACACCCAGCACATACAAACACACACACCCATTAAAGCATGCATGCACAAACACACAAACATTCATACATACACAAAAGCATGCACCCAACATTACACAAAAAGGTATCAAGCCGCTCTTCGGTGGCGGGAGGAAAGCCTCTGTTGTTTCCTGAAGGAAGGGACGGACGAACGATCGAGCCACCTTCTCTTATTGGCCAACGATCTTAAAGGTCAGCCAATGAGAGGAAGACCAGGTTCAGGTCATTGAAAAAACTCATATTTGGGAGCAATGGCAAATAGGACATGAAGCTGCATGTGTCCTCTGAAGAATCAGCCATCAAAATGCATTACTCAAAGGTCTCCATAAGACCCAGCTTGCTCCTCAAAGCAGACTCACGGGTCTCCATAAGACCCAGCTTGCTCCTCAAAGCAGACTCACGGGTCTCCATAAGACCCAGCTTGCTCCTCAAAGCAGACTCACGGGTCTCCATAAGACCCAGCTTGCTCCTCAAAGCAGACTCACGGGTCTCCATAAGACCCAGCTTGTTCCACAAAGCAGACTCACGGGTCTCCATAAGACCCAGCTTGCTCCACAAAGCAGACTCACGGGTCTCCATAAGACCCAGCTTGCTCCACAAAGCAGACTCACGGGTCTCCATAAGACCCAGCTTGCTCCACAAAGCAGACTCACGGGTCTCCATAAGACCCAGCTTGCTCCTCAAAGCAGACTCAAGGGTCTCCTTAAGACCCAGCTTGCTCCACAAAGCAGACTCACGGGTCTCCTTAAGACCCAGCTTGCTCCACAAAGCAGACTCACGGGTCTCCATAAGACCCAGCTTGCTCCTCAAAGCAGACTCTCGGGTCTCAATAAGACCCAGCTTGCTCCACAAAGCAGACTCACGGGTCTCAATAAGACCCAGCTTGTTCCACAAAGCAGACTCACGGGTCTCCATAAGACCCACCTTGCTCCACAAAGCAGACTCACGGGTCTCCATAAGACCCAGCTTGCTCCTCAAAGCAGACTCACGGGTCTCCATAAGACTCAGCTTGCTCCTCAAAGCAGACTCACGGGTCTCCATAAGACCCAGCTTGCTCCTCAAAGCAGACTCAAAGGTCTCCATAAGACCCAGCTTGCTCCTCAAAGCAGACTCCCGGGTCTCAATAAGACCCAGCTTGCTCCTCAAAGCAGACTCACGGGTCTCCATAAGACCCAGCTTGCTCCTCAAAGCAGACTCACGGGTCTCCATAAGACCCAGCTTGCTCCACAAAGCAGACTCACGGGTCTCAATAAGACCCAGCTTGCTCCACAAAGCAGACTCACGGGTCTCCATAAGACCCAGCTTGCTCCACAAAGCAGACTCACGGGTCTCCATAAGACCCAGCTTGCTCCACAAAGCAGACTCACGGGTCTCCATAAGACTCAGCTTGCTCCACAAAGCAGACTCACGAGTCTCCTTAAGACCCAGCTTGCTCCACAAAGCAGACTCACGGGTCTCCTTAAGACCCAGCTTGCTCCACAAAGCAGACTCACGGGTCTCCATAAGACCCAGCTTGCTCCTCAAAGCAGACTCACGGGTCTCCATAAGACCCAGCTTGCTCCTCAAAGCAGACTCACGGGTCTCAATAAGACCCACCTTGCTCCTCAAAGCAGACTCACGGGTCTCCATAAGACCCACCTTGCTCCACAAAGCAGACTCACGGGTCTCCATAAGACCCAGCTTGCTCCACAAAGCAGACTCACGGGTCTCCATAAGACCCAGCTTGCTCCTCAAAGCAGACTCACGGGTCTCCATAAGACCCAGCTTGCTCCACAAAGCAGACTCACGGGTCTCCATAAGACCCAGCTTGCTCCTCAAAGCAGACTCACGGGTCTCCATAAGACCCAGCTTGCTCCTCAAAGCAGACTCAAGGGTCTCCATAAGACCCAGCTTGCTCCTCAAAGCAGACTCACGGGTCTCCATAAGACCCAGCTTGCTCCTCAAAGCAGACTCACGGGTCTCCATAAGACCCAGCTTGTTCCACAAAGCAGACTCACGGGTCTCAATAAGACCCAGCTTGTTCCACAAAGCAGACTCACGGGTCTCCATAAGACCCAGCTTGCTCCACAAAGCAGACTCACGGGTCTCCATAAGACCCAGCTTGCTCCACAAAGCAGACTCACGGGTCTCCATAAGACCCAGCTTGCTCCACAAAGCAGACTCACGGGTCTCCATAAGACCCAGCTTGCTCCACAAAGCAGACTCACGGGTCTCCATAAGACCCAGCTTGCTCCTCAAAGCAGACTCACGGGTCTCCATAAGACCCAGCTTGCTCCTCAAAGCAGACTCACGGGTCTCAATAAGACCCACCTTGCTCCACAAAGCAGACTCACAAGTCTCCATAAGACCCAGGTCTCCATAAGACCCAGCTTGCTCCTCAAAAAAGAGTCAGGCTCGTAGCCTGCCTGTCTCATTTAGAAACAGAGAAATGCAGTCACATCAAATTGAGCTCGACCTCCTGAACTAGCTTCCTTGAAATCCCCAAAGCACTTAAAAGACCACTTGAAAAACATAGGAGGCACTGCAAATGAAATCCTTGATTTACCAGGCTCAAAACCTACTCTCTGAGGGAGAGCTAGAACTCTGAGAGGAAATCCACCTCTATAATATGAAATTCCCAAATACAAGAAGAGATCAATGTGAAACACTATCTTTATCCAGGAGTTAAAAACCATCTGAAACTGTCTCCCAGTTCCCAAACACCTGGCTGCATCCTTTGGAGTTCAAAACCAGCCTATGTATGTATACGTAGGTATGTGTAGAGTGTGAACCTAGCTAGACAGCAATGAGCGCTGAACAAAGAGTGTGAGCCCTGAGTTACAATTTAGGATTGTTTACTAAGAAGTTGTATGTTTGCTTGTGGTGAATCCATAGGCGTTTCAAGTATGGGTGTGAGGGGTGCTGGAGCACCCCAAAAAACCATGCATGAGTTAAGAGGGTGAATAAATAATAAAGATGCCTGTAAATTTTGTGTATGTCTTTGTCAGATTTGCTGTGCATTTACAGACAGAAGTCAAGGGTCAGGTTAGGTCTTCTGACAAACTGCTGCTTATTCTTTTAACATAGAAAGTGGTATTGTTCTAGTTTTCTTTCTTTGACTGCAACATGAGAGGATTTTGTTAAACGAACTATGTGACAGCATTGCTGGTGTGAAAGGAAAGGCTGCAGGAAACCATTTATACTAATTGCAACAAAATGTAAATGCCTATAAATGAACTGGACAAATATTTCTAAATTTACTAGCAGTCAGGAAAGCACAAATGAAGCCTTTCCCCCTCCCCCCCGCAATCCTGAAGTGTGATAGAAGCAAAGATTTTAATAGGACCAAAACAAATTGAGACACTTTATCTAGTGATGCACAATGATAAATATTTATAGAAATAAAGGACCCAGTCTTGTACAAGCAGAAGGGGGAAAAAATGTCCCTTCACTTGGGAAAAACCTTAGGTTTTTCGTAAAACCCTCACCCACCAGGGTTACCCCTTGGTGGCATGCTTCATCTTAGGGTCCTTCCCGTTCCGCTACGGAACGGGGCGTGTTGCAACCAAACGGATTACGCGGGAGCACTGATTTCACAGACTATATGGCTGATTACGATTGCGGATGGACTGGAGTCCGTCCGCCATGGTGGTGTAAACCGGGACCGTCCACCATGCATGCGGCGGTCCTGCATACCCGATTAGGATGGGACCGCCACCGCTGCGGTCGGATTCCGCACCTTTAACATTGCGGCGGTGGCTGCTGACAGCAGCACCGCCGCGATGTCAAAAAGAGCATGTTGTTCATTTCACTGCACTACGTGGCAGGCACTACACTGTGCCTGCCACATGGTGCAGTGAAATATAGGGGGGTACCATGGGCATGGTACCACCCCAGTGCACCCACACCTCCCCCCAACACAAGGGGGGCCTGCAACGGGCCCCCAGAACCAAACTCCACATGCCTTTCAACGGCGGTTGCACCGCCGCGGAAAGGCTGGCCGGAGACCTCATCCTAAGTCGGCGGACGGTGCTTGCTAGGCACCGCCACCATTTTATGGATGCAGAGCGCACCGCCGGGCAATCGTAACTATTGCCTGTGGCGGTTCCGTGGCTGACAGGCTTTGCCTCCGCCGCGGTCGCGGTCTGGATCCCACCGCCATCGTAATATGGCGGTGGGAGAATCGCGGTCCGTAGGGCCGGCGGACCTCACCGCCGGGCCGGCGGTGGCGATCGTTCCGCCATCGTAATCAGCCCCTATGAGAGGCAGATGTTGTGCTGTGGAGGAGGGAAGTTAAAGGGGGGAGTGTGTACTTAAAATTACCTGGCTAGTGGGAAAAGTGCTTTATTCTGACCCCTAGTCGGCAAGGTTAAAAAACAGGGAAAAGAATTGGGTATTCTGGGATTATAATGTTCTCATATCCTACTTGTCGACATGTTTCTAGCCTATCCCTCTCCGCTATTCTTCAAGACCTAGTTATAAAGGAATTTATCTCCAGGACTAATTCCACTCCTTAAGTTGTATAACTGAACACAACTTATATTGAAATACGTGCAACAATCGCACATTCACGCACAGGTGTGTAAGAATTCCATATCACCTGACCCTTTTAACGTAATAATATGTATTTAATGAAGCCCTCACTTCATGGTTGCTCCGGCGGGGAGTCCAGCCTCTAGTGATGCACTTAGCTCAGCCGGACCCCTTTAACGAACCTACTAGTTGTTACTGCTCGGGAACCGCATCTTGATAAATAGTCACTAAAATCCAATTTCCACACATCGTTTGTGTGCTATGTAGTTTTATCAGTGAAATTGTATGGCTTTGCAAATTTAGCAGCCATTTCAATTTAGAACTGTAATTGTCATTGTAATTGCATTTATATAGTGCTTACTACCCCTAACGAGGCATCGAAGCGCTGTTTTCAGCAAGTAGCATGCTACTCTGGAACCCAAAAAGGACTAGTGGTGAATTAGTATAGTGAAATATGAAATTAATTTGAGCGGTAGACATGTTAGTCTTTTATTTGGATTGAAAAAGGATAGTGGAGGGATAGAAGAGGGAAGGGTTTGCATTTATATAGCGCTTGGCACCCCTGATGAGGTGTTGAAGCGCTTTTTGGCGGGTAGTATGCTACTCGGGAACCCAAACAGGATTAGAGGGGAATTAGTGTGGGGAAATATGAAATTAATTTGAGCGATGGACATGTTAGTCTGTTATTTGGATTGAAAAGGAATAGTTGAGGTATGGAAGAGGGAAGGGTCGAGAAAGATTTTTTCTTTTTTTGGAGTTCATAGCAGTAGATTGGGGTTTGGGATGAGTAAAGGGGAGGTAGAGGGGAAGGAGTCAGAGGGAAGGGGTTTAGAAAGGTTTGTTTGGGAGATCTGAATAGTAAAAGAGGTTTGAAATGATGTAAGGAGGGGTATAGGAGGAGGAAAGAGTCTAGAAAGGGTTATTTTGGGATCATAGTAGTGGTATGGGGTTTGGGATGAATGAGAGACTGGATGTAGAGGATATATTGATAGAGGTATAGGGTGAGAAATAGGGTTGTGCATTGGGAAGAGTAGTTGAATGTGGTTTGAGATGAGGCAGAGAGTTGAGGTAGAGGATATTTTGAGGGAGGTATAGAGTAGTGAATTGGAGAGAGTAGTAGAATGAGGTTTGAGATGAGTCAGAGTGGAGGGAGAGGATATATTGCGAGAGATATAGGGTGAGATATAGTGTAGTGCATTGGAGTTGCTGAATTGGAAGCAAAGTAATAAATATAAAGATACTTAGGTTCATGGAAACGTATATATGTATAAGGAAGTTAATATATGTAGATTGAAGATGTATTTAATAAACTCAGACTTTCAAGTGTCGCTGTACTCTAAATTATTTTATTTTTTTGTAATTCAATAGTGAAGCCATTGTAGATAAATAGTTATGATAAAAAATGTAGGGGCATATTAGCAAGACCAGCGATAAAATTATCGCCGTTTTAGCGGCAGGAAACTGCCGCTAAAGCGAGCGATAATGGACTTGCTAATATGCGTTGTAGAATTCCAATAGAAGCCCAGGTTAGATGTGCAGGACATCTAACCTGGGCTTCTATTGGAATTCCATACGCATATTAGCAAGCCCATTATCGCCGTTTTAGCGGCAGTTTCCTGCCGCTAAAACGGCGATAATTTTAACGTGGGTCTTGCTAATATGCCCCATACTTATTTATGCAGTCACTAAAATACATGTTAAATATAGAATAATGTAACTATAAGTAATATGGACATTTGTTAAGCAGAACTAACGAATATCTATATCTTTAAAACATTATTATTATTCACATTTATACTAAGCAATACAGATATGTAGGTACACATCTTATCCAAATAAATGCTTATATACAGGGATATGCTGTACATTTATGTTTGAGTATGGTGGTTATGTGGGGAAGAGCCAACTCTTGAGTAGTCTTCTGAAGATAAGGTGGGTACCTGTAGATCTTATGTTTGGGGGTAAAGAATTCCATAGTTTGGCTGCTTGAACAGAGAAGGATGTTCCACATATGTTTTTTTTTCTTGTACGGTGGGATTTCAATTCATATCTTTAGAATTGGGCCGTTTTAGGTGGAACAGAGTCCATGCCTCAGAAGAGGGAGATGGGAGCGCGGTGCAAAATCTGCAGTTAGTTGGAGTATCCACCAGAAAGAGCATTACCGAAGGTAAGTAACTTGTTCTTCTGATGGATATGTCTAACTGCAGATTCCTGACTGTAGGAAAGTAGGATCTGCTTTTATGGTTACCCCCCACTTTTTTTTAATGTAATGCTGTTTCTGACTAGTCTGACTGGGATCCTGCTAATCAGGACACCAGTCTCTGTGCTTTCTCCCCTAAATTGGTATGGTAAGTACTTAGGTACATCCCAGATTGAACACTGGTGTAGACTTATCAGTCCCTAATATATGGTACTAAGGTACCCAGGGCATAGGTACACCAGGGGTCCCCCATGGGCTGAAGCATGTATTATGCCACCCATGAGGGACCACTCAAACTGTAACTACACGCCTGCCATTGCAGCCTGTGTAAGCTGGTGCTAGCCCCACTTACGAAAAATATAGGTTTACCAAGCTCGCACAGGGGAAGGCAGAACAATAGGTATCCTGTCACAGGGAGGTGTGACTACCTCCCAGACACGGTTTAGTGGATTGGGGCCTGGTGGGAGCACTTGCCAGCACCACTCAGTCTGCTTGAAGGGCACACTTGGGGGCATATGTATCAAGCCTTATTCCCGTTCGCAAACGGGCCGATTCTCAGAATAGGCCCGTTTACGAACGGGAAAAAGCCTTTTGGGATGTATCATCGCAAAAGGCCATCGCAAAATAGGGAATCTCAAAATTTGCGATTCCCTATTTTGTGAATGCATTTAAGGAATTGCAAATTGTGATTCCTTAAATGCTATTCTGGAAGCACCCGACATTAGCGATTTGCCCTTAAGGAATCGCAAATTACCACCAAGTTCAAGTTGGTGGTAGTTTGCGATTTCATAGAAAAATGTACTTTTTAGCATTTTTCCAAATGCCGTGTGGCGCACATAAGTGCCCTTAGGGCACGTATGTGCGCCACATGTGCACACATGCATATTTCAGGGGTGCAACAGGGTGTCCTTTTGACACCCTTGCACCTTGAAATTGCATTCGCAATTTGCGAGTACCTAATGGGTACTCGCAAATTGCGAATGTCTTCCCATTCATTCCTATGGGCCTGTAGGCCCATAGGAATGAATGTGAAGGTATTCCTTAATTGCGAATCGCAATTTGCGAGTCGCAATTAAGGAATATGTAGGAATCGCAATTATTAGTGCGCAACCTACATACATTTCATTTTGCGAGTCCTCAATAGCGATTCGCTAAAATTCGCTATTAAGGACTCGCAAAGCGTTTTTTTGATACATATGCCCCTTGGTGCCCTCCTTGCATAATCCAGTTCAAACCAGCTCAGGGAGCAATTGGCTCCAGCTCTGGCGTGAAACTGGACAAAGGACATGGGAGTATCCCCCCCACTGTCCGACCCTTCCCTTGGGAGGGAACCCTGAATCGACCCAATGCTTTCCTTAGGGTACCTAAAGGCTTACCTGAGGGTGGGTCCCTAGATTTGTCATGGGACAAGATTAATTTCAGACACCACTTCTTCTTCAACAGTCTGGGCACTCTAGACTTTGCTGGACTTTGCTCTGGGCATCAAGGCTGCAACTGGGAAGACTCCTGTGGCTCCTGATCTCGTCACCCTGCTTGTCCGCTGCAACGTCCATGCCTGTGCACCATACAGGAACCTTCCAAGGCCTGTGGGTATCCAAGACACCTGAAGGAATCTCCCTTGAAGTGAAGGAGTCACTTCCCTGCATCTGCAGGCACCGCAACTAAGTTGACTGGTCTGCTGATTCTGGGCTCCCACGGACTCCAAAAGGCTCAGCAACACAAGTGGTAGTTCTTCACATCCCTTGAGGCCTGCCCTGTCCTCTCACCAAGTTTGAGGCCAGTATCCCTCGTCAGAGCTGCAGGAACTGAACCCCTGTGCACTGAGTTGACTTGCAGTTGCAAAGGCTTGTTGGCTTCCTTACACCAAGATCTTTCGGCTCCAAGTAGCCCCAACCTCAAGCATCGTCTGTGACCAAGATCTTTGTCCTCACCACATCACTTGCACCGGGGGCCTGCATCTTTGGTGAGCTGCTCGAAGTCCTCTGGCTACTCCAGTGCCTCCGGTCTGTGGTTCCTCTGGAGGGTCATCTTTGAATTCTATGGGTTCCCTGATTGCTCAGGGCCTGCCCTGACTCCCCTGTTGTTGGTGAGTCTCCTGGACCTTGCTGGTCCCGACATTGTACCTTCTTCGACTTCCATGTTGGTTGCAGTTGCCATGGCTTGTTTGTGCCCCCGACGGACACTGACCCCTCAACTCTCAACATACGACGTGGGCTTGTATCCAGCTCCTGGTTGTCCACAGCATTGCCTGCTCCGCACAGCTGCAGTTTTAAGGTCACCGTCAGCTTCCCTGCAACACTCGACATCGGTGGGCATTCGTCTTGCATGTCTCCCGGTCACTCCTGAGTGGCATAGACTCTGTCCCCTCTGCTTGCAGGTACTTCTCTTCCTGAATCCACCTTTGGGTTCCACCGGACACTTTCACCTTCCCCAGCAGTGGCATCTTCCTGAAGTCCTCGATTGGGTTCGACTGCGGTTTCCGATGCCACTTCACACCTATGCACCCAGCTTCCCTCACATAGGTATCCTGGTTCCTAGGGTATCCACGGGTTGGGTGGCTCTCCAACCTTCTGTCTTCCACGGGGTTTCTTCAGGGTCCACTGGGAAGGGTCCTTCTTTAAAATTGCAACCGCGACTTACCCATTGACTTGCATTGATCCCGCGGTCGTGTTCCCACTGTGCACACGGCCTCCGTGGGGCTCCTGGTTACTTACCTTGGGTGGTTCCTTGGCTCCCCGGCACTTCTACATCTTCTGGGTATAGTCTTGAATTGAGTCGTGGTTCGCATACCACTATTTTAGTATATGGTTTGGTCTCCCCTGGTGACCACTGTGTATTTCGTTCTACTTACCTAGTTCTATTAAATAGTATTGTGTGGATTGTGTATATCTCCGTCTAGGAGATATTTGTATGTGTTAGTGAGTGTCTTATAATAAATACATATTCTTTATAAATACACTGTGTGGTTCTTTTTCACTTAAACTATACCTATAAGATTAGGTTCTGGTGAAACAAGCTGCTTTACACTCCTTCTGGACTAAGCCTGAAGGCTGCTCTCCACAGATACCAATTAGAGAGCTTTCTAAAGTTGTCTAAGACTACTAAAATCACCATAAGGGTTGTCTGGATTGGTGAAAGATGCCCACTTACATAAGTGTACACCACATACCAAGTCAGCTTCTCACACTGGCCTTGTGAATAGATACCAAAGGTGTACCCCCACGTGGTGGGTCTGTGAAATGGCTCTCACCAAAATGTCCTACAGGACCAAATGGGCAAAATGTCCATTCTGACTATCAAGGCAATAGTGCTCTATGAACGTGGTCACTGATGCCCATGTCGCAGCCTGACAGATATCTAGGATAGGTACTCAGTGTGCCAAAGCAGTTGTAGCAACCTTGTCTCAAGTGAAATGAGCCGTAAACCTTTCAGGTGGCTTCTTCTTAGTTAACCAGTGGTTGATGTTAATGCAGTGGACTATCCACCTATACATGGTTCTTTTCTGCAGTGGCTTACCATTCGTTGCTTCAGAGAAGCCCACAAAGAGCTGCCCATCCACCCAATGGACCCTGGTACCATCAATGTAGAAACTAGGGGCCCTCTTGGGATCTAAACAATGGTGTCTCTCCTTCCCTTTTGAGGTGTGAAGCGGGGCAAAGAAGTTTGGATGGGTAATCGCCTGACCAACATGAATGGGTGTAACTACTTTTGACAGGCATGCCGCTTGAGTCCTCAACACCAGTTTGTCTGGAAAAAGGTTGTAGAATACGATTGAACTGAAAGTGCCTGCAGCTCACTTACACAACGAGCTGATGTTATCGGAACCAAAAAGACAATTTTGAGGATCAAAAGAGATTGTGGGCAACTGTTCCCAGGCTCAAAAGGGGGGCATAGCAATAAAGTAAGAATCAAATCCAAGTCAGACTGTGGCATCACAAAAGGCTTCATCTGAAACTTATGCTGTAAACCTTACATCATCAAAATAGGTGATTTGAACAAAGAAGACTGATCCAGTAACTATAAAACAAATAGGTGAAAGAGCTGACAAATAACTGTCAACAACAGTGCCCAGTGCAAATCCTTGCTAAGCCAAAGCTAAAACAAACAACAAAATGTCTGACAGGTTGGCTGGTAATGGGTCCACCTGCCAGCTGCTGTATCAAGCAACATACCTGCCCCAGCATCAGGTGCAACCAGACTTTGTGGAAGGGCACTTAGCAGCCAAGATAACATCCACAACCTCGGGACGGAGATCAAATTGAATCAAATGCTGAAGTTCAATATCCACGCATTGAGGTGCAGGTTGCGCAGACCCAGGTGCAAGACCGTGGCCTCCTGCTGCAACAGAAGATCCTCCTGAAGAAGCAGCTTGATAGGAGGACAGGTGCTCATGCCCAGGAATTCTGGGTACCACACTCTGCTGGCCCAATCCAGAACCACCACGATGACTTGGGCCTGTCATTCTAGATCTATTTCAGAACTTGAGGCAGAAGAGGCAAGGGCAGAAAGGTATACAGAAGTCCCAAGCTCCACTCTAGGTGGAATGCCTCTCTGAGAAAGAGCTTTCTTAGGAACTCCAGCGTGGCAATGCACACTCTTGGCTGTGTGTCCAAAAAATCTAGCCAGGGTTCTTCCCATTGCTGAAAGACGCCCCGAAACACCTCTGAATGTAGTTGTCATTTGTGATCCGATAAGCAGTAGCTGAGTGCATTCAGCCTGGTGTTTAGAGATCCTGCTAGGTTATGCATGAACTGAGAAATGCCCTGGCAATTCAACCACTTCCAGAGGCGTAAAGCTTCCAATCACAGGACCCTAGGCTCAACTCCACTCTGATTGTTGTGGTACCACATGGTGGTGGTGTTTTCTGTGAACTCTGTGCTAGCATCCCTTCTTGACGGTTAGCAGGAAGGCCTTCAACACCTAGAGTATTGCCCTAAACTCCAATAGAATGATGTGGAGCCTGGATTCCGCCAGAGGCTTCTGATCTCCAGTTCTCCCTGATGGCCCACCCTCAACCCAGCAGCAATGCATACATCACCACTGTCAGCTCTGGGTGGGGTAAAGAGAAGGGTTTTCCGCTGGCCCAACTGCAGTCCAGCAGCCACCACTGCAAATCTTTTGCAGTGTATGGCGAAACCTGTATTGCATTCAATAGCTTCTCCTGGTGCTGCAACCACTAGAACTTCAGATCCCTTTGCAGAGCCTACATGTGCCATTGGGCATTTTTGACCATCAGGATGCAGGAGGCAAACAGTACCAGGAGTCTCAGAGTCAATAAGATACAGGACTGACCCTAAAACAACGGAATTACAGCCCAAATGTCCTGATTCTCTGCTCAGGGGGAAAGGTGAGAAAGCACACCGTAACCAGCATGGCTCTGCTGAACAGGAGCATCTAGGAAGGAGTCAGCCACAAAGATGATTTCGGTAAAATTGTGTGAAAACATCATGAGAGCCCATTTCACACACCTGAGTGTAAAAATAGGCCCCTTTCGTTCTCCAGTTTCATATAATTATACCGTCAGTGAAAGTTCCTTCTAGGGAGGCGAATGCCGGCCTCAAAAACTTTCTCACGAGACCGCACTACACACATGCTGTTTTGTCACAACAGTTCCCGTCAGCATGGCAACGCATGCCGATGTCATCCTGAGATGGAGAGGTCGAATGGAGTATCGAGTGCTGGGTGATACCCGAAACTGCTCCTCAGCATCGCAGGCGCAGTCACCTGAAAAATACGCATATGAGAAGGAGGGAAATGTGCACTCATGGGCCAAGAGTTCAAGAAACTTTGTAACAACAAAGGTGGACTTATACGCCTGCGTGTGTACTTCAGACATAGGGGCAGATTTACAAGCCCCTTGCGCCACTTTTGCGTCACTTTTAACATGGGAAAAGTGACGCAAAAGTGGCGCAAGGAGCTTGTAAATATGCCCCATAGTCTTTCTGCCTATCGTTGATGTATATGAGCATAGTACCTAAAGAAAAGAAAGCATTGTCAAAGCCACTAAGTTTGAGGTTAATATGCATTGATAACACACTTAGTATAAACAAATTAAAGCTAGACAAAATACTGTATTGATGGTTCTGTTGCCTTTGACACAGTGCTATTTTAGTTTCTATTTATATATTTTAGTTTCTATGACATAAAAAGCAAAGACTATAATGAAGATTCTTTAGCCAACTAACCTTCTTTGAACAAAAAAAAGTCAATACAGAGAGCGAGCAGGCCTCCCGTGCATCCCATTTTCAATTTCTAGGAAACTAAATGCAAAATGCCCAGTCTCATCGGTACTTATACCCAGGGTTGGACTGGGATCAAAAATCGGCCGGGCGAGCTAAAAAAAGTGGCCTACATTTGCAGATTGCGCCTTTCCATAAAACACTGGTTAGGGGGATTCTCTAAAAGAGGTATGTTTTCTTAACTTTAGGGAGATTTAAAAAAAAAAAATGCAAATGTTGCCTGCACGCTTTGTGCACGGATTAGTTCACACTGGTGAACCACACCTGACTATAAGTGAGGCCATTTCTCAGGCCCCTGCCCCTGCTCAATCTGCATGCATTAAAGGGCCGGCCCAGCGAGAGATTGGGAAAGACAGCTCTGCCCCCCACCCCACTCCCGTTCCCTTTCCCAGTTGGTAAAAGGAAGGTAACAGAGGCCCACTTACCTCCAGAAAGACCGCTTAGGCCCCCACTGGGCTGCTGGTGGTATCCGAACAGCACAGTCAAAGCGCAAATTGACCTCTATGCTACCCAAAAAAGCAGCCCACAGTTGCAACTTAGATACCAGCCAATCGCCCATTGCCCGAGTGCCCGCCTTACCAAGCCGACCCTGCTTATACTAAAACTGCCGGGAAGGATGGGTAGACGGGGCGGTTAACAATGTGCACGGTGGGAAGCAAAATGGACCATAGAGGTACGACAGATTGGCAGTAGGGAAAACGAGCAGCCCATGGGGAAAGCTGGGGGGGAGGTATGGAGATAAGCAAGGGTGGCAGATGAGGAATGAGGAACTCACCGTGGAGGGTGGGAGGGATCAGAATGGAGGAACAGGGCAAGACACACAGAATGAGTCAACAGGAGCAGACATAGAGGGCTATAGTTATTAGAAAGTCCCTCATGCGGTTCAAAACAAGCACTTGAGTAGAGGCAGAAGGATACACCATAACAGCCAATAGTATTAATTGAGAGAGGAATACTTCACTGGACTGAGCCAGGATGTGACTCACAAAGTCTCAAACCAATGGCTGAAAGAGGCTGACTGAAGAAAGCCAATAATTGAAATGAGTGGGCCCAAAGACAACTTTTTGTGTATCAGTGCCATCTAAAGGATATTTGCGGCTCTGGTCAAGACATACTTTTGAGCCCGCCAGTGGGGAATAACTGTGAACCCATTTTCAGCTAATTCAAGACCTCATGAGGACTAAAAAATGTTGAATTATGTATTTAATTTTCAAAAATGGGGGGCACACAAAAATTGCTGATAGCTGAAGCTGCTTAGCATTCTCCAGTCAAACAGTGCCAAAATAAAGTTTGAATAGCCATTGATAAAGCCATTTCTATTTGCACTTGGATCTGGACTTTTTTGTCTTGAAATAATTTTTGACGTGGAATTTGGTGTTCAATCAGTCTGTTACTCCTACTGTAGGCAAGACACAGTAAGGGTGGCTTGGTGGATGTTTAGTTCATTCATACTTTTAAAAGAAGACATGCACACCTAGTATGTGATATTGCAGATGTAATTCGTGGCTAGTTGTAAGCACAGATAAACCTTCCTACACAGCTCAATTCTTGCTGCAACAGTTAAAATCAAAGCATTGCTTCATCTTTCCACCCGGATTAAACATAATTATTTTCTCCTTAATTCTCTTCCCCTGTCTTGGCCTTCCTCTTCTCTTTTAATGTGTTCACTTCTCTGGCTTTATAGTGACCTTCAGCCGCGGCCCATGCAGGTAAGAGCGGTGGGGCTGGGTGGGAGGATTTCGATAGACGACGATGAGACAAAATTAATTATTCATTTAATTTTCCCTCATGGTCATCTGTCGAATCCCACCCAACCCGGCCCCGCCGCTCTTACCTGCACGTGCCGAGGCTGGTGACCTTTAACTCTATTGAGGAAAATAAATGGGAGATGGCAACAGACAGGAGAAGGACACAGAGGTAAAGAGAACTGTATAGTCAGAGAAGTGAAATAGAGGAAAAAGGAAGCTAGAGATACGGTTGAGAGACAGGTGAGATCAGGAGAGATGCAAGTTAAAGAGAGAAAGGTGAGGTAGTCAGTAAGAAAGAAACAGAAGTCAAAAGAGGAAGAGACAACTAGAGAAGAGATATAGAGGGATAGGTAATATTTTAGAGTGAGGTAGATAGGTAGAGCACGCTAGAGCTTGAGAGATGGAAATGCACGGAAAGCAGTGGAGTGCACCAGGGGCATGAGTTAGAGAGAGGCATAAGAATAGAGAGATAGCGGTTGAGAGGAAGAGAGGTGAGGAAGTAAGAGACATATTGGGAGATGAAAAGAAAAGAGGGGAAACTAGAAGAGGTATAGAAAGATATAGAAATGGAGATCAGGTAAAGAGATCAGTGAGGCTGAGAGAGAATTAGAGCATGGTACAGGGTGGGGGGGTGAGTTTCTGCAGCACACCCCCGATTGTTGCCTTCCTTTGCTTAATATGTTTTTTTTATTTTTATGTCTCTGCTCAATTTACTCCTGCTAATCATTGGTAAAGTGCTTCTGCTCTCCCTTGAAAACATGGTAGAATTGGGATTCCTGATTGGTACATTTAAATTACTTATAAGTCCCTAGTAAATGGTACTACATGTCACCAGGGCTTGTAAAGTAAATGCTACTAGCGGTCTGCAGCACTGAGTATACCACCCACAATAGTAGCACTGTAAAATATGTCTCAGGTCTGCCATTGGAGCCTGTAGTGCAGCTTTAAACTGCCATTTTGACCTAACAAAATAAACCTTTTGCCTGGCCTAAACCTTCCCTTTTAATACTTATAAATCACCCCTACGGTAGGCCCTAATGGCTGATAGGGTAGCCTGATAGGGTCGGATGCATGGCATTTAAAAAAGTGGGACATATCCACTTACGTTTTCCATATCCTGACAGCGAAAAACCTCTAAAGTTGATTTTCACTGTAGCAAGGTTATCTGTCCCATAGACTAACCAGGGTTACCTTATGACACTTAATAAGTGATAACTTCAATTTGGGAACAGATAGGAAAATACTTTTAATAATCAATAATAGAGGAACGAGGGCTTTTGAAGAGTAGGTCCAGCATACATGCCCAAAGACATGTGGATCAAAAGTGGTATGCAGTTCCTAATGGGAAGGGGCAAAAAAGAGGGGGAAAGTCGGAAGTTGGAAAGGAAGGGAGAAGCCAGGTGGAAGAAGGATCAGAAAGAGGGGAGAGCTCCAATTAGGAGCAAGGGCCCTCACACACCCAAGAGGTGTCATGCTTCATCATAGGGCAGCTCCTCGTTGGGCCGGCGCTGCAAAGCCCAACGGGCCCCTGGGCCGGAGGTCTTTAGATGAACACGCCAGGAGGCCCTATGAGTGGGGGTGGAGGGGCATAGGATGGTGAGTAGAGTGGGTGCGTTTAGTGTGAGTGAAGCTAAAAATAGCTAACAGTATTCCAGAAGAGCTTTATTCACTGGACACTGTGCTATGGTTAAAACAGACTAATAAAGTCTAGGCTGCCAGGAGGGATTCAACCTGTAGCAGCTATTTTTCGTGTGGTGACGAGTGCAAGTGGATTTAAAAGGTCGACATGTTTCACGCCTATATTACTCCGACTGGATGTGTGGCGTTTCTTCAGGACCGGGTGGGGGGGTTGAAAAAAACCTAATCTACTCTGTAGTGTGGGCTATGGTCGTAGGAGTATCCTAAAAGGTACCGTCCCAATGGAGTGGATTCGAGTCAATCCAGAGAACAAAAGGGGGGGAAAAAATTGATTAAACAAAGGTTGTCCTTCTAACGAACCTGGAGGGAAAGGGAAGAAAAGACAAGAAAGGACAAAACAAACATTGCCATCAGATGATCAATAAAACAACTTACATTTGTTGAAAGTCGTGGTGATTTCTCGTGACAAGAAGACGTACATGTGGAGAACCACACATGTGGGAAAACCAGTGTACAGTGAGTCAACAGGTGATGCAGTAAGAAACATGCTCGTTACATACCTGTAGACTCTGTGGGGGTACTACAGCACACTGGCAGTGGTGAATCTATGGGCTCAAACCGGGGGGGCAGGTAGGGCCCTACCGCTCCAAGCGGGGCGCCCAAAAGAAAAACTAACTTAGAGGGTGTGTCTCACCTCTGAGGGATTAAGCTGACACTTCAGCCAGGATATGCACGGCTGTCCACAACATTGGTGGACGTGACTAGCCTGGAGTGGGAATGAAATCCAAAATGGAAGAGGTCTGATAAAAATAAAAATAAAATGAAATAAAACACCACAAACAAAGGGGACTCCGGGACATGCCTCGTGTGAGTAGTGCTTTGCGCTTATTTGGTTTGAATACGTCTAGGTAGCCCAGATGGTACATTGTCCAGGGGCAGAGAAAGGAAAAAGGGGGAAGGGAGGGGCGGGGTGGGGGGGAGAGAAGAGGCGAAAGGAGGAACCTGGGCTCACGTGCAGGGACCCAGGGATAGGCACCTAATAACTACGCCCATTCAAACATGCGGGGGGCACTTGCAGAAATGGCCCTTGGCGAGTCCCAGCTGTCACTAATTAACGTGGCAATTGAGGCAGGGGCGATGGTGAATACCACCGGGTGGGAACTCCTGTCGGAGTGGGGAAGGCAAATAAAGTGAAAAATAGTGTGAAAAATAACATACAGATACCGGACTGAGGGAGAATACCACTGACAGTCCGTTGCTTGGACAAGGCCATTAAAATTAACATGATTGGAATTGCAGCGCCGGCCCAACGAGGAGCTGCCCTATGATGAAGCATGACACCTCTCGGGGTGTGTGAGGGCCCTTGCTCCTAATTGGAGCTCTCCCCTCTTTCTGATCCTTCTTCCACCTGGCTTCTCCCTTCCTTTCCAACTTCCGACTTTCCCCCTCTATTTTGCCCCTTCCCATTAGGAACTGCATACCACTTTTTATCCAGGAAAATACATTTCCCACTCATTTGAATTGTGATTTAATGGTGAAGTCGGATTTTAAATTAGTATTCTAAAAATGTCACTTTTAGGAAGTTGATATTTTCCTGCCTAAACCAAATTTGCCTTTCTGTCAGTGCCAAGGGTCACATGACTGTCATAGCTCTCCTGTGGTGTGATCTCAATCCCTTCTAGACAGTCAACAAAAGGGCCTTGTGTGTTGGGAAGGGTGTTCCTCTCCTGAGCCGGATGGTCTGGAGGTTGTACTCAGCAACTTCCTGAGCTTCAAAGGGCAGCCAGTGCCCACCCTCTTTGTGACTTCTAAAGCTGCCTGCTCTGTCACTGGCAAATGCAGCTGACACCTGGGCCTACCTGCCCTTTGGTACGCTAGACAATTTGGAGCTAAACCCAGGGTAATGGATAGAACTGACCAGTACCAGTTGAAGGGTGGTCAAAGAGAAGAACGTCCACACACAAACTGGCACTGAGTATAAAAATGGCTTAGTCAGAACCTCTCATCAGAACACTCTTGGACCTGTGGAATATACAGAAGAAAGACTGCCGTGCTGTCAGAAGAAGGAAGACTGGACCTACTTCCCTTGAACCCAGGATCCCCAGAAGTGACTCGAAGGCTCAGTTGACCAGTTCCTGTTTGAGCTACAGGGACACAACAAACTTCCAGAGGCCTGGCATGGAACTGTCCAGCTGACCAGCACCAACTGGACCTGCCTGAGCCCTGCTGCTGGCCTCTGCTGAAGGGAGCACTGATCCCAAGGAGGTGCGCCACCAGGTCCTGGACTACTTGACTGGCATCAGACTGTACTCTGCCTACTTTAAAACTGTAAAGAGTGAACTACAGGTGAAATGAAGCTCTGATGGTGACCTGCTCTTTGCATCAACAGCAAACGCCCATGCCTCACACCAACAAGCTCCAGCTGCATCCTGACAGCAATATCCTTGGGGGTCCTGTCAACACGAACCTCCGACTGCGGCTATTCATGTGGACTTGGACTGTTAGAGTATAAACTCTTCATCAGGACAAACCTGTTCCCTGTATCTGATCTGCGCTCCATCGCAGTCACCTGAACTTCTAAGTTTGACCCGTTCCACCACGACCGGATGACCGCGAGTGGTGCTTTGTGCTTTTTGGCACTACTTTTACCTAAAACTTTATAAATTCATACCTCTGGGTCTACTTATTAGTTTTTTGTTGTTTTGGTGTCATTATATTTATAACAGTTTGCTCTATTATTCTAAATTTATTCAGGATTTTTTTTGTATTGTGTTCTCAATGTATTACTGTTTGAATGCTAAATAAATACTTAACACATTTCCTCTAAGATAAGTCTGACTGCTTTTGTGCCAAGCTATCAGAGGATTAAGCATTAGGGAGAGGATGTGGCCTAACGGCTAGGGCGTTCGACCTCAAATCTGGGGAACTGGGTTCGAGTCTCGGCAACGACGCTCAACATACTGTGATTCTGGGCAAATCACTTAATCTCCCTGTGCCTAACAAAAATGAATGTGTCCTCATGTAACACAACTGGTGCTCATGTAAAGTGCTCTCATACTTTATACCTTCGGGTCAAGTTCGCACTATATAAAACTCTGGAAAAAAAGCACAGATTATATAGTGATGGGATTGTGTTTATTACTTGAGTGGGGCTCTCACCCCTCTCAACTAATTACACAATTTCTTACAGGGTGGAGGTGTAAAGAGAATAAAGGTTAAGTAGAGAAACTGATGTAACATGGAGAAAGAAAGGTGAGGTTGATGTAGCGGTGGAGAAAGAGGGTGGTGTACAGAGATAGTGAGATAGAGAGAGGGGCAGAGACAGAGAGGCGAGTTAAAGAAATGTATAAGGAGAGAGGCTGCGAGATAGGTAAAGTGGAGGGGCTGAGCTTAAATACAGAAGGAGGTGCAGAGGTAGAGGTACAGAAAAAGAAGTAGCAAGAAAGGCATTAGGAAGTAAGCAACGGGAGGTAGAGGGAAGAGAAGAAAGAAACATAGCGCAGGGAGAGAGATGAGATAGCCAATGAATGGTAGGGTGAATTGAGAAGTTAGGTAGTGAAAGCGAGCAAGGTGGGGTAGAGAGTGATGCAGGATGGAGGTGACAAAGAGAGAGGGATAGGAGAGGGGTAGAAAGAAATGAAGTTTACAGAGCTGAGGAGAGAGAGAGAGGTGAGATCATGAAGAAAAAAATGAGTTTCAGAGAGAAATATGAATAAATGGAGGAGAGAACAAGAGAGGGGAGCTGAAACAGGATTGAGGTGAAGGGAGAGGTGTGATGTAGACAGAGAGTAAACAGCTAGAAATGTAGAGATAGACAGAGAAAGTAGAGGCCAAGAGAGAGATGTAAAGACAGAGATTAGTGTTACGGATTCCAGTACAGCTTTAAAGCCACATACTTACTTCCAACATACAGCCTTATCATAAGTTCATCCATCTTCGAAAACGTAGAGGAAAACTTTTTTAAAAAGTGATTGCCCAACAACACACAATTTGGTATTGTGGTGAGGCCAGGAATAAAAGCCACGTATTTTAGTTTATATATATTTTTAAGACACAGTCCCTAACAAGCAGACATTATTCACTGTACTAATTACAATAAAAACATGTAAAATAAATAATCTGTACAAAATCATGCAAAACTCAAAATTATTTGCAACCCTGCCCATGGAATTTTACACATAATGCTTCTTGAATCAACCATGTCTTTCAATAACTTTCCCACAGCAAACATAATCACAGGCGTCGACAATAGCTTAAGAAACAGAAAACCTGATTGACAGTTCCTAAGCTGGCCCTCTTTTAACAAAGGAATAGTAAATTGCCATCTAGAAGTTGTGTCATTCTGACAAAAAAGGTAAAGTGCATTGGCGTTTGAGTGGAAAAATTGCCACAAAGGCATAACTCATTGGCTTCCTTTTTACATGAAAGATTAGTTTGTGACAATAGATAATGGATTGTGCCTCTTTCGGAGAGATTATATACTAGCTGCAGGTAAGGTTCCATCCATCCTACAGTCTGAATGGGAAGATATGTCTAACAGTGATCAATTGAACACCAAGATAGAAACGTTTTTAAAACCCATTTTTTTTACAACAAGACTTTGTTTAGACTTTGTTTATTATACTTGTCATGACAGAAAAAAGCTAAGGTAATATTGCTATAATGCTTAAGCTAAGGAATTTCCTGGAGTTTGTGAAAACAAAGCTTTCTACATCTAAGTGGATTTGCCATCACAATTTAGAGTCAAACACCGCAAAATACCAAAATCCTTCATAGTGTTAACTCCGGTTACACCTACAAGCACATTCCTCTATCTGATATTTTTAGGGCTAGTGGTTATTACATGAGATTTAGCCAAATTAGTTTCCAGCTATAAATGTTCCCTATACATCACGTAATCTCTTTGACATTCTCGACAAGAGGACTGTATCATTCATGTAGAGAAGAACTGGAATGTGTTTCCTACCAAACAACAGTGTTCCTGATTAGACCCTTGTAACAATTTGCCGACCGGACGATAATAACAGGACTGTGTCCCCAGAGATACAACCATCAGGCACTTATCATGGTAGCCTTTAAAATTTAAATACTTGTGCGTCGACAGCAGGAATTTGAAATATCTCAGATCAAGGGCTCTTCATTGCCTCTGTGTTCCTGCGTCTTCTTCACATCACCATTTGCCCTGAAGAAGTTCATTTTATGTATGAACGAAACGAGTTGGCTGGAATTTGCACATTTTGATATTGAAAATAAAGGATTGATAAACCACTATACAAAATGAACATTTGGATTTATTGAAGAAAACTTTTTGGTAGTGCACCGCTCCACTATTTTCACAGTGTTCCTGATTAGACCCTTGTAACAATTTGTTAATGTAATTATATATAACGTGAACAACAGGGGAGCCAGGACACATCCTTGGTTTTTCTGTGTCAGCAGACATGAATTCAGTAATTCCCCTGCTGGACCATAACAAACGCTAATTAGTACGTTTTCATATAAGCGATGAATATTTTTAAGTAGAGGGTGTTTGAAACTCGTATCCAGGTAGGTCGCTCCCCCACCACACAGCTCCGCCTGTGTTGTCTGCCCGCTGCTCCTGCAGGTAAGATCGCCCTCCGCTTGTGATTTTGTCTCCCCTTTTTCCTTCTGTGCCCCTCGCTGCCCCATTGTCGTTGTGCCCGTGATTTTGTCTCCCCTTTTTCCTTCTGTGCCCCTCGCTGCCCCATTGTCGTTGTGCCCGTGATTTTGTCTCCCTTTTTCCTTCTGTGCCCCTCGCTGCCCCATTGTCGTTGTGCCCGTGATTTTGTCTCCCCTTTTCCTTCTGTGCCCCTCGCTGCCCCATTGTCGTTGTGCCCGTGATTTTGTCTCCCCTTTTTCCTTCTGTGCCCTCGCTGCCCCATTGTCGTTGTGCCCGTGATTTTGTCTCCCCTTTTTCCTTCTGTGCCCCTCGCTGCCCCATTGTCGTTGTGCCCGTGATTTTGTCTCCCCTTTTTCCTTTCTGTGCCCCGCTACCTCTCGCCATTCCCGCCGCTGCATCCCTGCGGCCCCGCCCCCTGACTGCCCATTCGCTGCCCCTGCCTCCCGCCTCCCAGCTGCTCCTCCCTCCCACCTCCCCATAAATGGCGGCCGCTGCGCGGTGAGGAGAGCGACCCTTGACCTTGCCAGGTAGGTCGCTCCCCCACCACACAGCTCCGCCTGTGTTGTCTGCCCGCTGCTCCTGCAGGTAAGATCGCCCTCCGCTTGTGATTTTGTCTCCCTTTTTCCTTCTGTGCCCCTCGCTGCCCCATTGTCGTTGTGCCCGTGATTTTGTCTCCCCTTTTTCCTTCTGTGCCCCTCGCTGCCCCATTGTCGTTGTGCCCGTGATTTTGTCTCCCTTTTTCCTTCTGTGCCCCTCGCTGCCCCATTGTCGTTGTGCCCGTGATTTTGTCTCCCCTTTTTCCTTCTGTGCCCTCGCTGCCCCATTGTCGTTGTGCCCGTGATTTTGTCTCCCCTTTTTCCTTCTGTGCCCCTCGCTGCCCCATTGTCGTTGTGCCCGTGATTTTGTCTCCCCTTTTTCCTTCTGTGCCCCTCGCTGCCCCATTGTCGTTGTGCCCGTGATTTTGTCTCCCCTTTTTCCTTCTGTGCCCCTCGCTGCCCCATTGTCGTTGTGCCCGTGATTTTGTCTCCCCTTTTTCCTTCTGTGCCCCTCGCTGCCCCATTGTCGTTGTGCCCGTGATTTTGTCTCCCTTTTTTCCTTTCTGTGCCCCCGCTACCTCTCGCCATTCCCGCCGCTGCATCCCTGCGGCCCCGCCCCTGACTGCCCATTCGCTGCCCCTGCCTCCCGCCTCCCAGCTGCTCCTCCCTCCCACCTCCCCATAAATGGCGGCCGCTGCGCGTGAGGAGAGCGGCCCTTGTCCTGCCAGGTAGGTCGCTCCCCACCACACAGCTCCGCCTGTGTTGTCTGCCCGCTGCTCCTGCAGGTAAGATCGCCCTCCGCTTGTGATTTTGTCTCCCTTTTTCCTTCTGTGCCCCTCGCTGCCCCATTGTCGTTGTGCCCGTGATTTTGTCTCCCTTTTTCCTTCTGTGCCCCTCGCTGCCCCATTGTCGTTGTGCCCGTGATTTTGTCTCCCCTTTTTCCTTCTGTGCCCTCGCTGCCCCATTGTCGTTGTGCCCGTGATTTTGTCTCCCTTTTTCCTTCTGTGCCCTCGCTGCCCCATTGTCGTTGTGCCCGTGATTTTGTCTCCCCTTTTTCCTTCTGTGCCCCTCGCTGCCCCATTGTCGTTGTGCCCGTGATTTTGTCTCCCCTTTTCCTTCTGTGCCCCTCGCTGCCCCATTGTCGTTGTGCCCGTGATTTTGTCTCCCCTTTTTCCTTCTGTGCCCCTCGCTGCCCCATTGTCGTTGTGCCCGTGATTTTGTCTCCCCTTTTTCCTTCTGTGCCCCTCGCTGCCCCATTGTCGTTGTGCCCGTGATTTTGTCTCCCCTTTTCCTTCTGTGCCCTCGCTGCCCCATTGTCGTTGTGCCCGTGATTTTGTCTCCCCTTTTTCCTTTCTGTGCCCCCGCTACCTCTCGCCATTCCCGCCGCTGCATCCCCTGCGGCCCCGCCCCCCTGACTGCCCATTCGCTGCCCCTGCCTCCCGCCTCCCAGCTGCTCCTCCCTCCCACCTCCCCATAAATGGCGCCCGTCCGCGACTGGCCCGCGCCCAGCGCCAGAACCCCTGGATCCCACCGATGCAACACCACTCGACGGACCTACGACGCCGCCACACTCACCGCACTCAATGCCGGCCGGAACCCTGCCTGCTACCGAGCCTCACCGAGACGCACCCACGGACCCTTCACCTGCCAAACCTGCCGATTCACCTGCCCCCGGACGTGCACCACCTCCGCCAGAGTCGAGCACCAGCAGCAACCACCTGAAATGCATCCTGCTGAACACCCGCTCCGTCCACAGGCACGCCGTGGAACTCTGGGACCTGCTCGACGCAACAGCACCGGACATCGCCTTCCTCACCGGAAACCTGGATGAACGCCTCCTCAGCGCCCGACATCGCCATAGCCATCCCGGACGGATACAAGATCACCCGGAGGGACCGCGTCAACCAGACGGGAGGAGGCATCGCCATCGTACACAAGAGCACCATCCGCATCTCGACTAACTCCGACGAGACCTTCACCGCCGCCGAACACCTACACTTCCAGATACACACTGACCCCAAGACCACCCTCCGAGGCACCCTCATCTACAGACCCCCGGGACCACGCACACTATTCAGCGAAGACATCGCAGACTTCATCAGCCCGCACGCCATGCCCTCCGCCGACTACATCCTCCTAGGGGACCTCAACTTCCACCTGGAGAACAACAACGACAGAAACACCACCGCCCTGCTGGACAACCTCGCCAACCTCGGACTCAAGCAACTGGTGAACACGCCCACCCACTACGCCGGCCACACGCTTGACCCCGTCTTCTCGTCCAGCAAGCACATCTCCTTCAGCCACGCCACCGGACTCCACTGGACCGACCACAGCTGCGTCCACTTCAGCTTCAGAAAGACTGCGACCCACCACCACCCGCAACAGGTTCCCGCCGGAGCTGGAGCAAGATCACCGCCGAGCAGCTCACCGCCTCCCTCAGCCAGAACACACCCACCAACACAACGGACCCAAACGAAGCAGCCAGCAACCTCGCCAAGTGGCTGACCGCCTGCGCCGACGACCTCGCACCACTAAAAACCCTCCCAGCAGACCCGGAAGCAAGAAAACCCCTTGGTTCACCAACGAACTCAAGGAATCCAAGAAGAACTGCCGCACTTCGAGAAAACCTGGCGACTCGACCAGACCACAGACAACAGGACCGCCCTCAAACACGCCACCCGCAAACACCACCAGCTGATCCGTGCCACCAAGAAGTCGGCACTCAAAGAACGACTGGACAACAACGCCCATGACAGCAAGGAACTTTTCAGCATCGTCAAAGAGTTCTCCAACCCCAGCGCTGGAAACAACGACATCACCCTCGCAAGACCTCTGCAACTCACTCTCCGCGTTCTTCCACCGCAAGATCACCGACATACATAACAGCTTCGACGCACAAACCACGCACCCTACTGCCGAACCAACGCCCGCCACCACCACCCTCTGCAACTGGACCCCGATCAGCACCGAAGACACCACCCGCACGATGAACTCCATCCACTCCGGATCACCGACCGACCCCTGCCCACACCACGTCTTCAACAAAGCCGACGCCACCATCGCACCCCATCTCCGGGACATCATCAACTCCTCCTTCCACACCGCCACCTTCCCGGAGAGCTGGAAGCACGCCGAGCTTACCGCCCTCCTGAAGAAACCAACGGCGGACCCCACCGACCTCAAGAACTACCGTCCCATCTCGCTCCTTCCGTTTCCGGCCAAAGTCATCGAGAAGACCGCCAACAGACAGCTTGCCGCCTTCCTCGAGACGAATGGATCCCTCGACCCCTCGCAGTCCGGGTTTCGGGCCAACCACAGCACCGAGACCGCCCTTATCGCAGCCACCGACGACATCAGAACCCTAACCGACAACGGGGAAACAGCTGCCCTCATCCTCTTGGACCTCTCCGCGGCGTTCGACACCGTCTGCCACCGCACCCTAGTGAAGCGCCTCAGCAACATCGGAATCCGAGAGAAAGCACTGGAATGGATCATCTCGTTCCTCGCCGGTAGAACCCAGAGAGTCCGCCTCCCCCGTTCAGTTCCGAAGCCACCGAAGTCATCTGCGGCGTTCCACAAGGATCTTCACTCAGCCCAACCCTCTTCAACGTCTACATGAGCCCCTCGCAGCCATCGCACGCCAACACAACCTCAACATCATCTCCTACGCCGACGACACCCAGCTGATCCTCTCCCTCACCAACGACCCCACCACCGCCAGAGCCAACCTACACGACGGGATGAGAGATGTCGCCGACTGGATGAGGAACAGCCGCCTTAAACTGAACTCCAGACAAGACGGAAGTCCTCATCCTGGGCTCATCACCCTCCGCCTGGGACGACTCCTGGTGGCCCCCGGCCCTGGGCACCGCACCTAAGCCAACGGACCACGCACGCAACCTGGGCTTCATCCTGGACTCCTCCCTGTCGATGACCAGACAAGTCAACGCCGTCTCATCTTCATGCTTCAACACCCTGCGCATGCTCCGCAAGATCTTCAGATGGATCCCCACTGAAACCAGGAAGACCGTCACCCAGGCACTCGTCACCAGCCGACTGGACTATGGGAACACCCTCTACGCCGGAACCACAGCCAAACTTCAAAAGACTCCAGCGCATCCAGAACGCCTCCGCACGACTCATCCTGGACATCCCCGACACAGCCACATCACCGGACACCTGAAAGACCTGCACTGGCTCCCCGTCAGCAAGAGAATCACGTTCAGACTCCTCACCCACGCACACAAGGCCCTCCACGACCTGGGCCCAAAGTACCTCAACGACCGCGTAACCTTCTACACGCCCACACGCCAGCTACGATCAACCAGCCACGCCCTCGCCACCGTACCACGCATCCGCAGAACCACCGCCGGAGGAAGATCCTTCTCCTACCTGGCAGCCAAGACCTGGAACTCCCTCCCCACTCACCTTCGGCGAACCCAGGACCATCTCTCCTTCAGGAAGCAGCTCAAGACCTGGCTGTTCGAGCAGTAACTTACCCCCTCCCCCAGCGCCTTGAGACCCTCCCGGGTGAGTAGCGCGCTCTATAAATGCCGTGATTGATTGATTGATTGTATCCTCCATAGTTTACTGAATTTTAAACAAACCCTTCTTAGGCCATGGTTACATCCATGGGAGCCAGGTACAGGGTGCCCCTAAGGACTTTGACCTATTTGCAGCTAACAAATCGAGATCAAGGCATTGAACCATAGTACCAACACTGGTCTAAAGCCGTATTGTGATTCCTCTAAGATTCCTCTATCTTTAGCCCAACACTGAAGTCAGAACATTAGTACTCGGCAAATGAACCGACCAGGGATATTGGATGATAACACCGAGGGTTAACCCTGGATCCCTATATTAAAATATTTGAACTATTAGAGTTTTGCGCCATGAGTCTGATATAGCATGTTTCGAAGCAATATTAAAAATCACTATCAATAATGGTCTTCAAACATTAGGGTAAATTTGATAAAAATCCATTAGGACTCCATCAAAGCCATGGGCCTTGTTATTCGGGCTAGCAGTTAGAGCTATTAAGACCTCCTCAAGTGAGAATAAAGAATTGTCAGGAATCAGAGTGAAGCGGTTTGATAAAACATTAGAATTCTGGAGAAGAAATCTGTTGAAACCAAATCAAGGAAGATCTATTAACATCTGGTGCCCTATTCGGATACCAGGCAACTGGTAGACTGGTAATAACCTTCCAGAAATCTTGGGCATTGCTAGTAAATGATGCTTCAATCCACTTGCCCTCAGCATTGTCTTGTAATGCTCTTTTTCTAGATGAAACACAGGACATAAAGAACTTCCGACAGGATGTAACTTTGGCTGTAATCGTAGGAAAGCGTTTAAGAGCTACTTGTAGAGCTTAACTAGTTTCCTGATTTTTTTAATCAAATTGCCTGTTTCCTGATGATACAGAAGTGTTTCTGAGAAGAGGCCCTCAAATAAAATTCGACAGTTTCAGTTAATCTTTAAAAATGTGACAAAATATTACTGCTATCTGCTTCCTCATTTAAACAACTGTGTAAAAGATCGATACATAGACTTACCTTTTGGTAACTAAGACAGGGCCAGTCGTGTCCCATTTTGCAACCATTCCTCCATGAGGAAAAACTAACATCTCAGGATTCGAAAACAAAAGTGGGCTTATTAAAACAAGGGGATTTTGATTGTTCTAAATTGTTGACATAACCTTGCACTCGCCTGGCCATCCGATTTAATCAATTGATGCAAAGATATAATTTATCATACCTTTGTCACCTTTGGTGTTATAAGATAAAACCAACCTACCAGAGCCTGAAAAAAACAACTAGTGTTCACCAAATTAAAAACTGAAATAATCTACAGCAAAGCTGCTCCTTGGTGACAACCTGTATTAAGTACCAACAAAACGTCACCCATGATAATGTGTTCGCCTTTATTCCAATTAAAAGCTATATTGGAAAAGGTATCCATTTTAGCATTAAAATCTCCTGCTAATAAAATCTTGGATGTGTGATCAGCCGAAGAAAAATAGTTGTACAAAAATTCACTCAGGAAGGATGACAAATGTGCTAGATGGGAAGAGGCTTAAAGACCAAAGTACCCATTATATAAATGTATAATCAATAAACTACTCAATTTGAATTCTGCTTGTAAGTTCCCTGAGCAAGTACTTTTTACCAATATATCAAGCACTAATTCGACTGTTACACAGCAAAATCAAACAGTCTTTACCCCTCCCTGATACTGCAGGACCACTAAATGACTGGTACCCGTCCAAAAATAGATTTCCCTTTGCCCAGGTTTCTTAAAATATCATGCTGTTTTAAAAACATCAGACATTTTACATTGAGCAATTAGGAATGTAAAACTGCAACATTTTAGGCAAACAACCTGACAGCTTTATTATTTGTAAGTGGAAGAGGCGGATCTCCTACAACAGAAGCAAATCCCTTCACGTTATCAATGGTCAAAAAAGAGTCCTTCAATGGTGCGATGCATCCACTCTCTTCTGTCTCAACATAAGCATCCATGTCAATCAATCTTATTAAAGCATCATCACTTAAAGAAGAAAAGGACCGGTTGAAGCACACAGCAGAGCCATTACAACATCTTCTCTAGAAGTATCTAGGAAACCAATAAATTATATTGGCTCTATGAAAGTTACTTTGATGCAAGAACTTGGCTCTTGATTAAAAGATGAAAAAGCAAGTCTAAGTATTAGTGACTCCAAGCATCAGTTGATATCACAAAGGTCTGAAAGGCAGGGAATTTATTCGATGTGGGAATCATATGAGCACAATTAGACAAATATGAAGTAGATTTTTTTCCAATACAACTCTCTGCGGGTAAACAGCCCTTACAACGAATCCATCACCCCGCATGCAATTACAATGCGGTCGTTACAAAGACCGTGTTGTAACAACGCATACCATCACCCCACAAGTCGTAACAACGACTCACGGAGGGGGGAGAAGGTGTTGGATTTAAAATCCAACACCTTCCCTACTGTCCGCACAGACTGGAGTTGGAATAGTAAATTATACTATTCCAACATCCAGAGCCCCCCTCCGCAAGTCGTTGTTACGACTTGTGGGGTAATGGTATGCATTGTTACAATGCGGTCGTTGTAACGACCGCGTTGTAATTGCATGCGAAGTGAAGGCATGCGTAATAAGGAGGCATATTCCTCTCTACGTGTCTTTTATAGACTTTAGTATTTTGGTGGGTTTATAAAAGTAGCACAGTGCAGCCATCTTTATTCTACTTAAAGGCAATCTGGAATTTCCACAAGTAAGCACATGCATCGCAAGCGAATAGTCCTTAAAAGTAACATCAACACAGTCCCCCGGTTATGGATTTAACAGAGTTACGCATCCAATCCCTTCTTCTCACCATAAGAATACCTGAAAATCTGATATTGCCACAACTTCTAACCAAAAAATAACCTTATTTTTCAAAGCCTCAAAGTTCTCCTGTTGGTTTCTACGCAACAATGGAACATTTTTACTAACTCATTATATAAGGGGGGATGTTTGAGGCAGAAACGTGGACTGCCAACTGTACAGTTTAAAGTGTTATCCTTCGGCTTAGTGGGTGGTGCTGCAGCAAAAAGGCTCTGATGAGACTCATTGTGCGTGGGTGGAGTAACTGCAATAGACGTTACTATCAAGCATTAAGATGTAGTTAAAACACTCTGCCAATGGCATGCATTAAAAACTTGTTCTGGGATTGAAGTTGAAGTATTTCTCTGGGCTGCAAAGTCTTTAAGGATTGGTTTCTTTTTCATGGCAATCACAGCTGCTCCATTTTTTCAAGTTTGTCATTAACTGACTTGTATAAATTTCCAGTTTAATCTATTATTGTCCACCCAATAATGTTCGTAATGGCTTACGGCTTCTAACATGGATATAATAAAATCTAAGAAGTCAGGGGTGAGTCAGTCATGTGCCTCAGTATTTAGGCAGTTAGTGACAAAGTAGTTGAAGACGTGGTAAGTGAGGGAGGGTTCAAAATATTACATGGGAAATTTATATGAACTTGTGATTCCATAATTCGTCAATGAGAACCTCTCTCCCCTACAAAAAGTCAAATCGCTATAATCATTTTTGGCAGCATTATTCATCAGTTCAGTATATGTAATCGCTGACCTTTCCTCACCCACTGCCTTTTTCAAAACCGCGACCAGGAAATTTGTGGGCTGTTTCTTCCTAGTTTTAGCCGTGGCTTGGCTTGGTAGGCTTTCATTTGCCAATGGTGGAAACCTCATAAAAATTATGGTGCCTTCAAAGATAAATGCTGGAGTCCTACTGCTTCCCTTCTCTGATTGGCCAAGAATCAATCAACCAATCAATCAGGATATATAAAGCGCGGATAATCACCTGATAGGGTATCCAGGAGCTTGCAGGCCCCGGAGGCATATTTGAACAGCCAGGTCTTGAGGGCCATTCGAAATTCCGGAGAAGGGTTGATGGTCCGCAGGTGTGTGAGGAGGCTGTTCCAGGTCTTTGCTCCAATGTGGGAGAAGGAGTGTCCTCCACTTCTCCTTCGGTAGATGCGGGGAGTATGGGCAAGCGAAAGGGAGGTGGAGCATAGTCTTCTCGATGGTTTTTGGAAGTTCAGGCGGTGGTTAACGTAGGCGGGTCCTTGATTGTGTAGAGCCTTGTGTGCATTGGTCAGCAGCTTGAATTGACATCTCTTTTGTACGGGGAGCCAATGGAGTTTCATGAGGTGGAGTGTGATGCGGGTATGTTGGGGAAGAGCAAGGATGTGTCTGGCTGCAGCGTTCTGTATGGTCTGAAGTCTCTGTAGAAGGTGTGTGGCGATTCCTATGTAGAGGGCATTGCCGTAGTCGAGTGGACTGGTGATGAGGGCTTGTGTCACGTTGCGTCTCATGTGTATGGGTAGCCACTTGAAGATCTCACGTAGCATGCGCAGAGTGAGGAAGCAGGCGGAGGAGACGGTGTTGATCTGTGATTTCATGATGAGCTTGTTGTCAATGATGATTACAAAGTTTCTGGCGTGGTTGGAGGGAGTGGGTGCAGGTCCTAGGTATGTTGGCCACCAGGAATCATTCCATGCGTTGCTGCTGGTGCCAAAGATAAGTACTTCCATTTTGTATGTGTTTAGCTGCAGGCAGTTGTTCTTCATCCAGTTGGCGACATTTGTCATGCATCTGTGGAAGTTGGTTCTGGCAGCAAGGGCCTGCGGTGGGCCTATGATTTGCCCGGCCTTGTCCAATGCTGCTGGAGATGATTCATGCTTCAAGAAATGGTTCCCTAATTACTGTGGCCAAAGCTTAAGATGCCAGAGTCTGTGGTAACTGTAGGCCCGGCACACTCTCCACTTTTCCACAGTTTGCAACTTGCCCACTACACCAAAACTGGGATGGGATACTTCAAATAGTGAGGGGTCATTCCTCTACTGAGAAATGTCACAGTGTTGAGGACCCTGTTCAAATCTCTATTGCAGTGATTATTACCAGCAAATTTTGGTAACATAGTGAAGCCGGATTAAATGCCGCGCCCCATGTTTCATGTGTAAAACATTACCTATTGGACCACATCTGGATATGGAATGGTGCTACAATTTCAGCATCTCAATTTTTTAATTTATACAGTTAATAAACAGAATCAGACTAAGCACGCTAGCAGTGTCTGGCCTGTTTGGTGAGTCAATCGTAAGACCATCCTCCACCAATGCTACCCCATAGAATGCTCTGTCTTACCTTTGGTGCCAAGGACTGTCATGTGCAGCCTGGTTCAGCTCAGTTCCCTGCATCAGGTCTAGTGCAGGCACTTCCCAGCACCAAAGCACAAGGATTGTTAAAGAAAAATCTACAAAACACACCAGTCAAAGTCTTAAAAAGTTTATTGACAAAAATATATCTGTGTGTCAAACATTTATTGGACAGAGGATCCCCCAAACCGGGTGAAATATATATATATATATATATATATATATATATATATATATATATATATATATATATATATATATTTTCGCTGAAAAAAACAAAGGTTACAGAGACGTTATAGATAGGTTCAAGTTTTACCCACACAAAACCATAGAAATTCAGCAGTTATAGTTATACTTATGTTACGGAACTTTAACTCATGGCCTAAAGCAGTGGTCTTCAAACTTTTTGATGTCGAGACCCCCTTGTCAAACCTTTTTAGGCATAAGGACCCCTTCTGCCAAAATTTTCTAGAAACTGGTTCTCCTCATCATCAACATCTATCGACAACCATAAATGCCCCTGTTAGACCTGGCATCTTTTGGCATGTTTCCCTGTTTTTTTCCTTTCTGACCTCCTAGTTTTGGCTCTGTTTTTGCTGGTTCAGTGTCTCTGCACACTTTCTCACTGCTTTTCAGTGTTAAAGTGCAAGTGCTCCTATTGTAAATTGTATTATGGATTGGTGTTTCCATGATTGGCATGTTTGACTTACTAGTAAGTCCCTAGTAAAGTGCACTGAGGGTGCCAGGGCCTGTAAATCAAATGCTGCTGGTGGGATTGCAGTACTGATTATGCCACTCACCCATGCAGCCCTGAAAAGGGTTATCAGACCTGCCACTGCAGTGTCTGCGCGGTTTGTAACTGCCATGTCGACCTGGCAAGTGCACACACTTGCCAAGCCCTAATCTTCACTTTTCTTACATGTAAGTCACTCCTAAGGTAGGCCCAAGGTACCCCTGTGGGCAGGGTGCCGTGTATATTAAAGGTAGGACATGTACTGGTGTGTGTGAGACATGTCCTGGTAGTGAATTACAGTGTGTTTCATTTTTCACTATGGAAAGGCTATCTGTCCCATAGGATAGAATGGGAGTTTACTTATAACATCTTAAAAGCATATCTTCCCATTGGGACAAGATAGAGAAATGGGGTTTAGCATGCCTGAACTCAGAATATAAAAATGCATCTTTTAGTAAAGATGATTTTTATGTTCTGATGTTTGAAAATACCACTATTAGAAAGTAGGTATTTTCTTGCTTAGCCATCCTGTGTGCCTCTGCTGGGTTTGTGGATTGACTGTCTGGCTTTGGATTGACAGGGGCTGGGGATGTGCATTCTCATCAGACAGCCACTGGGGAGTCAAGGTGTGTCCTGCCTTTCCTGGATGAGTCAGGGCTGGGCTGAATAGACCTGGGCTGTATTTATAGTAGTGGGAGGAGATTTCCGTGCACCTGAATGGGCCTGGTCTGCCTTGGACAATGCTGTCTCCACCTCCTGCCAGGAAGCTGGGCCAGAAAAGATGGAACTGGTTTGGGCTGGGCACAGGCACTCTCTGCCCAAAAGCACAAAGAGAAACTGAGTATAAATATTGGGGTCCAGACCCTAGAACTTCAGAACTCGCTGGAATCAAGGAACCTGCCAAGAAGAAGAGCTGGAAGAACTGCCAAGAGGAGTACTGCAACTTTGCTGTGTTGTTGCTTTGTTGGTCTGGCCTGCAGTTGCTGCTTCTGCCTTGGGCAGTGAAAGGACTGGACTGAACTTTCTTTACTTGTTGCCTCCTGTTCTGAAGTCTCAGGGACCGCAAAGACTTCACTGACCTCTGGGTACCGCCTCTGGAACCGTGGTTTCAGTTGCCACAGAGGGGGAAAGCAACCGACTCCGTCACTGACTCTGCTGCTGGATCCGTGCCCAGAAGGCACCGCAGAGGGCACCGCTGCATTTCGCACCGCAACCCTGGTCTCACTGATGACAGCCGCGGAGCTGCTGCTTGCACCATGACCTGTGGGCACCTCACTCCGCACCGCCTCGCTTCACTTCGCCGCCCTGGTCTCACCGATGCCGTCACTGACTTCGACAACCGTGACCGCACCGTGGGTTGGGGGCACTGCTCATAAGTCTTGCGACACACTGCCCCGTCCCACACCGCAGTCCGGACCGACCGACGCCAGCTCCCCGCAAAGTACATATTTTTAAGTACTGTATGTTGGATTTTTATCGTTTTAGTCTTGTTTTGAATATATAAAGTATTGGATATTTTTCTAAACTGGTGTGGTGTCCTTTTGTAGTGTCTTCAGTGTATTGCTGTTGGTTATGTGCAAATCCTTTACACACTGCCTCTGAAATAAGCCTGACTGCTCGTGCCAAGCTACCAAGGGGGTGAGCAGGGGTTATTTCAGTGGATCACTGACAGAATATAGAATGCCAAAATATCGACCTGCCAAAATATAGTGGATAAAATATAGAATGCCAAAATATAGAATTCCTATCTACAAACAGGTAAGTACAAAAATATCAGAATCCAAAATATAGTTTGTAAATAATATAGTTTGTTAAAATATCGATTTTTTAAATGTATTAAAAGTAATGTAAAATTAATAAAATAATAAATATAATTAACTGAAACATACTTAAAAATACTTAAATAACCTTAAAATTAATAAATAATTAATGTAAGTTATAAAAAAATAAACATACATTTTTATTTTTCAATACATATATATATTAACTTAATATTAATAAAAATATTCAATATTTTTAGCGTAGGATAGCGTAGGGGTAAAAATTACTATTTCCACTCCAGTGAGTGCAACAGTAGGGAAAGCGTTGGATAGCGTAGGGGTAAAAATTACTATTCCCACTCCAGAGAGTGCAACAGTAAGGAAAGCGTTGGATAGCGGAGGGGTAAAATTACTATTCCCACTCCAGTGAGTGCAACAGTAGGGAAAGCGTTGGATAGCGTAGGGGTAAAAATTACTTTTCCCACTCCAGAGAGTGCAACAGTAGGGAAAGCGTTGCATAGTGGGAGGGTAAAATTACTATTCCCACTCCAGTGAGTGCAACAGTAGGGAAAGCGTTGGATAGCGGGAGGGTAAAAATTACTATTCCCACTCCAGTAAGTGCAACAGTAGGGAAAGCATTGGATAGCGGGAGGGTAAAATTACTATTCCCACTCCAGAGAGTGCAACAGTAGGGAAAGCGTTGGATAGCGTAGGGGTAAAATTACTATTCCGACTCCAGTGAGTGCAACAGTAAGGAAAGCGTTGGATAGCGTAGGTGTAAAAATTACTATTCCCACTCCAGAGAGTGCAACAGTAAGGAAAGCGTTGGATAGCGTAGGTGTAAAAATTACTATTCCAACTCCAGTGACTGCAACAGTAGAGAAAGCGTTGGATAGCGTAGGGGGTAAAAATTACTATTCCCACTCCAGTGAGTGCAACAGTAGGGAAAGTAATGATTTAATATTTAAATAAAAGAAATTAATTATCAATACCAATAAAAAATTAATTAAATTTAATTACCAATTACAAAATATTTAATAATTAATTAATTATAAATACCAATAAATATTATTTATTAAAAATTAATTACCTATTAATAATTAAACAACAACCAATTAATTTCCAATACCAAAAATGTAATAAGTAATAAAAAATTACCAATTAATAATTAATTAACAATAAATTAATCAATACACAAAAGAATTTCAATATTACTTAATTACAATTAAATTACTTCCCACCCTATTCCCCTATAAACCCACAACCCGCTCCGAATAATAAATTAACACAATTAACATAATTATCAATTAATCAATTAATAAAAATGTATTACCAATTAATAAAAATTAATTACCAATTAATAATTAATTAACAATAAATTAATTATCAATACCAATAAATAAAAATACATATTTTCTTAATTACAATTAAATTACTTCCCACCCTATTCCCTATAAACCCACAACCCGCTCCGAATAATAAATTAATACAATTAACATAATTATCAATTAATACAAATTAATTACCAATTAATAAAAATTAATTACCAATTAATAATTAATTAACAATAAATTATTTATCAATACCAATAAATAAAAATAAATATTTTCTTAATTACAATTAAATTACTTCCCACCCTATTCCCCTATAAACCCACAACACGCTACAGAACTAAAACGCAAAATTAAATTAAAAATAATTAATAATTCCTACAAATTAATATTTAATTTACTATAATTAAATTAATTCCCACCCTATTCCCCTATAAACCCACAACCACGCTACGGAATTAAATTACGCAAAAATAATTTTACATACATTTCGTAACTTTAAAAAATATTAAACATACATTACAAAAATAATATACATTTTTAACTCATATACTAACATACAAAACACTTACAAAAATTCGATATTATTTTAAAATTCGATATTTTTTAATGCCTATATTATGTACTTCTATATTTTGAAAATCGATATTACTTACCTTCATTTCGATATTATTAACCACTATATTATGTCCATTCGATATTATGTCCATTCTATATTTTGAATTCGATATTCTGTCCATTCTATATTTTTTTTTCGATATTATGTCTATTTACCATTTCAGTAGTGTATCCCTCTTACCCTGACTAGAAGGAAGGGTCCCTACTTAGACAAAGGTGAAAACCATTGCCAACTAGAGACCCCCATTTCTAACAGCCCCCAATTACCACAGCAAATAATTTTTACAGTGGGGAAATGATATTAAACAGTGTTTAGCAAACCAAAGGTAATTGAGCGTAGGGGTGTAGCCAAAGGTGTAGCTAAAAACAAAGGGCCTCATTTATGAGGAATTGGTGTAGGGCAGCGATGCAAGTCTTCTTGCGGCGCTGCCCTATGCCAATGTGAAAGGGCAGGAATGCACTGTAATTATGAAATACGGTGCATTCCAGTCCTTTTCCCTTCACAAATTGCTGCCTAGCACCAACGTAGGCAGAGTTGTTTTTGTACGGGATGAGGCAACTTCCTTCACCAAAACAATCCTGAGGGGCGTTTTCTTATTTCTATGAGAGCTGCAGAATGCAGCACACATGGAAAGAGGAAAAAACGAGGAGAAATTAAAACATTTCTCCTCGTTACGCCTCCACTGGAGAGCGTCAGTTTTTGGAGATGCCCCAGGTTTACGTGATTTTGTAAATATGGGGCAGCATCAAAATCCATGGGCTTTGCGTGGGAACCCCACGCAAAGCCCATGGAACACCTCCTTGACGCAGAGTAAGGCAACGCAGTGACTTGCGCTGCTGTGTCTTACTCCATATCTATCAGGCAATGCAAAGCCATGCAGGGTGACTTTGCACTGCCTCATAGGTATGGTTGAGATGCTTGCGCCACCGGAGCATCAAAAAAGTAATGCTTTGGCGATGCACGCCTCTCATAAATAAGCCCAAAATATTCTGTACGTTTTTTAGGTCTTTCACCTTCAGGTATCTACATATAAAATAATGGGCAGCGTAAATGAAAAATTAATTTAAAAAGTTATTGCTCAGTGGGAAATGCACTGTAGTACATTATGAAACCTATATTAGTTAATGCACTGCAGAGGTCTGTGTGTAACCAGAGAACCACAGAATTAAAACTTGATTGGTGCAGTGGAGAATAGTGATGTGTATTTTTAGTGCTACGAAGTCACAGCCTGTGACGGAAAGCACTGTGAATATGTAAGTCAATTTTTATACTTGCATCACACACAGGGTAAGATAGAATGCTGCAAAACGTGCGCATAGTTTTACAATAAAATGGTGCTTTCAAAATGTAGGTTTTAATAATACCAGAGCGTATGTAATGCAGTTTTCTTTTTTTACATAACTGTCCCTTCAACACCTCTTTAGGGGCGCAAAGGGCTGTGTAAATGCAGTTAAAATTAAAAGCAAGAACTTCCCAGCCCAGTAGTTAACTCTTTGCACTTCCACTAAAAAACACACATCTTTGTCTTCACAAAGAGCCAGAACTGCCCCCAAGAATCCTTTACACTTGCAGATTACCAGATAAGGCGCATTTGCCTTTCATTCAGGCAAGCAGCTGACAACGATCTCAATTAGCCGTCCCAGGATGGCTGTATTTTTACAGGGACAAGTGAAGCTGGGGAATCTGCGACCCCCTTCCTAGGACTCCTCGACCCCCCTGGGGGTCGCGCCCCACAGTTTGAAGACCTCTGGCCTAAAGTAACTTAACGGCTTGAGCTATAGTTTCTTCAGATAAGGATAACTATAAGTATAACTATAACTGCTGAATTTATTTGGTTTTGGGTGGGTAACTTTTATCCTAATTATAACATCTGTGTAACCTACGTTTTTCCAATGAATTTGTATGTTTTTTTTAACATAAAGTAATATATAATTACCATACATTAATATAACCACCGCTGCGCATGGCAATTGCTCGTGCAAGGCAGTGGTTGGCTGCAGAGCCTGCGGCTAAACCCGCCCCCCCCCGCATGCACCCAACCTCACGTTGTGCAAGCCTTTGGTCATGCATGGCAGGGGTTTAGTGTGTGAGTGAGTGTATTTTTTTCTCATTGTGTTTCGGATCTACGGATCCATTGTGAAGTTACACTGGGGGTCACGCTGAGTGCCGAGGTGGATCCGTGGATCTGCAAATCAGCCCAAAGAAATGTATTGGTCAATGTCTTGCCCATGAGGGGTTCCTCATGGAGACGTCCATGTGCCTTATGGGGTCAGGATTCCTGTATCCTGACCCCTTATCTGTTTTCACACTTTATTTTTCCCTCCCCAGGGCCAAGTGACAAAGAAAATGGCTGCCGCAACTTTCCTGTCAGGTTGCGGCCAGCCAAACAGTGCCTTCCTGTTCTCCCGGATACGCGGATCCCCTTCGAGTGGATCTACAAAGGATTTGCATCCATAGATATACCAAATTATTTTTCATTTAATAACTCTGAAATGACTGAAGAGACCAATTAACAAAAAGCACTTTTTCTGGACCAAGATCTAGCTTTCTGTCAAATGCGGTGTAATTCCGTTCAGCGGTTCGGGCTGTAGCCGTGTCCAAAAATTGCAAAATCAGGTTTTCAATGCAATTTACTCTGCCTTATTAAACAAAGGGAGTATTGCAGGCTATAAAGTCTGAAGTCA
The DNA here is from genome assembly GCA_963921515.1 of Calotriton arnoldi. Taxonomy (NCBI): domain Eukaryota; kingdom Metazoa; phylum Chordata; class Amphibia; order Caudata; family Salamandridae; genus Calotriton; species Calotriton arnoldi. The sequence goes on from CAWUFW010002119.1 coordinate 789,269, forward strand.
TGAGAAAGAGGGAAATAGCCTTTGAATGCACCAAGAACATAACATTTTGGCTGAGCAAGTTAATTAATGCTTTTTTTGTATCGCAAGCCAAGATCATGAAAAGGAGGTTATAAATTGCCCTAGGCACAGCTAGAATGAACAAGAAAACATGGCTACAGTGATTACAGTTCCACTAATATGTAATTTTCATAGATTCATATGAGCTAATTCATATTTGAATACACAAGGCCATCTATTGTAATGTGCACTGCTAGAGGTAACTCCCAGGAGCTTACCAGAGCATTGTACGTGTATTTAGCTCAGGGCTGATGGTCCCCATGTCCTTGGGGAATTTTTCTTTTATTCGTTTCTGAGTGTTGGCTGTTTGCGACTCAGGGGGTGGGATGCTATGATTATCACTGCTGTGCAACCTCTGCATAGGTTGAAGTGCTGAGTTGAGCCTTTAAATAATTCCTACTACTGCTGTTTGTGTACTCCAGAGGCTGCTTTGACAATAGCATTGCTTTGGGCTCATACTTATCTTGAGAATAAGTTAATGGGTCTTGTGCAGGTTATGCCTAGGGGGAGTTTCCAGAGTTCGGCACCGTGGAACTCCACAAAGTGCCGAAAACACTCTACTGCGCTCCGCAAAGTTCCGCAAGAAGCAGAGTATGGTAAGTCGCACTGCTCGTGCTGATTTTTAGCAACAGGAATTTGTCCGGCACTGTTAAATCAGTGTGAATGGCACCACGCACATCGCATGATGGAGCTGCTTCTTTATGCCACTCGAGTAGATGTTCTATTAGATCGGCAGCTTCCTCAATGTGAGTGGCAGATTTCTCAATGCTAGCGGTAGCGACCTGCTGCTACAGCCTGCATTGAGAAATCTCGCCGGGAGGTGGTCTACCATATGATTTTCAGGAAATCCGCATGCTACACAGAGCGGGCAAAACTCCACCGGTAGAGCGGAGTTCATCGTTCACCCCTAGTGTGGGTGAGGGCCATTAGAAGACACAGCAGAAGAGAGTCTGGCATTAGAGGCAGTGATCACTCAGTCACTGGTGACAATAGACTGTCAGTAGAATGCAGAAGGATAAACAGCTGTAGAGAGAGCGACATGTGATCATTTCGACCTTCTGATGACTAGATCTGGTGAAGGAATTGGGGAGGAGAGTAGCTGGTTAGTTATAACTGGATGGACGTCGGAAAGGTTTGAAGTGGGGATATAACTAGTACTAGACAAACTCTTAATTATGCTTACGAAACCTATGGAAATTTGCCAAATTTCGTGTCAAGTGAACTTAATGAAATTTTGTTTGTGCAATTTTACAAACTTTTCACTCATAGGAGACTGGTTAGAGCAGAAAATGTGTCACAGGCGTGGTAAAACTGCAGTTGAAAGACATTTTCTGCTCCATCCATCCCAATTCCTTCTTCTGTCGATCTTGCAAACAAATGTCATGCAGCATATCGATAAACCACACTTTCTGGATGTTCACATAATTTGTAATCAGTTTTACAAAGTTCATATCTTAAACCGTCTTTCCAGTGACTCTGACTTATTGACTGGTCTTACTCTGTTGGCGGGGGTTATCAATTTGAGCTGCATTCCTCTCACGTAATAATCGAATACCCAGCAATGATAACAGCAGGAATATTATTCTACAATAAATAGATTCTTATGGTAATGCCCTTGAAGGAATATTGCATGGTTGTGGCCAGGGTTAATCTCACAACTTTGTGTTGCCTCTTTTAGTTTACGGTGGTGCGTTATTAACTTTAAAACTTCTTCCAAAATAAGTGCTTTACAAAGGCAGCCAGGACTAGAGGAGTTTAAATGTTGTCCCTTTCGTTGGACAAATTTGGAGAATTTCGTAATTCAGCTACAAGTATGAATGTCCCAAAATGTGCCTGTGTCAGAGGGGGGTAAGAATTATCCCAATTCCTGGCACCAGATGTTCCGTCCACCAGTGAAGGGACATCTGGCTGCAGGAATTTGTTTAGGCGGATGGTACACTCCTCTGGTCCCCTAGCCCAAAAGTCCAAAGGTAGAACTTCCAGCAGTGGGGAAAGAAGATGATGCGGCCAAGCAGCTGCCATTGTGTTTCCTATTGTGAGTCAAGGGGGGGACCGAAAGGCAGCTGCTCAGTCGCATCGTTTCTGCTCCCCAGTCCCGGAAGCAGCATGCTGAGCCTTCTGGGATCAGGAAACACTAAAAGACAGCGGAACCAACCAAGAGGGTAACCATCTGCTGCTGCTGTTGGCCCTGCACGGCAGTGAGAAAGATTCCCCTACAGCAAGAGCTCCGTTTTTCTAAAACAAGCATTGTCATCTAGGCCATTAACCAAGCTGGTAAAAACTGCACATAGTTGTGCACTCTCAGGCCTTTGGCCTTCACACAACCCAGGGTAGAACAAGTAGCGCATGGGCAACAGGAGAAGCTTCATTTACTTCCCGGATAGATACAACATGGGAAGGTTTGATCATACAAATCCAGATACAGAATGTGTTGGTGGCTTGGTTGTTATGTTATGTTATGCTATACAGATTTGTAGAGTGCATTATCACCCAGCAGGTATCCTGGCGCTGAGCAGGTGCGAGTCTAGCCAAACCTAGGTCCTAGTGGGACTATTTGAAAAGCCAGGTCTTCAGCTTCTTGTGAAATTCAAGAAATGAAGAGGAGGCTCTTAATGTGTAGCGGCAGGTGGTTCAATGCTTTAGGAGCAATGTAGTAGAAGTCTCGACCTCCTGATCTGGTTTCCCGTATGCGTGGGATATGTGCAAGTAGGAGTCTGTATGAGTGGAGGTATCTGGAAGGTTTGTGAGAGCAGATGCGATTGTTGAGGTCTGCTGGGCCAGTGTAATGTAGTGCCTTGAAAGTGTGGGTGAAGAGTTTCAATCATGCTCATATGTGTATGCGGAGCCAGTGGAGCTCCCTCAGTGATGTGAGTGTGGCGTGGGAGGTTGAGTGTGATTTCCGGATGCTGAATTCTAAATGTTCTGTAGCCTTCTGTTGAGTTATTTTGTTGATCATGACATAGAGAGTGTTCCGTAGTCCAGCTTGTGGCCTGAGCATGTGTGATGGTTTTCTGGGTGCTGGTTGGGAGCCATTTCAAATCTTCCTTAGCATTTTCAGGATATGGAAGCATGAGGTGCTGACGACTTTGACTTAGGTGGTCATGTTGAGTTTTCCATCGATGATGGTCCTGAGGTTCAATGCATTGTCGGTCCTAGCTCTGTTGGCCACCAGGTGGAGTACCACGTGAAGTGCTCTTCAAGAAGTTCACAATTTCTGTCTTGTAGGTGTTCAGCTTCATGAAGTTATTCTTCATCCAGCGGACTATTTCAGTCATGCAGACATTGAACTTGATCCAGGTACTGGGGGCTCTTAGCAGTTAGGGAGAGAATGAGTTGTGTGTTGTCAGCGTAGTAGAGGACGTTGATGTTGTGAGAGCAGATGGTGCTGGATAGAGGGATCATGTATGCCTGGGATAACTGGGGCTTGAAGTTTCAGAACTATGGGAAGTGTACGGCTAGTTGTATGTTCGAGACTCTGAAGAACCCTCCTTTACCTCCAGTTGCAAGTCTAGAAAAGTTGTGTCAGACAGAAATTAATTCTTGATATTGCAATGGCGATTGGTGATTTGAGACAGTAGGATTATAGTTTATGGTGTTGGTAATCAGCATAGATATTTTGATAGAACAGCTACCCTTATTGTTATGACATTTGCGAGGGAGCCATTCGTTGAGGAAGCAGTTGCAAGAGAGTTAGTTCCGGATAACGGAGTCCAATTTACCCTGAAAAAGTAAAGGGATTTCTGAGAAAAGTGGATGAAAACCATCAAAGGACACCAGTGTTTTGCCTGCAGGTGAATTGTTTGAAACTAGTTTGAACTTTTTAACATATAAATTGAGAAAACTAAAATTCCAAACAAAGCTGAGAAACCAACATTTTGAGCTTTAATGTAGTCAATCGATTTAGCAATTAGTTTGAAAGGATGGTTGCTAAAAAATAAAATGGTAATAAATAAACTTTATTACCATTTTATTTTTCAGCTCTGGCCTGGGGCTTTTCTTTGTGGGGAGACGCTCCCCCTCTCAAACAGAGGAGTTGCACCTACAGTTGCCAACCCCTTGGGTTGGGATGGTAACTGATTCGAAAAAGATAAATCTTTCTCCTCCTGGGACAGGTTCCCCTTTGGTTCCCCTTTGGGTGCTGTGTGGTGGCCTTCCAGAGAGCAGGCAGATGTCAGAACACTTGCCTAGGGCAGGTCCCTTTGGCAATGCAGTTTTGTTTATCTTGAAGTGCAGAAAAGTCCAGCTGCCTTCCATGGCCTTCTGTGAATCCAGATTGAATCTGGATTCAGAGGGATTAAGGAAAGCAGATTAAGGAAATCTTTGGTACTTACTTCAAGGGGAGAAAAACTGAAGTATCAGAAATATCCCTTGATGTTTTCAGGCAGATCAAGAAAATATTGAAACTGAAGAAGGTAAGAAAAGAAAAAAAACATGAGGGCTGACCAATCCACAGCAGCACGCAGCAAGGAAGAACAAGTGAAGTTAAAATGCATGTTGTTGATCTGACCACCTCCCTATACAGCCTGAAAGGACGAAAGAAAATGGAATAGGAAGTAATTTCCCGCATTAGTTCTTCGGGAACATCAGCTAATCCTCAGAGATTTCAGAGCAAGGTCCCCACTGAAAATGAGGACTTGTTTAATGAACTTCCAAATATCATGGGTCAAGATTCAGAGAACTTACACGAATCAGATAATTCCTGGATGTGTCTGCTTGACAGAATCTCTTGAAGGACTCTGAGTTGCACACTTCACAATGTCCAGAACTGCAAATCAGCCACCAGAATCGTGGATCAAGAGAATGCCGACTCAACATATCTAGGACTGTGAGACAACCGCTAGGACCACAGACTGAGAGGATGCCAGGGCTTTATTTGAGCTGGTGGGTTTTGGTGCTCAGCACCAGCACTTAATTTTCATGAGCACCAGTTAAGGACACATTCATTTACGGGGAGATTTAGTGATTTGACAAGAATCACAGGATGTTGATCCGACGCATAGACTCAAACCTGGTTCCCAAGCTTCGAAGGCGGCAGCTCTGGTCATTGCACTACATCCTCTCCCCACTTTCATGGTTAGTGGTTTGTTCTGTTTTAGGCGACGCTAATAGGAGAAATGGGCTGGTGCAAGCTGCTTCCTGAAGAAAGCCTGGCATTTATTTTTTTGCACATTAACCACTGGAGGATGCCAACCAATTCTTCCATGTGTGAGAGCACCCTTAAAGGAGTTTGAAAATACCCTCACCTCAAAAATAGTTTACACAACCCTTTTTCTTTGAGAGTATTCAAAACCCATCGCCTTTCAGAGATTTCAAAACACTTCACCTTTTAAAGCGTTTATTAATCTCCTCACTTTTAGAAGAGTTTAGAAAAAATCCTCAGCCTTAAAAAGTTGACAGGATCTCTTTCTTACCTTTCAAAGAGTTTACAAACTCCCTCACCTTCAAAATAGTTAACAAAAATAAGTTTCACTGCCACGTCTCCACTCAAGGGTTATCCTGCACTCTCCCCGGAATCTATTCCATGTAACTGCTAAAATGTTCTCCCAGTTTTACAGTATCTTCACACCAACTTTCCACCAGATGGTAAAGACTTCTGAGACATTGTCTAAACTAACTGATTCGTCACCATAAGCTTTTGCAGATGCTATCAATAAATAAGCAAGCAATTAAATTAAGTTGCTTTGCAATGTACTGTTTATGGCCTTCTCACACCTCTACCGCTGACGTAACCTCAGTACAGTAGTAAAGTGTTTCTGTTCTAGATGTTCAGCAAATCCAAACTGGAAAGTGCTAACGTGGGGTGGCTGATGGTGGTTTGTGTGCACCGGGTCAGGTGAGGGGGGCCGAGGGAGTGGCAAGGTACGGACCTTGTTTAATGTGTGGGTTTGTCATGGGGTGAAGGTGTTTGCTGAGCAGGAGGGCAGTGGTTTGACACAGAGTGTGGAGAACGGGTCACGCTCCAGAGTCAGCCTTTCATGCTGTGAACGAGCATGGGGGTTTTATCATTGGTGACCAAAGCAAAGTCCATAAATGCAGCTGTGGCCAGGGTGGGGGTGGGTGTTAGGGTTGCAGGGAGAGTCAGGCTCTTTCAAACATTCCATTTTCAACACCTCTCTTCGCTTCCTGCTGAGGCAGGTCTGTTTATTCTTCTTCTTTGGAACCGTATCAGCAGGGCCTCTCCCACCGCTGATAAAATTCATATGCATTCTGTAAATCGTTCAACCCTGTGGGATGGGACAATCTGGAGTCTTTTTATGATTCATTAACATGGCAGGCATTTTGCTGACCCTGAAGTTAGGCAACCAATCAACATTTGAAAAAAAAAAAAATCTGAAACATCGTTTTTATTTAAAATCATCACATTATACAAATTGTAATGAAATAGCTAAAACATGAATAACAAAAGCAAGCATTGGCAAGGACATATAGGCTCGCAGTATCTAAAAGGATCGACTAATTGGTGCATGAGTGGCGAGTTGGTGAGGGCAAGGATGAGTCAGTGAGTGAATGAATGAATCCGCGGATGCTAGGATGAGTGGCAGAGTGCATGCATGCCGAGTGATTGAGGGGCATATTAGCAAGACCGGCGATAAAATTATCGCCGTTTTAGCGGCAGGAAACTGCCGCTAAAACGGCGATAATGGGCTTGCTAATATGCGTTATAGAATTCAATAGAAGCCCAGGTTAGATGTGCAGGACATCTAACCTGGGCTTCTATTGGAATTCTATAACGCATATTAGCAAGCCCATTATCGCCGTTTTAGCGGCAGTTTCCTGCCGCTAAAACGGCGATAATTTTATCGCCGGTCTTGCTAATATGCCCCTGAGTTCCTAAAATCAGCCATCAAGAGGTACTTTCAGTAATAAGCCAGGCCTATTTGCTTTGCCAAGGCTTGTTACCTCTTGGGAGCATGGGGTGTCGCTGGTGCAGTTTGTTCAGTGCATTTCATCAGTGTTTTCGTTCCCACAGTCTGCTGTAACACTGTGCTTATGCTTGCATCATAAGTACCATTAGCAGAAAGGAACAGCGTGACTGTAAATGCAAATGCCCGGTCTCTCCTTTACCTTTCTACAGTTCGGCAGATATACTACCAACAATCTGGAAAGGGGAAGGCCTATTTTTAAGTGGAAAAGTGTTTTTAAAGGATGCATATCCACTATTTACATTTAAAGCTATGACTGTCAATGCCTATCCACGTATAATCTACATTGAGAGCGTTTCCAATGTAAGTGCTCCTCGAAAGTTCTCTCCCTAACTAGGCACCTCGGTACAGTTTCCTCGTGCATTAACACATCCCACAAGCCACACTACGAGCCCACTAGCCAGTCCTTTCCTCAGCCATGCCGCTCTATCCGGGGTCAGTAAGATTAGGGGGGAGGGGCGGGGGGGAGCGTCAGATTTTCCATCATTTACACTGGCAAATAATGCTAAAATACATTATAAAGCTAGCAAGGCGCAGGAGATGGGCGAAGGGGCAGTGGAAAGAGGGAAATGTGCATTGGTAAGAGTACTTAGTGAGAGTAACACAGAACTTTGTAAAATGACCAACATTGTTGATGCCTTTCAAAATAGAGGGAGGGAGATAGTGTGTGGGCGTTTTTGTCTGAGTGTATGCAAAACTCCCAGGTGAAATCTAACAGACACCTCCAAAAACAACAGTTGATGGACAGAATGCAGAACAATGTCATACATTCACCCCAGTACAGAGATCTGGGCCTAAATCCATCGTTTTTTTGCTCACCATGCCATTCCAGTTTGGACCCATCCATAAGCAAATCAGTATTGACCCTGTGCCTCATGGGAACAGTCCAGCCCGAACTGCCAAGCCAGGTCCTCCCTGGACTGGAAACAAGCATCCTAGGACCGGTTTCGGGGTTTCACCCCTCTTCAGCCAGGATAGCTTGATTCCAGTGGCATGGAGAGCACGGGACCCACGTCTGAGCATACCTGTCCCACTTGGGGTGACAAATGCAAAAACAACAGTTGATGGACAGAATGCAGAACAATGTCATACATTCACCCCAGTACAGAGATCTGGGCCTAATTCCATCGTTTTTTTGCTCACCATGCCATTCCAGTTTGGACCCAGCCATATGCAAATCAGTCTTGACCCTGTGCCTCATGGGAACAGTCCAGCCCGAACTGCCAAGCCAGGTCCTCCCTGGACTGGAAACAAGCATCCTAGGACCGGTTTCGGGTTTCACCCCTCTTCAGCCAGGATAGCTTGATTCCAGTGGCATGGAGAGCACGGGACCCACGTCTGGGCATACCCGTCCCACTCGGGGTGACAAATGCAAAAACAACAGTTGATGGACAGAATGCAGAACAATGTCATACATTCACCCCAGTACAGAGATCTGGGCCTAAATCCATCGTTTTTGCTCACCATGCCATTCCAGTTTGGACCCAGCCATATGCAAATCAGTCTTGACCCTGTGCCTCATGGGAACAGTCCAGCCCGAACTGCCAAGCCAGGTCCTCCCTGGACTGGAAACAAGCATCCTAGGACCGGTTTCGGGGTTTCACCCCTCTTCAGCCAGGATAGCTTGATTCCAGTGGCATGGAGAGCACGGGACCCACGTCTGGGCATACCCGTCCCACTCGGGGTGACAAATGCAAAAACAACAGTTGATGGACAGAATGCAGAACAATGTCATACATTCACCCCAGTACAGAGATCTGGGCCTAAATCCATCGTTTTTGCTCACCATGCCATTCCAGTTTGGACCCAGCCATATGCAAATCAGTCTTGACCCTGTGCCTCATGGGAACAGTCCAGCCCGAACTGCCAAGCGAGGTCCTCCCTGGACTGGAAACAAGCATCCTAGGACCGATTTCGGGGTTTCACCCCTCTTCAGCCAGGATAGCTTGATTCCAGTGGCATGGAGAGCACGGGACCCACGTCTGGGCATACCCGTCACACTCGGGGGGTGACAAATGCAAAAACAACAGTTGATGGACAGAATGCAGAACAATGTCATACATACACCCCAGTACAGAGATCTGGGCCTAAATCCATCGTTTTTTTGCTCACCATGCCATTCCAGTTTGGACCCAGCCATATGCAAATCAGTCTTGACCCTGTGCCTCATGGGAACAGTCCAGCCCGAACTGCCAAGCCAGGTCCTCCCTGGACTGGAAACAAGCATCCTAGGACCGGTTTCGGGGTTTCACCCCTCTTCAGCCAGGATAGCTTGATTCCAGTGGCATGGAGAGCACGGGACCCACGTCTGGGCATACCCGTCACACTCGGGGGGTGACAAATGCAAAAACAACAGTTGATGGACAGAATGCAGAACAATGTCATACATTCACCCCAGTACAGAGATCTGGGCCTAAATCCATCGTTTTTTTATTCACCATGCCATTCCAGTTTGGACCCAGCCGTATGCAAATCAGTCTTGACCCTGTGCCTTATGGGAACAGTCCAGCCCGAACTGCCAAGCCAGGTCCTTCCTGGACTGGAAACAAGCATCCAAGGACCGGTTTCGGGGTTTCACCCCTCTTCAGCCAGGATAGCTTGATTCCAGTGGCATGGAGAGCACGGGACCCACGTCTGGGCGTACCCGTCCCACTCGGGGTGACAAATGCAAAAACAACAGTTGATGGACAGAATGCAGAACAATGTCATACATTCACCCCAGTACAGAGATCTGGGCCTAAATCCATCGTTTTTTTGCTCACCATGCCATTCCAGTTTGGACCCAGCCATATGCAAATCAGTCTTGACCCTGTGCCTCATGGGAACAGTCCAGCCCGAACTGCCAAGCCAGGTCCTCTCTGGACTGGAAACAAGCATCCTAGGACCGGGTTCGGGGTTTCACCCCTCTTCAGCCAGGATAGCTTGATTCCAGTGGCATGGAGAGCACGGGACCCACGTCTGGGCATACCCGTCCCACTCGGGGTGACAAATGCAAAAACAACAGTTGATGGACAGAATGCAGAACAATGTCATACATTCACCCCAGTACAGAGATCTGGGCCTAAATCCATCGTTTTTTTGCTCACCATGGCATTCCAGTTTGGACCCAGCCATATGCAAATCAGTCTTGACCCTGTGCCTCATGGGAACAATCCAGCCCGAACTGCCAAGCCAGGTCCTCTCTGGACTGGAAACAAGCATCCTAGGACCGGTTTGGGGGTTTCACCCCTCTTCAGCCAGGATAGCTTGATTCCAGTGGCATGGAGAGCACGGGACCCACGTCTGGGCATACCCGTCCCACTCGGGGTGACAAATGCAAAAACAACGGTTGATGGACAGAATGCAGAACAATGTCATACATTCACCCCAGTACAGAGATCTGGGCCTAAATCCATCGTTTTTGCTCACCATGCCATTCCAGTTTGGACCCAGCCATATGCAAATCAGTCTTGACCCTGTGCCTCATGGGAACAGTCCAGCCCGAACTGCCAAGCCAGGTCCTCCCTGGACTGGAAACAAGCATCCTAGGACCGGTTTCGGGGTTTCACCCTCTTCAGCCAGGATAGCTTGATTCCAGTGGCATGGAGAGCACGGGACCCACGTCTGGGCATACCCGTCCCACTCGGGGTGACAAATGCAAAAACAACAGTTGATGGACAGAATGCAGAACAATGTCATACATTCACCCCAGTACAGAGATCTAGGCCTAAATCCATAGTTTTTGCTCACCATGCCATTCCAGTTTGGACCCAGCCATATGCAAATCAGTCTTGACCCTGTGCCTCATGGGAACAGTCCAGCCCGAACTGCCAAGCCAGGTCCTCCCTGGACTGGAAACAAGCATCCTAGGACCGGTTTCGGGTTTCACCCTCTTCAGCCAGGATAGCTTGATTCCAGTGGCATGGAGAGCACGGGACCCACGTCTGGGCATACCCGTCACACTCGGGGGTGACAAATGCAAAAACAACAGTTGATGGACAGAATGCAGAACAATGTCATACATTCACCCCAGTACAGAGATCTGGGCCTAAATCCATCGTTTTTTGCTCACCATGCCATTCCAGTTTGGACCCAGCCATATGCAAATCAGTCTTGACCCTGTGCCTCATGAGAACAGTCCAGCCCGAACTGCCAAGCCAGGTCCTCCCTGGACTGGAAACAAGCATCCTAGGACCGGTTTCGGGGTTTCACCCCTCTTCAGCCAGGATAGCTTGATTCCAGTGGCATGGAGAGCACGGGACCCACGTCTGGGCATACCCGTCCCACTTGGGGTGACAAATGCAAAAACAACAGTTGATGGACAGAATGCAGAACAATGTCATACATTCACCCCAGTACAGAGATCTGGGCCTAAATCCATCGTTTTTTGCTCACCATGCCATTCCAGTTTGGACCCAGCCATATGCAAATCAGTCTTGACCCTGTGCCTCATGGGAACAGTCCAGCCCGAACTGCCAAGCCAGGTCCTCCCTGGACTGGAAACAAGCATCCTAGGACCGGTTTTGGGGTTTCACCCCTCTTCAGCCAGGATAGCTTGATTCCAGTGGCATGGAGAGCACGGGACCCACGTCTGGGCATACCCGTCACACTCGGGGGGTGACAAATGCAAAAACAACAGTTGATGGACAGAATGCAGAACAATGTCATACATTCACCCCAGTACAGAGATCTGGGCCTAAATCCATCGTTTTTTTGCTCACCATGCCATTCCAGTTTGGACCCAGCCATATGCAAATCAGTCTTGACCCTGTGCCTCATGGGAACAGTCCAGCCCGAACTGCCAAGCCAGGTCCTCCCTGGACTGGAAACAAGCATCCAAGGACCGGTTTCAGGGTTTCACCCCTCTTCAGCCAGGATAGCTTGATTCCAGTGGCATGGAGAGCACGGGACCCACGTCTGGGCATACCCGTCCCACTCGGGGTGACAAATGCAAAAACAACAGTTGATGGACAGAATGCAGAACAATGTCATACATTCACCCCAGTACAGAGATCTGGGCCTAAATCCATCGTTTTTGCTCACCATGCCATTCCAGTTTGGACCCAGCCATATGCAAATCAGTCTTGACCCTGTGCCTCATGGGAACAGTCCAGCCCGAACTGCCAAGCCAGGTCCTCCCTGGACTGGAAACAAGCATCCTAGGACCGGTTTCGGGGTTTCACCCCTCTTCAGCTAGGATAGCTTGATTCCAGTGGCATGGAGAGCACGGGACCCACGTCTGGGCATACCCGTCCCACTTGGGGTGACAAATGCAAAAACAACAGTTGATGGACAGAATGCAGAACAATGTCATACATTCACCCCAGTACAGAGATCTGGGCCTAAATCCATCGTTTTTTTGCTCACCATGCCATTCCAGTTTGGACCCAGCCATATGCAAATCAGTCTTGACCCTGTGCCTCATGGGAACAGTCCAGCCCGAACTGCCAAGCCAGGTCCTCCCTGGACTGGAAACAAGCATCCTAGGACCGGTTTTGGGGTTTCACCCTCTTCAGCCAGGATAGCTTGATTCCAGTGGCATGGAGAGCACGGGACCCACGTCTGGGCATACCCGTCACACTCGGGGGTGACAAATGCAAAAACAACAGTTGATGGACAGAATGCAGAACAATGTCATACATTCACCCCAGTACAGAGATCTGGGCCTAAATCCATCGTTTTTGCTCACCATGCCATTCCAGTTTGGACCCAGCCATATGCAAATCAGTCTTGACCCTGTGCCTCATGGGAACAGTCCAGCCCGAACTGCCAAGCCAGGTCCTCCCTGGACTGGAAACAAGCATCCAAGGACCGGTTTCGGGGTTTCACCCCTCTTCAGCCAGGATAGCTTGATTCCAGTGGCATGGAGAGCACGGGACCCACGTCTGGGCATACCCGTCCCACTCGGGGTGACATATGCAAAAACAACAGTTGATGGACAGAATGCAGAACAATGTCATACATTCACCCCAGTACAGAGATCTGGGCCTAAATCCATCGTTTTTGCTCACCATGCCATTCCAGTTTGGACCCAGCCATATGCAAATCAGTCTTGACCCTGTGCCTCATGGGAACAGTCCAGCCCGAACTGCCAAGCCAGGTCCTCCCTGGACTGGAAACAAGCATCCAAGGACCGGTTTCGGGGTTTCACCCCTCTTCAGCCAGGATAGCTTGATTCCAGTGGCATGGAGAGCACGGGACCCACGTCTGGGCGTACCCGTCCCACTCGGGGTGACAAATGCAAAAACAACAGTTGATGGACAGAATGCAGAACAATGTCATACATTCACCCCAGTACAGAGATCTGGGCCTAAATCCATCGTTTTTTTGCTCACCATGCCATTCCAGTTTGGACCCAGCCATATGCAAATCAGTCTTGACCCTGTGCCTCATGGGAACAGTCCAGCCCGAACTGCCAAGCCAGGTCCTCTCTGGACTGGAAACAAGCATCCTAGGACCGGGTTCGGGGTTTCACCCCTCTTCAGCCAGGATAGCTTGATTCCAGTGGCATGGAGAGCACGGGACCCACGTCTGGGCATACCCGTCCCACTCGGGTTGACAAATGCAAAAACAACAGTTGATGGACAGAATGCAGAACAATGTCATACATTCACCCCAGTACAGAGATCTGGGCCTAAATCCATCGTTTTTTTGCTCACCATGCCATTCCAGTTTGGACCCAGCCATATGCAAATCAGTCTTGACCCTGTGCCTCATGGGAACATTCCAGCCCGAACTGCCAAGCCAGGTCCTTCCTGGACTGGAAACAAGCATCCTAGGTCTAACAGACACCTCACCATACCCAACTGAAAGCACCTGTACCCAACTCTTCATAAGAAACAACATTTATTAGTGGGGGTGTAACACCCCAAACTACCCCCTTGAAGCTGTGCCCCTTGCTCTACCTTTTGTAGCAGCTCGGTTGGTGGGACTGTCAATATTAGCAGGAGACTCGCAATGTTTTTTAACCAAAGTGTGAGAATATTTTATTTTTCATCAGTATATTTGAATCCTTGAAGCCTTGTTGTTTTTTGTACATGGGCTTTGACCTGGTCCACTCTTGTCCCAGCTGTGGCAATCTGACCAATAGGCCGGGTTAAGAAATCAATGGTTTGAACATTCGTGCCTAGAACAAAGGGCTGGTCGCACTTCATGAGTCTGACTCCCAACAGCAAGGTCGGTGAAGAAATCAGTCTACCAGGTGAGCCAGAGTCACGTGCCCACCTTGGTGGCGCAGTGTCATTTTTTAGGTCTCGCGCCTAGCGTTGCAGTGCCCAGCACTGCTCGCGCAGCGCGAGACCTCTAGAAAGGGCTTTAGAAAGCTAACCACACGCTCGTGCGTGTGGTTTTGCTTTCCGCGGCTGCCATTGGCTTTCGCGTGCTTTTTTAAAAAAAATCCAGCACGCAATTTGGCAAAGGCGGGCGCATGTCCCGCCTTTGCCCCGCCCATTCCCGTCGGTGGCCAGCACGCGCAGCAGCGTGCGTTCGCCTCGCTGCCGCTCCCCCCCTCCTCCTCTGTGGTGCGCACGCACCACTGGTTAAAGACTGCGACTTGAGCGCACGTCCAGGACTGGTTCACGTAAGCAGCTTCCTTTTAACATAGATATCCATGCGCCGCGACCTCCCCATCCTCTCCCCTCGCCTCAGTCTTTGGTGCACATAAATGCCCCGAGCAATAACCCCTCCACTCATTATCGTTAAAACGCGGCCACCGTCTAGTTGGTTTCTCGCGTGGCTTGCAGCCGTGTCCCCTCCTCACACAGGCACAGCGCGAGGGGGGCTCTAGACACGGAATTTGGTTGGAAACCGAATCCGTCGGTTCCACCCACATCCTTTGGCCAGACCTGGGCTATCGGTTATAACTGCTGTGCATTATCTTAATGAGGACTTGTTACCGAGCAGGCAGGACCAGGCTGCTTCAAGGAATGGCGGAAGGTATCCGTGACAGCAGCAAGAAGACACCCAACCAGCGCGGGGCTGCTATTAAAGAAACATGCCACCGAATGGTGTCAGTTTAGGTGAGCAGGGAGGGATGGCTGAGGCTAATGTAAGGCAGCTTTGCATCGTTTCCCTGGCACCGAAGATCTTAATGGAGGTGTGGTGTGGTTGGAGGGGGTGGGAGATGGAGTAGTGTGCGTTTACTCTGAGACTCTCATCAGATGGCCATCATCTTCGCTATTTCTTGTTCATGCAAATCACTCTCCCTGTTCTAGGTCAGATTATAGCACTGTACAATAGAAGACCATAGTAGAATACAATAACAAAGAGCTGGAAAGAAGGCTGAATAGGAGAGTCTCATGCGTCATAAAGGAACATTGCACCCCAATCGTGCATTGAAGGCTGCAAAGAAAAGGAACTTCTGATTGGCAGACCTTGAAATGGCGTGGCACAGAGCGTGAAGTATGACTTACTTGCCTACAACAGTAGTCGCACAATCTTGAGATAACAATCGGAACATGGTGGAATATCATCAGACGACCGTCTTCAGCGGAGTTCCCAGGCAGTGACAGGGGTTATAATGTTCAACTTGTTGTTTCAGTCAATGGGTTTAACCCTTTGTGTTCTAGTTTTGGTTAAATATTTGTAGCTACTAAACAAACACTGACTACACAGCAGATCTGCAGAGACACGCGTGTAATGCTTCTGGTATAGCTCATCCTCTCTTTAAATGTGAGCCTCATCCCTCAATACATGACGTCATCAGGAGGTCCATTATCAGCGATCACTATGTAATTACCAGAAGTTCTCGGACCCATATATTTTGAGCCCGAATTGCACATCTAGGGACAGGAAGTAATATGTTGTCGTCCCTCCTTCCCGGGGACAGCTCGCCCGTGACTGCTCTGTCCACAGCTCGCCCGTGACTGCTCTGTCCACAGCTCGCCCATCACTGATCTGTCCACAGTTCGAAGGCGCGTCAGCGGCACAAAGACCCCTGGTGCGTGGGCAGACATTGGTGGGACACATCCCAGCCGCGGAGACCCCCGCTTTGGACTCTGCAGCCAACAAATCTTGGAGTACTGCACCTTCTGGGGGGAGAAGGCCCCAGCCCCTCACACATGCCTCAGCCCGTCACACATGCCCCAGCTTTGAGTTCACCTTGTTCTGGGGGCCAGTGTGTGTTGCTCTGAGGGCCAGTGTGCATTGCTCTGAGGGCCAGTGTGTGTTGCTGTGAGGGCCCGTGTTGCTCCCAGGTCCCGTGTTTGTTGCTCTGAGGGCCAGTGTGTGTTGCTGTGTGTGTTGCTGTGAAGGCCCGTGTTGCTCCCAGGTCCCATATGTGTTGCTCCGAGGGCCCGTGTGTGTTGCTCCGACTGCCCGTGCCACCCTGAGGGCCCATGTGTGTTGCTCCGACTGCCTGTGCCACACTGAGGGCCCATGTGTGTTGCTCCAAGGGCCAGTGTGTGTTGCTGTGAGGGCCCCTGTGTGTCGTTCCGAGGCCCAGTGTTTGTTGCTCTGAGGACCTGTGTGTGGGCCCGTGTGTGTTGGCCCGTGTGTGTTGCTCCAACTGCCCGTGCCGCCCTGAGGGCCCGTGTGTGTTGCTCCGAGGGCCCGTGTGTGTTTCTCGAGGGCCCGTGTGTGTTGCTCCAAGGGCCCATGTGTGTTGCTCGAGGGCCCGTGTTGCTGTTCAAGGTTTGGTTCCGCGTAAGTCTGGGATTGCCCGGAGTGTGAAGGATGGAGCAAAGGATTCCGGGATCCACACTTTGCTGTAACTGGCACATGAAAGACGATCAACCAAAAATGATTTAATCCGGATTTACATAAACAAATCTAGATTGATGCCATAGCAGTGAAAATAAATGCGGGCCAATAAGATTGAGTTAGTGCGATAATCACCACAAGGTCACACATTTAACACTATAGCGCTGTTATTTACACAGTACGGCGCAGCTGACTCGAGTAAACGCTGCTTGCTGTCTCAGACTGCAAGGTGCAGTAACATAAAAGGAAAGGTGCTCCCCTAACAGACAGACTATTACAGGGCGATTTTTGTTTCAGTCAATGGGTTTAAACCTTTGTGTTCTAGTTTTGGTTAAATATTTGTAACTACTAAACAAGCACTGACTACACAGCCTGACATAAACCATGCATTAAGATCTACATCGAGTAATGAGCTGTTTATTACCATTGAGGGAGGGAAGAGGCCAGGGCCGGCTTCAGGGTGGTGTGACCAGTGCAGCAACACAGGGCGCGGACCTGAGGGGGGCGCTGACTTCAGGGGGGGCGCTGACCTCGGGGGCGCTGTGTTTAGCAATAACTTACTATATAAGCACCTGCTGCAGAGTTCCTTGTGGGTTCAGCTTTCAGGCAGCAATAAAAATGTCAAGATATCTCTTGTGATTAATGTTCCTGCTAGAGAGAGATCGGAGTTTTGTCTAGTGGCAGCTTTGACTCGCAGAAATGTTAATATGCATGCTGCACAGATCTGCATTTTATATGGATAGCTCAGTGGGTTGCTGCTTTTGTCACAGAGATCCTTTTGTTACCGTCGTTCATAAGATACAACCTTAACACAGAACAGTGACTGTTACGAACTGTCATCAAAGACCTCCATGCAACCTGCATAAAATAGGTTAGGACATTATGATTTTCCCCCAGTCTTTCATTATCTATTCCTAATGTTGCTAAAAAGTGTTTTTTGGGTAGATCTACGTTCTTATTAATAAAGCCAGACTTTACCAGCACTTTAAAAACAAATAAAATGTATGTGAGAGAGGTGCTATGGAGAGATGTGGGGGCAATTTTGCCGAGCGGTAATGAGGGAATCTGAGTACGGGGTCATGGGGGGGGGGGATCAGTGGGAGGGTGGGTGCCAAAAACACTTGTCGCACTGGGCACCATCAGCACTAAAGCCGGCCCTGGAAGAGGCAACATGGACCACGCATAGCTGTGCTGCACATGATTAATGCCCCTCCCCATTCGCAAACATTGTAATAAATAGCTTATCACTGTGCCTCTACATATGTATTATACAACACCTTTCTCAGAAGCACACCACGCAACAAGACCCCCGGCCACAGATTGGTCTGGCTGGTGAGGTCCAGGTGATCCCTAATAGTCTGTGGTGTTTGGTTGGGGTCACAGTCCAGTTTACTGATGTTACGCAACCAGTTAAGGGTTCAGCTGGTCCCTTTTTAGGTCTCGCTACCGTCGCAGCGCATGCACTGCTCGCTTGCGAGATCTATTGTCGTCGGTTTTCTTTTGGAAGTGGGGTGGAAGCTCCACCTCTGCTTTTCACTGCCTGGGACCTGCCAGCAACGCTTACACATTGTTACATCTCCCGTTGAGACGCGTGCAGGGCTGGAAGTCCGCTATCATTGTGATGCAGGATGTCTGCACCTGAGCTGCTGCGGCTCTGCCGACACACTTTGTGATCTATGGTTAAAAGATGAGGTTACTTCAAGACCTCGAGCAACTCAGTGGCAACTGTTCAGCTGGGCGGGGATAGACGTTCAGATAATGTGATTCATGAGTTGACATTTGTGTTAGGGACCCCACATATCCCCTGTCCTTCTCTTCCATCTGCGGTACCCCAACATCACACACAGTATGTTCAAGAACTTCAGAAGGCTCCGAGTGCTTACAACCTAGAACAGTTATCAACAAGGCAACTCTAGCGCCATCTGGGACATTGCAGGGGAGGGATTCGCGGTGGGAGGGGCATCGCAGGGGATTTTGGGGCAAGAGTTTCACTGTGTATAATATTAAAGTGGCTCTTAGTTTGTGATCCTTTTACAGCTAATTGAAAACTGATGCTCGGGTAGGAATGCCCCACATTTCTATAGCGCCGACATACCTGCTTTGTGCCAATGCAGCGCACGCACACAGGGAACAGACTGCCCATACAACAGTCATGCGCCTAAGGCGTTGTTTTGAGTGGCACTCATGACGAAAAATGGGGATTTCTTGTTTGGATTTAAGATAAAATACTGCTACATAAGAGAAGCATTTTCTGTCTTTGCCATGTCTTTCAGTCTTATCATTGGTAAGGTAGCTCAGTGGGTTGGTCGTCGGGTTAGGGTGACCAGATCTTAAGAGCCAAAAACCGGGACACCCTATCCTCTCTCTGATCTTCTTTCCGCAGCCCTCTCTTTCTGTTCTGCTGTCTCGCCTAACCCTGCAGGTACCAGGGCACGGATTGTGGGACCACTTTCACAGTTGTGCTCTCTCTCCATATCTTTATTTCAATCTCTCCCTTCCTCTTGTCTCCCGCTGTACCCCCCTTCCACTCCCAGGGATCAGCTTCGGTGTCAATGCCAGAGTTGTCTTACTGCAGCTCCAGACATGTGCAGTGTCTCTCCTGCACTCTCTTCCTCCTCGTTATGTCTCTCCTTCATTTTCTATTGCCTCTCTCTCTCTCTCTCTGCTGTCTCCCTCCCTATTACATTACACGAGGTCATATCCTGCGTATCTTTTGTATGTATTTATTTACTTACGCTGAAAAGTGCATCACTAAACACTTATAAGGTCCCAAAGGCCACTGCACTGCAAACCACAACACATAGGTAAAACACGTTTTCATTCACACCGCCAATAGCCCCAACTCTCCCAAATGCGAGACCTATTGCATTGCAAATGCTTGTTTTATATTGCATTCACATAACATGCCAATGTTTAACAAGTATAATCATTGCTCACATACCTACACACAAAATTGTATATTTGCATAGATTATGATGAGTGATTTTACATTAACATTTAACTGTAGTTGGGGTGTGGTCACATTTATTTAGGAGAGGTCGTTGTAGGCCTCAGATGACTGACTCCATTTTAAACAAAATGTTGTATTCTTGTCTGTTGTGCATAATCTTTTCTTGCTCCAGGCACTGAGAGCTGCTGTGCTTTTCGTAATTGAATTGTTTTTACTAGAATTCTATGCAAAGGCCATCATTGTTGCAGGTAAATGAGTTGTAGGGTGGTTCCTCGCACCTGTGAGAGAAGGGAGTCGGGGAGAGAACGCTCCTTTATGCGAAAACCATGAACCACGGAGATGGAAAATTCTGCATTGTATTTACCATGAGAGGTGGGTTTATACCAGACACATCGTGAATGCTACTTTTGATTGTTTCCTGCCTTTGTGGGAACCGGAAGAGTTCTGTCTTTCTCAAAATGTTCTGTTATATTTGTGTGCTTTGGTATTAGACAGACTTGCTTCTGTCAACCTTCGGAGGCAGACCTTCCTTTTCCCTGCTCGAGACTGCATGCTCCTTTTAACTTTGCTCATGGAGACAGCTTCTCATGCAAGCACATTTCTCCTTGTCCTGATCGGAACCTTCATTTGGTTCTACTTGAGATACTATATTTGCTGACACCTGCTGCTTACAAATTCCCCGACTTTGCCCGCAACCTTAGCTTAGCAATAGGGAATTTCCCTTCAATGGAACAGAAACTGTATACTTTGCTTATTCTACCTTTAATTAACTTGTCTTTGCACTTGCTTTTTGACTTTCTGGATTATAGTCACATATTGTATGCAGGTGATTATCGATTTATGACTAATTGATTTGATCGAGTTTGTAACTTACTCATTTGCTAATAAACATTTATGGCTTGCAAATGTATTCCTCTCTGTTGTTACCGTGGGGCTAAATATGCTTCACTGTCATTGATATGTTATTATTTTTAAAGCTTGGAGCCTCAGTTCTACAAAAAGGTCCATCCAAGTAGGATAGCAGAGTTTTAAACTTTGTGCTGAATTTGCAAGGTGCAAACACCATCCTATCATTGCGCTATCAGACTCATCCAATAGAAAGATTTGGATTGGAGGAAAGGCCACAGAGGCATGCACTGCACTAGGAGGGAACTGATAGTGCTCTGCTCCTCAGTTTAGGGAGTCAATCAAATACATTCCAAGGAAGTGAGATGATGTGGCATAGCACAGACTCACAGCCAAATTCAGGGTTTAAAGGCGATGCAGGATAGGGGTGTGGGGTTGCATCCTTGCAGATGGCAGCCATGTTGGAAAGTCCTTGGCGAGGGGGTGGGAAGAGAACCAGCTGCCTTGTCAGAAAGCAGTAAACATACTGAGCCAGACAAGCTCTCAGGTGGCTCAGATAGAACGAGAGACTGCTGGCGGCTGGTAAACAGCCATTACAACGAGTTTTTTACTTTGCGATACCATTACAACGCATGCATTACCACGCATGCTTTGTACATCGCAAAGTCATTACTACGCATTTTTTTAGAACGCATGGTCATTTACCATGCATGCCTTTACAATGAATTTCGTTGTAAAGGTATGTATAGTAAATGACCATGCGTTCTAAAAAAATGTAGACGATCCACGTCGTTGTAAGGAAACTGAGGCTGTTCCGTTTCCTCATAACGACGTGCACCGCCCCTCAGAGACGACGTGAAGCAGGAACCAGGAGGAGAGTGAGGTAAGGGGGATTGGGCATGGGGTGGGGGTTACTTTTTTAGGGTTTAGGGGGGTCGTGCTGGGGGTAGTGTTTTAGGGTTTAGGGTAGTGTTGTGGTGTTTGTGTAGTGTAGGGTAGTGTTTTAGGGTTTAGGGTAGTGTTGGGGGTCGTGCAGGGTAGTGTTTGAGTATCGGGGCTGGTAGGAGGGTCTGGGGGGTTGTGCTGGGGGTAGTGTTTTAGGGTTTAGGGTAGTGTTGTGGTGTTTGTGTAGTGTAGGGGGTCATGCTGGGGGTAGTGTTTTAGGGTTTAGGGTAGTGTTGTGGTGTTTGTGTAGTGTAGGGTAGTGTTTTAGGGTTTAGGGTAGTGTCGGGGGGGTCGTGCAGGGTAGTGTTTGAGTGTAGGGACCGGACTGGGGGTTGGTGGGGTCGTGCTGGGGGTAGTGTTTTAGGGTTTAGGGTAGTGTTGTGGTGTTTGTGTAGTGTAGGGGGTCGTGCTGGGGGTAGTATTTTAGGGTTTAGGGTAGTGTTGTGGTGTTTGTGTAGGGTAGTGTTTTAGGGTTTAGGGTAGTGTCGGGGGGTCGTGCAGGGTAGTGTTTGTGTGTAGGGACCGGACTGGGGGTCGTGCAGGGGGTAGTGTTTTAGGGTTTAGGGAAGTGTTGTGGTGTTTGTGTAGTGTAGGGTAGTGTTTTAGGGTTTAGGGTAGTGTCGGGGGGTCGTGCTGGGTAGTGTAAATGTAGTGAGAGGACTGTCACTTACCTTAGAAACTTCTACCACAACTATACCTTTACCACGCATGTTTTTGCGTTGTAATGGCATGCGTGGTAAAGGCATAGTCAGGGTAAAAGTTTGCGTTGTAATGGTATCTTGTTGTAATTGACAACGCGTACTAATACCCGCGTTGTAATGGTACGCGTTGTATTGGTACGCGTTGTAACGAGTGCTATTCCTGGCGGCTACGTCAAGTTGTTTTTGGACGGCTCAGGGAGCCAGTTCAGAGGGGGTGCTGCCATATCAGAAACTCCTCCAACAGTTGTGGCTTTGCCAATATTTTTTACCCAAGCATTGCTCAACTAATTTAGAAAAAGGGCATGCCAATTATCATCTAATAAATGGGGTGTGGGTATTAGTGTTTACCCAGCTGATGAAGGATGTTGGATGGGAAAATCCCCTCTTCACAGATCACTGCTATAACACATTCACACTTTTGCCATCATAGTTGAGGAATCCGCCTTTTAATCCAATGGGGTCTGAACAGAATAGTCTGTTTCCTGTGGGGTGCGGTGTCTTGCTTTTCATGGTGCAGTGCCATGACCCAGATAACTGAATGAGCCAGCACCATCAAAAGTACATCCTTCAGGAGGATGGATGTGCCATACGGCAATCAATCCCCTCTTCTAGCCCCTCCTGGAAAGTAGAGAAACTGCAGGCAGGAATGGCTGCATTGGCTCAGATGTACTACTCCGCATAGTGTAACAGCAGGAAATATAAACATCTGTAATATGCCATTGGCACATCCATAACATCAAGAACACCTCATTGAAACAATGGCTTGTCAAAGCCCCGCTCTGTATATTGTTGATGTGGTGAAACGACCTCTTGATGTACCGCTAAAGCTGTCTGACCGAAAAATGAAGTCGTATCCCTCAGTCCTTGCGAGTTTCCTATCCACCAGACACTTCCACCCCTCCAGTATTCATTTCTTTTCCTACTGAAGAGGATGTTGGTCTCTCATGTCATTCTAATAAGGCCAATTTAGAAAGCCAAGATATAGTGGTAGGAGCAGCCCTTTATCTTTTTGAGTCAACGGATGGACCCGATCCTACCTTGGTGTGAGATTCAAGGCTTCAGGGATCTTTTGAATGGAGGAAAACTGGCTTGCTTCCTTAGGTGCATCTCAAGGTGTTCCATAGTTGAGTTCTCCTAAATCTGATCATTCTGCCTCAAGGATTCTTCCCAATGAGCAGATTCCAGGTACCGGGTTGAAAGTTGCAGCCAGGAATGTAATCGAGTGCTTGCTTCTGAGTTTGTTGTAGGTCTTGTCCTCAAAGGCTCTGAACATGTTTTAATGCTATTTTGTGAGCTGATGGTTTACGTGTAGCTCCTTCAGGGATAGGGTGCTGTCAGCTGCTTTCATTGATCTGTGTAGATTATTTTTCAGTAATCCAGTTGAGGTAGCACCAAGTCTCAAGGGTTGGTTGAATTAGTATGTATTGCATTTATTTAAAATGCAATGTTGGATTGGCACATGCTGTAATATAAATTGTTGTGCTCTATGTATAGGTACTTGTAAGGAATGAGCCTGGTTAGAGAGAAGCACTACACTGAACAAGGATGGGATACAGTATCATTTACAATGAGCCAGGATGCTCACGAGTGGTGGGTCCCATGGTCTGGAGATGTCACGGTCTCTGAAGGGTGGACCTTCCACTGCTTGCTGAATGGAAGAAGGGTTGGGGCAGGTCTGATGTTGATGGGGTTGTTAGTGATGCTGGGGGCACAGGTAAGAAAGACATGTCTTCTAGTCTGGCCATGTATGTGCCCCTGATTAGACACTGTTCGCCTAAAGTGGTCAATGTCTGTGGAGTGTATGGAGGGGGTGGTCCTGGTGGCCTTGTATGTGAAGCTGATGCCGGCTTGGAAGTGGAGTCCGTGTCTTTACATCAGGGCTGGACTAATATACGTTATGTAGGCATTTGATGAAATGTGCTGACTTTGGTAGGATTCCCTTCATGGGAGCCAGTGTAATGTGAAATAAGCCACCAAGTAGGGCCTTGCCTCATCTAGATGCGAGAGGACCAGGGCTTGGACTGGTATTCTTAAGTCAGTTTCCATGGAGGAGGGTTTGGCTTTCTTCAGGAGGACTACTTCTTTCAAACAAGCATGTATGTATCTTGAGAACAATGTTAAAATTGAAAAATGGAAAGCTATTTGTATACTGTATAGCACTGAAAACTGGACTGCATCGAAGCACTCTCCTGTGGGAACTAAAGAAGAGGGAGATCAACTGCTCTGTCTAAGGTCACACGGTTTGATGCAACGGGGATGGCACAACAGGCACTTCTGTATCTCAGTTCATAACATTCAACCTTTACAGTTGTGAAACCCACAGTGCAGTTCCTTGTCACGTGAGAGATAAGCAAATGTGGGATACATAAAAAGCACTAGTACGTATTTACAGGATACATCAACAACGAAAACATTATGGGGAATAACAAGGAGAGAGCCTTTAGAAGAAGAGCCCCTGCGTTCTGCCCGTAAGCCTCTGCCCTTGAGCTAGGAGCTATTAAAGCCAGTATTACTATTTCTGTATGATCTATTCTAGTGTAAAAACCTGAACAACACCACCTGCTAGTCATACAGAGCGTCTACCAAATTCCCCATAAGATACTGAATTATATGTCACGTCTCCTTTTAATCATCAATTTGTTTAAAAAAGTAAAGACTTTTAAAAGAGAATTTGCAATTTAGCAAAGCGATCTGCAGCATAAACATACACAATGCTACTGTTTGTACTCGAGTCGGTTGGTTCCAGTGATCTCTTGTAACCCACTGGATCACGAGGCTTTTCATAGCACTGCAAACTAATTCTCCTGGAGTACAAGCTGAATATTCTCAGTCACAGCTTTCTGACGGGTCAGTTTATAAGTAGATGCAGGCTTTTTTGCGCCCTGTCTGACCTCTGTTACTCCAATCCACCTTATTGATCTTTGGTTTTAAAACATCACTTTGTACCACACTTCTAAGCCCTGCCTATAATCGGTATTACTATCAACCAAGTTAACAGTGCTCAGTTGATTAACCTCTGAAGGATGAAAGGCTGCATTGGCCTTGACAGGATTCAAACCTGTGACCTACAGACAGCAGCAAATGATATAATTGCTTGACATTCTGCAGCACGCATTATTAACTTCATGATTAATTAAAGGGACTTTCAGATGGACCTCTCTGACTCAGCGTTTCTTCATTACTTTTGGAGTCGTTTTCTTGTGTGTTTCCTATTATTACGTAACATTTAAATGTACATGGCTTACTAAGAAGTTGTGCAATCTTAATTTTATGATTGAGATAACGAATCGATGTCCTGGCCCTTGAAACATTTGATTTCCATATTTTTAGTTTAATTAATAACTCAGTGTGCTTCAGTATGCAACGCGAAATAATTCCCATTTGGCCTGTTTTGTGCTTTATTAAAAAAAGATATAACTAATTAAATTAAAAATGTCCCTTTCTTAGAAATACAATACGTATTTGAAGATTACTTTTACTATTCTAATCCTTTTGCCACGGGATTTTAGACCCCCGCCATTGTTTGCAGGTTCGTATTTCTGCTTATTAAAGATCTTGAAACTTGTAAAATACAACACAAATAATCGAACACAGGAGTAGGTATTTACAAAGATGACATAAATAGACACAGGTAGTACTATATTCAGCACACCGTCTGGTTATAAATGTGCAGCTCGTACAAAGATGAAACAAATTACACAAAACATGTAATGTGCACGAGTTTAGATTTCAAAGATGAAACAACACAAATTATGTGTGATTAAAGTGTATGGGACAACTAGTAGACCATTTATTACCACTTGTTATTTCACCTGTCAGTTGGTCAATTACTAGGGAGCGAATTAGATTAATCTGACAACAGTAAATAATAGATTCATTTGAACATAAGTGCCTAATATGTCACTGTCTTGCAATATGACCCTTACAGTGTCATTTTACAGCTGTAATTCTAAATGTAAACTAGGGTTAAAAATAACTTGCTTAGATGTTGGACACATTTGGAAAGCTTATGACTTTTGCTCAATTCAATAATTTCATCACTATTAATATTTGACTAATTTCTTTCTTCTTCACAGAACAGATTACAAAATATATTACTGAATTGAGTTCATGTTACATCAAAGGCTTGGCAGTCCTATCTGAATATGTCCTGGCCTAAATCTTTTTGCCTCGACATTCAGTGACTCGCATCTCTTCCTGGTCAGGCTGCAACTGAATAGTAAAACATCAGGTTTCACAAAGGACCCTTTACCCAACAAAATATATATTTTTTAAAATTCACATACCCAGAAACTTTAAACTTTACCATCACCTATACCAACTCTTGTTTTATAAATATAGAGGTACTTGTTATGATATTGCTGGAAAAGCTTTCTGTAGTTCCAGGGGATTTGAGCAAATCTCATCCAATCTCAGATACCCTCCAGTTGGCCAATTTTCGCAGAAAGTGGTGTACAACAGCTACAGTTCAATTCTGGTTTTCTTGGGTGATCTAAAAGTTATAGGTGATGCAGACATGTTGAGTTTCTCGATTTGCTGGTTATTTTGCTCCAGAAATTACAAGATATATCCTCCAAGGTCCTACTAGGCATTGGGTTCCTAGTAGCAAAGCGTGATATCACCAGGCATTGGAGGAGTAAAACCTCCATTCCTGGCGGAATGGCATCAGGGCATGGACAATTGTGAAGCAGCAGAAAAGTCTGTTTATAAGGCATGCAGACGTATGCCAGAATAACCAAGAATTTTGGGCTCCTGGAAAAAAAAACACAGAGCCTTTATTGGCAAAACCCATGGGTGTGCCCCTACATCATTATCGTTAAAGCAGCCGTGCTACAAGGGGTGGTGCTGGGAGGCTGACGGAAATTGTTTATTGACACCCTGTACGCAATGTGATACCAATTTCTTCTTAATGTATATACATTGCCTGTATTGTTCTTGAAAGCCACTAAACATATATTATTAAAAAACATTCCCTTATGCGGAGGAGGTCAAGTTTGTCTTTTTTAGAATACACCTTCACCCATGGAAGCTGCATTGTTCAATTGGGCCCTGCCTGCTCATAAGGAGACTGTGCGTGGTATGAAGCCAGGCCTATGCGTAGGGAGGCTGCAGCTAGACTTTGGAGGCTATGAATATGCATGGAGCCTGCACGGGTTGCAGTTCCTTCACTAGGGAAGCAACACTGAGCATTTAAGGATATACCTGACCATAATGAGACCACAGTAGCAATGTAAGTTTGTGCTGAATCAATTGAAGAGAATCTACAGTAGGGGGGTAAATATACACACTGATATGAGGTATACCTCTCCATGTGCTCGTTGTTCCTGGGCATTCGTCATTGCTGGGCCAATTGGGGCTGTGTCTGCAAATTTAGGAGTGCAATTTTCCATTGGGAGGTAATATTTGAGAGTGCAATTTGACCTTTGATGACTGTAGATGATTGTGTCCCTGGCACAGCATATCTGCACTTCTGACTGATACACCAAGGCTGAATTTCTAGCATATTTTGTGTGGTAGCACACTACTAAATGCATGTGTCCAAACTAAAACATATTTGTATCTCCTAAATAACTTACTTTTAGTGTATTTGTTTTGCACTTCATTTTTAGGTTGAGCATCAGCGCGCATAAGCTGTCTGCAAGACATGCTGTAATCACTCTATGGAGTGTAATCCCGCCTGCTGCTTGCCATTGGTTCACTCCTGCGTTACTCTTATTTTCTAGCTCCTTATTGGTTGGTGCTCCCAAACTCACTTCCGTTTTTAGGCCACGAGCACCGGCCAACTACAGTTTCCTTACGCTGTAGGTCTTTATGTATTTCTTTGGGGTCTACTTATTTATTACCATGGCGCCGCCCACTTCACTCGCAGCCATGCACATACGTTTTATGTACATGGGCACCGCGCTTTGTTTCAGCATGGCACCCGTTTTCAGGTTAGAACAAAACCAGCCGTGTTGTATTTATAAACATGACATGCTTCGGAGCAGGGACTCCCAGCGGCGCACAAGAGAAAGAGAGAATACTTCAGCTGCGCTTTATTATGAAGTATGACAGCCGTGCATTTCTTTTTCTCCTGCACGGCGTGGCTCGCCCACATCCATTTTTTTAATAACTCTCAACTTTAACTCAGCGGGGCGTCCATTTCACGATCGCCGCACTTTGTCTTTTGCTTTCAGCTTCAAAGCTGCATCGGCATGTTGGGTGCCCTCCCTCCCACCACCAAAAACAGGCTGCCTATTTTACGCTCCTCCCACCCCAGCTGCCGGGTTAAGGAGACTGCGCCTTCATCATCGGCTGGGTTCAGCCTCTCCCGGGATCACCTCTACAGCCGCAGGGGCCACAGTGATTAGCCGCTGAGCCGGCCTCAGACCTGCCCACCTCCCCTCATCCCCTGCAGCAGCTGATCAGCCGCCAACAACACCAGAAAGAGTTGTGTCGCTGACAGGAACTCTGGACTCCGTGCAGTAACAACAACACATCATCAGTAGGGTAAAACTAACCTGACTCACGATTGACCCCATGCTTTTTGTTTCGTGTTTTTATTCTGTTTTTATTTTAAAAAAATGTTGCTTAGTATTCGCAGAAGGATTATTTTGAAACTGTTAATGCCTGCCGGGTCAGTTTTAAATGTAGAAGGTTGAGTTGCAGTTAGAGCGCTGTCTTTTGTCACATTATTCATATTTGGGTTTCAGGAGAGCCCCGCTTTACTCTGCGTTTACAAATGCACCTGCTTCTTGGTAAGGTCGTCTTTCCAGTACTGTTGCAGTGCCATGTCTGACCAGGGATCCAATGGGCTGGCATTGTTTACTTGAGCTTACATCTGTGTTTGAGTAAACAATAAATGAGTGATTTATAGAAATTGGCATGAATGGCAGAGGCTTAGGAATGGATGGGTATGAATAGCTGAGGTGGGGGGGCATCAAGAGGTGACAACACTTTTTAATTTCTCCCTTCTAACCGTGTCAGTCTGACGAGTGTAATGCTAACAGTTTTGTTAGATCTGTGAGGCCTTCACCAGTGAACAGAGCAACTCCTCTGGTGTCTGATGAGGTATGATTGGTCCTAGAAATTTCTCCATACAAAATATTGGCCATTCGCAAAAATATGACATCCAACACAAGCAACTTGAGTAATGAGCAACAGTTCCCGGAGGCGTGGATAAGCTACATTTGCCTCTTCTAATGATGCTTTATTCTGTTACGGGAAACCCTGACCTGTAAATCCAAGGCGTTGAAACTAGCATGAAATATGCAGGTCGGGTGTGCAGGGTACTCTTTTGAATTGAAAATTTGGTGCAAGAAATGTTGTAAAATGATAAACCTTGTTGTTTGTTCTGAATATTTTGAGACAAGCCTGCAGTATGAAACAATTGTTGATGATCGAGTTGCAGCCTGGCTAAAGGCACTGCGGCAGCCAACAAACATCTATAGATGGTGCATATTGTCATTGAACAATTACCAAGTATGGGGAAATGACATTCTTCACAACTTTCCAGAGCTGTCATTACTTTCAGGTGCTTCACTGGTCTCACTTCCTCATTTTCCTGAGTCCGTGGCATTATTTATGTTTTTTTAATGCCTAGTACTGGGGTTTTATTTTGACTCCATGTTCTAACGTTTCCAGTAGATTGCTTGAGAAGCAGACTTCAAGGCCTTAACTCTCCCATTCAGCGAATGTCCGGCATATAACAACTGCATGTCATGTGGGTTATTGCTCACTGCTGTAGTTAAATAACACTTTAGCTGCCAAACTGAAGACATCTGCTAGGATAAACACACCACTTGTAGTCGGCATTAAAGGTCAGGTTATTACATTGGCTTCCTTTAACACAGCACCTTTAGTCTGCTCCCATTGCCACCGTGCTCAGCATTCCTATCCAGCATTTCCATCATTGAGAACATTTGCAAGCCACCGTTGGTTGCCTGTCTGTATCTGTGTTGACATATTAAGATGTTACAGGTAGGAAATCTGATCCTTGGAGATTTACCTAATTAACCTATATTACGGTTTCAGTACATTGGTACTACACTATTTACACCCTCTAGTTTCTGCGCTTAACATTACCTAATATTCTGCAGTCTATTTATTCATACCATGTACAAAATGACATGACTCAGGTTCTACCAGAAGAAGCAGAGCCTAATGACTTCCCCTTCAAACTCCCACGCCTGCAGCTCTAGCCACTGCATACCACTCTACAACACAAAATTATATTCCACATAATTACACTCCATGACACACAATCCCACTCCACATCATCCCACTACACACAATACCACATAATTCCGCAGCACATCCTGCCACATAATTCCACTACACAAATCCACTTCACACCACACAATTCCACCACACACAATTTCACAACTAATTCCTACCCAACCCATTCCACTCCACCTCACATACATCCACAAACCAAAACACATGAGTAAAAAACATTATCATTTACAAAGCCAATAGCCCTAACTCTCACAAATGCGATTGCAAATGCTTGTTATCGTTTCTGGCTTCAAAGGTGTTACATTCAATATTGTCACTATGGTCAAAGGTCACGTAATGGCTGTGGTGATGTAATTTACTATAATGCTATAGCGCATGAATGGACAGGTGCTGTCCCTTCCTCCCTCTATGATATTTAATTGGCTTGATTCCATTTCTGCAAACGTAGTGAAGCATCCAGGATCAAGCACCTTCGGGATTCCGAGCTGCATCCCTTGTAAAGCGCTGCCGTTACCCTGGGCCATACTCATGCTATATAAAATCACACATACATTTTCAGCTGCCACTCTAACAATCCTACTGTTTGTTCCCTTGTCCGTCTCCCATCTTTTCAGTTGGAGCTTTCTCATGCACTTCATGGGGGAAACTGACCAGTTCTCCTGCCCCATTTCTCCGGGTCACCAGTGGCCCCGTGGAATCGAATTATGATGGTAATTCCTGGCCATCTGAATTAGACTATTCCGTTCCTTGTCTGCATGTTTAATGGTATGGCTTCCCATCGTAAGAATTACATATTTTAATCATTATTAAATATAGCACTTAAAACCACTGTTCCTAAGGTTTTGAAGTGCTATTAATCGCAAGGGGTATTACTACCCAGTTTAGTTAATGCTGATACATTTATCGACTTCAGAAGACTGGAGCAGTCTGCATGATTGCAATTGCTCCTACCCCGCTGTGCCACTTGGTCTTTCTGGATTGCTTCTGATCTTGGTGTCTTGTCATTATAACTGTATTACAGAAGTCATTGGTAACAGTTGCTGTCCTTGAGACTGCTGCCCCAGCCGTGCAAATGGTGTCCGCCTCCTGTGAACTGGGCCCTTCCGCAGACCTAGGGCTCAGGTGTACGCCTTCCGCCCTGGCCAGGATAATGTGCTGCATGGTTAAACACTTATATGGTCCATAAGGTGAGACCTATTGGCTTTGCCAATGCTTGTTTTTTTTAGCCATGTGCTGCCCGAGGTAACAGGGAGGGAGGTAGGAGAGAAGGGCAGGTGAGAGGGGATGGAGGAGCACATGAACAATGGAGGATGGGTGGGAGGGCTGAGGGCATGCAGATAAACAACAGATGGTTTAAGCAAACAGACAACAGAGAGAGGGTGGGTTGTTAAGCAGATGGACGGTGGGAGAGGGGGCAGGCAGACGGACAATGGACAGTGGATAGGAGGGGGCTGGGGGAAGTAAACAGACAATGGAGGGTCGCAGAAGGGGGTGGGGCATGCAGACGGACAATGGAGGGTGAATGGAAGGAGCTGGGGCAACGCACGGACAATGGAGGGGGGTTGAGAGGTTCTGAGAACAAGCACACAGCCAATGGAGGTTGGACGGGGGATGGGGCAAGCACAAGGACAATGGTGGGTTGGGCGGGGGCTGGGTGAAGCACAAAGATCGGACAGGGGAGGAATGCAGAGGGGGAGAAGTATGCAAGAGGGACAAATGAAAAATACATGCACTCTCCTAGAGTGCTTCAAGAAAAAGCAAAAAGTAGAGCTTAAAGAACATCTGAAGAGGCTGGAAGGCTACGGAAGCTGATCAATAAGAAGCAAGCAAACGAGAGTGACAATGCAACGAACCAATGGTAAGCAATGGGTGACCTCTAAGCCTCCTGTAAAGTATCAAAAAGTCTTGCAAGGGAAAGTGCATGAGCTGTCTTAGACGAGAGATAAAAAGAAAAGTAATGTGAGATACCGATACCGACAAACCACATTTCATGATAAATGTGTAATTTTGTGAAATATCCATGTAATTTTTAGATTTATTATTTTTTTAATTGAGGAACTCTGGATTTCCGTGTTACTGGCAGTGGTGGATGAATCTGCGCATGTTCTCCTCTGAGCAGAGCACAATCCTATAACTTGTCGCCTCCGACTGGATTTTCCCTGCTACTCACTACATGGAAAAGCTTCCCACAGGCTTCACACTTGCCTTTTATTCAAACTCTGAGCGCGGGAACTGAGTGAGAACTTCTTCGTATTCATGAAGATGGAAGAGAGATGGAAATGGGCAGACTAGACATGAATTCTACTGAATTGGAAGCCTTGCTGCTGCCGCTCTGTCACATTATCTAATCTCCTCCCTTCGCTCCTGCCCTCTATTTATTTATTGATGTGTGCATTTTTATTAAGCCCGGTGGCGAAATCCGCTCTGCCAGCGGAGTATGCAGAGTTTAGCCAACACCGCGTTCCATTGGGAACGCGGAATTCAGGCAAAACTCCGACTCCGCGGCAGAGCGGAATTAGTCCCTGCCCACGCCCCAAAAATAGTTTTAAAAAAAACACCACTTACCTGCTCTGGCATCTCCGGGCTGCCCTCCTTCTGGCCGTGGCCTCTCCTCCTCGCTGGTCACAACCCCCTACGCATGTGCATGTGCAGTCCTCGCAAGAAATACAATGTAGGGGTTTGCGACCGGTGAGGACGAGGACGGCAAGGAGGAGAGACCACGGCCAGGAGGAGGGCAGCCCAGAGACGTCAGAGCAGGTAAGTGCTTTTTTTAAAACTATTTTTAAGTGTGGGAGGGTGGAGCGGAGCGGAGCAGAGTGGAGCAGAGTGGAGCGGAGTTCCACAGTTTTTTACAAACTCCGTGGAACTCCGCGTAGTGGCACTCCTCGTACTCAGTCCAGGGTTAATTTTTATATAGAGAGGACATTTCCCGAAGGTGTCTGAGCACTTTACATAAAGAAATGATAAGTTACACGAGAATTGAAAAGTTGCTACATTATTATGGCCACTCCGGGGCAATTCTGGAGAGATCGGAGTGCAGGTAAAGCAGCAGCTCTATAAATTGGTGGAGGATGACACGGTTAAAAGTCTGTTTTTAAAACCCTAAAAAGGGCTTTTGTAAGGGGTGTGCAAGGGTCCCACGTACCCTTCGAGGCTCCCAGTAAGTAAGTATGGGGTGCATGATACTGGGCTAAAGCGAGCTCACCTAGTCCATAGCACAGAACAGGATAGTGCCCAAAGGACCAAGATGTTTGACTCTTCCAGAATGCAATTTTCATGCCTTTGAGCGTGGTGTTACTCCCCAACCTCACTCATAAGCAAGGCCACTGGAATTATGTAAATGTAAGTAAGTCCGTTTTTATATAGCGCAGCTACTCACCCTTACGGGTCTCAAGGCGCTGGGGGCCGTAGTGGAAATTAAGTGAGCTATTGCCCAGAGTCACATGGTGCTGAGCTGAGCTGCCGCCGGAGCCGGGGATCGAACCGTGAACCCTGTGCTCCGAAGTCAGCTGCCCTGGCCGCTGCACCACATTTGTGGTTGCCGCATTTTCCATATAATTATGGATTTGCTGCATTTCCCACATAGCCCATCTTCTTCTGCATAATTTGCAGAATTTAACAAAATGCTAGCTCAAACGAATTAAATGTTACTAAAAACACAGTGACATGTGTTGTCACATAGTGAAAGGCTCCTTGCAAATGTCGACTGGTTGTCTTTCAGTTGCTTATTGCTGTATGTGAGTGTTAAACTGTTATTAAGGAGGTGAAACCTTTGCCGAGACAGTGGTAACATATGTAAAAATTACAAAAGATTGCAGTAAACGGTCACAAAATGTGCCACATTTTGCAGAATAATTTGTCATTTCTTTGCACATAATTTAGCCAACCCTGCCACATAATTTGATCCTTCTCTGTCCCCAGTAGCGGCTGCTACCGAACGGACGTTGGGGGAGGGGGGAAGAGGGCCGGAGGAGGGCAGAGCTCCGTCCTCTCGTCCTCTTCCTGGTTTCTGTGGAAGCAAGAAGCACCCAGGCTCCCCTAAGACAATCACAACACTGCAATGCAGCGTTGTGATTGGTATAAGAACCGTGGTTCGGCACTCAGACAGGGAATTGGTCCCTGGGCACGTTCCCCACCTAGGCTATAATGCAGCCTGGGTGTAGAACATGCAAAATGCGTATGAATGTTTGGCTGGCCCCATAGGGCCGGTCAAACATTCATGCGCACTTAGGAGGGTGCCACCACTCCTCCCCCATCCTCTGAACAGCCCAGCCCCGCCCAGCCCCCAAACAACAGAGCCAGCATATTTAAATAAAATTATAATAACATTAAGTTATTATAATTTTATTTTTACAATTTTAATTGCTCACTCAGTGGGGTGACGCCTTAGCGGAAGAGCCGCCACTTTCTGTCCCATATTTCTAGTGGCCCTGGTCATAAGCCATCATTTCTCTTTGCAGACAAGCTTCAGCACACAGAAGACATGTTTACTTTCAAAGCCTTGTCAGACACAGTTTACATAAGAGATCACATGGGGGAGTTAACTGGGTGCAACTGACTGCGCCAGGTGGTGCACAAAGAGAGAGTTCTTTAAGTTTAACACTATTCACTACAAAGAAAGCTTCATTCATTATCCGCTTCCTCTCTTGTATTGTATTGTAACTGCATTTATATGGTGGTTCATGCCTACATCCCTATGTGTGCTTCACCAAGACACTAGCTTTTCTGTCCTAGCCTCCAAACTCTGCCCCTCCATATCCATCTTTATTTTTGCAAAAACTCTGAAACTGCATTTACTTACCTTCTTACCACAGTATCAATCAATCATGGTTTATAAAGCGCAGCTACTCACCAGAAGGGGTCTCAAGGCGCTGGGGGGGGGGGTGCGTAGCTCCAGGAATCTTATGGAGCTCCGTCGAAGAGCCAGGTCTTGAGGTCCTTCAAGAACTTGGGGAGTGATGGAGTTTGTCGGAGGTGGAGATGGAGGGTGTTCAATGCCTTGGCAGCGAGGAGGGAGAAGGAGCGTCCTCCTGGTCTGGTCTTCTTGATACGTGGTACCGATGCAAGGGAGAGCTGGGCCGGGCGGAGGGATCTTACGGGTGCGTGGAACGTGAGGCGGTGGTTCATGTAGGTGGGTCCGGTGTTGTGGAGGGCATTGTGGGCGTGGGTGAGAAGCGTAAAGGTGATTCTATCTCGACGGGGAGCCAGTGTAGTGTCCGTAGATGTTGGCTGATGTGGCAGTGACGCGGTAGGTTGAGGACTAGTCTTGGGGCAGGGTTCTGGACGTTCTGTAGTTTGCGGGTGAGGTTCTTGTTGATCCCTGCATAGAGTGCGTTGCCGTAGTCTAGTCTGCTGCTGATTAGGGCATGGGTGAAGGAAACAGTTGAGGACTCACTTCTTTAAAGAACACTACCTCACAATGCATTAACCATCCATAACTCAGCTACCTTTCCTATCACTCGTTGACTTTATGCTTGTCTTTCACCATGTACAGAGCTCTACTGCCTTTTGGCTAGGTTTGCACTATAGAAATACCATATACAAAAATGCAAAGAATATATCCATAAAACCAGGCATGGTTGTAGAACATGGAACTCGGCAAAGAATTGCAAAGTCTACCGACTTCACCGAGGCATAATTTTGCATTGCCTGACCCCAATTCCTGAGGCTGGATATTCAACTCAACAAGGACGGGAAATCAGGCTGGAGAGAAACATGCTTGCCCGTTGTCACTGTGTGGCAGCTGGGAAACACAACAGATTCTGCACTACAGCACATCATCCCCATTCCCCGCTGACTGAAAACCCGTCCTGGCATCTGCAGCAGCTGTGTAAGGAGATGGTGCTGCCCCACCTCACACCCACAGAAAGTGGGTGCTGAGTGATATGTGTTATTCCCTTCATTGCCCACCTAATGTTTTACTTTTTTAAACTTTAGCACTTTAATAGTTAAAGAAGCTGGCAAAGTTTGAAAAAAACCTCATTTACAATGTTGCAAGATCCAGGGCTTCACAACTTTGCACATACTTATTAAATAGTTGTAAAACCCACAACTAGCAGACAGCGACCCGCATGCACAGACTCCACCAACATTCATGCTATACTCGAAGCGCAAGACCCACTCAGCACTCTAGCACAGAATTGATGACAAATCGTAGTGCGAAAACACAAAAAATAATAATTTAATACGAAATAGATAAATATATCAATAAATTATTAAAAAAATAAATGTGAAGTCAGAATGAAGAATATAGGAGCATTGTCTCATCCTGAAGGATGAGTGTGGCATTTTCATACAGTGGGGCATCATGGAAGAGCTTTACTAAATACAAACACAAAACTGGAGGGCCACACCCATTATTAAAGGGTTTGCCAGCAACTCTGGCCCTGGAGTATATATGTGATAGTTGCAATAGTACAGAAACCTCTAAATGTATTCCCCACTTGGTGTGTTGTAAGTTCACTGTAAACGCTCCTAAGTTGTCTGATGGTCAACAGGAAGAGATTGATTCTTCACAGGGGCGTAGCTTCAGGGGAGAGTTTGGGGTGCGACACCCCCCAAATAAATGCATTCTTGGCTTGGTAGGCCAGAGACGGGTTTGCTATCACTGTGCCAGTTTTTCTCATTGTGAGCCAAGAATGAAAGACGAAACAGTGACCTTTGATGTAAGGGAGAGAGACAGAGACACCCATCTGGTGGCTGAATTTCAAAATGTGAAACCAGATAACCTGGAATCAATACCAGCTTCCCTGCTTGCCAAAATTGTGTAATCCTAGGCAAATATTTTATTTTACAGACCTTGTTTTTTCATTTCACATATGAGCCCCCTTCTAAAAACTCACATTCAGGATGTGCGCTGTACAAGCACCTGTTATGTTTGATGTAATAGACTATAATGTTGCTCCATCCATAATAAGAATCTAGGCCCCATTTAGGGTTTACTTGACTACTGTTTTACTTCTTAATTCACTAATGGCATCGACGCTGCTGGGGGCAAGCCATGAATGTTTCTAAAAACGATCACTTTTAATATATGTCTGTCTATCAGATGATATAATCTGATGTACTATGGTGAAACTCTGCAGTATGAAAGAAATACACTTTTTTTCTATTTTAAAGAGATTGTATCACATTCTTACATAATATTTGTTGCAATATATACATGCCAAATGTTTTATTGGCTCTGCTCGTGCACATATCCTTAGAGCCAAGACAGACAGACTCATGGTTGGACTTTGGCTCGGCTTGCCATATTAATTTGCCCACGCACCCTAATCTATTTGCAGCTCTGGCTTAGTACATGGTCCATCAGTCACTTGATACAATGATTTGTAAAAGTCGAGGACTAGAACCATGAAGCCCTGGCCACATGCTCTGATTTGATAACTCTACCATCGAGGCTTCTTGTAGCAGAGAAGAAGAAGATTGCATCGAGTGAAAATAAATTTAACATTCAGGATCCCAGAGAAGGGACTCCAAGCCATTGTGTTTTATGTGAGCGTAGTCATGAGTTTCAAAGGAAAACTTCCATGCTCAGGTGGGATGGGTAGGGGCGTAGCTTCAGCAAAAGTGTTTGGGGTGTGAAGCCCCTCAAATGCCTTCTTGGTTTGGTAGTTGGGTCAGTGGCCCTGAGTTGGGTCTTCTAAGTCTGTGTCGGTTTTTCTCATTCTCATTTCACTGTGAGGTTTTAACTTGTTCATTTATTTGTTTGGGATCCTAAATACATATTGTGACCATTTTACCAAAAACGTAGGACACCTGCACCTAGAGAACTAATCATTGAAAGAGTGCAAATTTACTACTTTTTGGAATTCAGAAACTTTGGCAGTAGTAGGCTTGGAAAGCTACTACATTCTCAAGTTTCCAGACATATTAGTGGCAATCAAACACCCAAAAGGTGATGAAATGAATGCTTGCTAATAGTCTAACCAGTGGCAATTGCTCAATGTGGCATTCCAGCCATTCGTTTTTTGCTCACTGTGCCACTCTAGACAGATGCCCACCTAATGCAAAGCGGCAGCAGTCCATCCCAAACATTGGTCATCTCAACCCTCTACCCCTTTCATTTTTTTAAAATGGGAAATTTGAGATTCACACGCCAGAATATCACTGACTAACCTATGTCCCTGGTTCTTCTCCTTGAAAAGTGGAATCTGTTCTTCACATGCCTATCCGACCATTTAGATCCAGTCTCAACAGAACATGTGCATAACAAAGTAACCCGATTCGGAGGCGCTAAGACCTAGTGGGGGTGTATGAGGTAGTTGCAAGAGGATTGGACCATTACAAACTGAGAGCCACCCTTGCCTCCTGTGAGCCCATGGAAGACCATAGCTAAGATGCCACAACAAGCATGATGGCTAACAGGCTAGAACCAGGTATCATGCCTCACAAGGTCTGATGGAGTTGGTGGTCTGATCCTTACAGTGCAGAGTAATTTCCCATCCATGCCTGGCTTGGAGATAACATTGTCATCCAATGGCACGCACAAAAAAGGTATACAATCCACAAACACTTTCCTCAAACAATGTAACGTAATGTAAGGTTGTTTGTAGAGCGCTGCTTGCCACCCGTGAGGTATCCAGGAGCTAGATACCTGCATTCCAAGTTATTTGCAGTGTTTAAAAACTTTCGAAAGTTTCTTTTCTATTTCTATTGTATTCAAACTGTGCATTTGCATGTTGGATTAAAGGCCTGCCTGCAGTGTTTGGGGTGAAATGTCCAGGCTGCATGGGCCCAAAACAAAGCTGTCACTAAACTAACAGCAATACTGAACAAATCCTGATCCTGAACAAATCCAAATATGCCGTCTCCTGCTCCCTGGCTTCCAAAATCTCCCTTGCCACACCTTAGCTTTTACATGCAGATATCTGCCGACTGCACCAGTCACACCCGAGCTGGCCCGGTGCCCGCAGCGCCTACTGTAACTTAACTGGATGGACTCCACGGAGGAGCTACGGGAAACAAGTTATTTGCAGTGTTTAAAAACCTTAGAAGGTTTATTTTCTATTTCTATTGTATTCAAACTGTGCAGTATTTGCATGGTGGAATAAAGGCCTGCCTGCAGTGTTTGGGGTGAAATGTCCAGGCTGCATGGGCCCAAAACAAAGCTGTCACTAAACTAACAGCAATACTGAACAAATGCTTGGCTGTGGGGCATACCACCTCATATTAACTTTTGGGGATTCTCCATGTGTGACAAATATGCCGTCTCCTGCTCCCTGCCCCCTAGCTTCCAAAATCTCCCTTGCCACACCTCAGCTTTTACATGCAAAAGTCACACCCTAGCTGGCCCGGTGCCCGCAGCGCCTACTGTAACTTAGCTAGAGGAGCTACGGGTGCCCCGTTCACTGGGGCGACAGGTGATTTCTCACAATAGGCAAACCTCCCTGCTGCTGTCAGGTAAAGGCGCGGCAGGGCCTATTGTGTGCCTCCACAGCTCGTCTATTATATCCAGGTATCCCGCTGCCTTCCACCTCGCTCTACCCCCACCTCCACCGCACCCCCCCCCCAAATGCCCCCCCCCAACTCCGGCCGTGAGCCACCCACAATGAATCACTCTTTGTCTGCAGCGAGGAGGAAAAAACACACACGAGCTTTCATACCAGCGGGCCAATGAGAAATACCTCAGAAAGTTGGCATGGACGAGGGGGGCCGGTTTAATTGCACATGTGTTTAGATATCCTCCTCTCTGCCGACAACACCCTTTGTCGCGGGGATAAAAGGAGGGAGGCGGACTGGGAAAGGGCTGCACTCCTCCTGCTCTCCAGACCAGGCACGGTTGCACCGCTACTGCGCTCCAGACCGTGCAGTCTTTTTGGGTTTCTGAGTTCCCGCCCTTTTATCAGCCTCCGTCCGCCATGTCGTCGAGCTACAGCTTCAGGCAGAGCACCAGCAGCTCCCACAGAGGGCCGGGTGGCATGGGGTCACGTGTGGTCGCCTTCAAGGCCCCAAGTGTCCATGGAGGCTATGGGGGGCAGGGGGTGTCTGTCTCCTCTGCTAGGCTTGTCTCCTCAGGGTTTGGGAGTGGTTATGGTGGGGGATTCGGCGGCGGTGCTGGTGGTGGCTATGGTGGGGGATTCGGCGGCGGTGTTGGTGGTGGCTATGGTGGGGGATTTGGCAGCGGTGGTGGTGCTGGGTATGGGGTAGGTTTTGGTGCTGTCAATGCTGCAGCTGGAGGCATCTTGGGGGGCAGCGAGAAGGAGACCATGCAGAACCTCAACGACCGTCTGGGTAACTACCTGGATAGGGTGCGCTCGCTGGAGGCCGCCAACAGCGACCTGGAGTTGAAGATCCGCGAGTGGTACGAGAAGCAGGGCCCAAGCCCAACCCGCGACTATAGCCACTACTACAAGACCATCGAAGACCTGCGGGACAAGGTAAGGGGCCAGCTGCTGGATGGTAGAGCTCAGAGCACCGCTCAGGCAGCCTCTATGCACCCACACAAGAGGGGGCATCCCTAAATGCTTTACGCTGTAAAGTTTTGCATCTAGGGTGATCACTGCCCTTCAGACCATTATGCCTACAATTCATTCCCATTATAGTGTGCTGGTTTAAGTAGTTCAATGGTTGCAAACTAAGACTGCAATACCAAAAATGAATTTGGTTCCCACATAAAAGCTGAGGACTGAAACTAGTGTCTCTGATCACATTGCATAAGGTGGCCACCTTAATTACCTGCGACCTGTAGAAAATGCCAAAAACGTCTGCACCTGGCATTCTTTGCATCACTACTTCAGGGGACCAAGGGGCCACATTGGAGGTGATGTTTGATGCCTTAGAAGTATCCCTAACTTATTGCAACGTAACAGAATTTAACAAGCCACTCCCCACCCTGCTGTATACATTTGTTGTTCCTTCATCTAACCTTAACGTTACCAGATCACTCTGTCATTAGGAACTTTATTTCGCTGCCCTAGGCCTTCCAGGATCAATCTAATGCATTCTGAGAGTTGTAATCTTGGCTGATTTAAACTAAAATAACTTAGTTAACAATAATTTACGAAAGGCAATACTGACCTGGAACTGGTGAACCTGCTGACATGTAGCCATCTGGTAACCTTGCAACTCCACCCTCCAATTTGACTCCTCCCCCGCCACCCCATATTATATCCCCCCCTCCACTCTGCAGTACTCCATTGCTTTATAGCCAGATGTGCTTTTCATGTCCCTCACATACATGTATACATACATATATGCTTTTCTAGTCACGTATTTGCCACTTGGTAAAGTTGTCATCACTGGAGAATCCTGCTAGGCAGGCGATAGTACCTGAGCAAACTCGGCACCCCATGCAGGTGAAGTATTTGCTGCAAAAGGTTTTGTTTGTCTCTGTGTTGCGTCCAATGCCTTCGGTCAGTCCTGGCGTTTAATCACCAGCACCTGGCATGCTGGGCTTTTTGAATGGTAGAACGAGCTTTTTGAACCCATGCTTCCCATGTTAAATATCTAAACAACAAGTCCCAGAATGAAACATGCTGTTGGCTGACAGGCCAGGCG
Organism: Calotriton arnoldi; assembly: GCA_963921515.1. Taxonomy (NCBI): domain Eukaryota; kingdom Metazoa; phylum Chordata; class Amphibia; order Caudata; family Salamandridae; genus Calotriton; species Calotriton arnoldi. The sequence continues at coordinate 831,085 of CAWUFW010002119.1, forward strand.
TGACTGTTGGTGTCACGCATGAGGCGGAAGCACTTGGTACCTATTTGCGAGTAGTGTTTTCAGCTGCTCTCCACCTCCCATAGAGAGTGCCTGGTGTTAAATGATTCAGAAGTTTGAAACAGGTGGCGCACGAGCGCAGAAGAGCTCAGAGAACAGTTACCTACCAGCCGCCGCCTCCTGCCCCGGGGGAAGGTGGCTTATCCGCTCGGCAGCCTTGCCGTTACCGTTACCTGTGCACCTGTCGCCGCTCAAGTACAGTTAAGGTTTCTCCTGGCAACAGCAGCTATGATGTTCCAAGGCTAAAAAGCGCCCTGAAGCTGCCCGCGGTTGCACGCACGCCACACGAAAAGCCCTATTACAGAGAGCCACCGCGGTGAATGTACGCGCAGAAGCGCGTGCGATATAAACAGCATCGTCGCAGCAGCGCGAGCGTGTGAGCGCTCTCGTATAAGGCACGCAGAGCAGATAACTGCCACGAGCTCTGTGCCGGCTCCTATGCATCCATCAGCAGCTCGTCCTGCCCAAGTTATTTTTTTTCCATTCTGTAGTTTCAGTGCTGTTTATTCCTGTAAAAATCCACATTAGTAGCTTCAAAATGCAAGAAGAAAAAACAGAAGGGGCTGAGCTGAGCTCATGGTACTGGGAAACCTGAGCGCTCCAACCGACTCTAGGCGCTTGAGAGGAGGATACACGGTGTGACTTTAGTCCGCTTGAAAGCTGCTGTTTGAGACTCTGCAATTTAGGGCCGACCGGCGGTGTTATGTACAGGTTCCTTGCAGTGCTTCGAGGCTCGCCGCCTCAAACATGTGTTAGTAGGAGCAAACTAGACACTGCTACCACAATGCACACGTGAGAACTCCGCTCATTCCTGCCTGCCTGTTTCCTTTGGGTTTTGGAGCCTGTTCAAGTCGTAACATTTTGAATTTCTGTTTTTTCCTCCTCCTTGGACATTACACAGTTTAGCTTGGCACGCAAACACAGGGCCTTATTGGGGCTTGGGGTTGTTGCCAGTATGACGGCAGCCTGGCAAGTGCCAAGAATCCATTGTACTTAATCCAAAAGGGAGTTCCTGTAAATATTAATCTAAGAGAAAGAAACCTTAACGCTGAAGAAAAATGGAAATGCATTTGATAGACATTGTTATTTTACACGTTGGGGCGGGTGGGTGGATGCCACTTTTCGGGTGCCACTGGGCCATATATATTTATTATAAAACGCTGCAAATGAGTGACACTCTTACTTATAAACTATATTATTAAATAGCAGTTAAAGTATGCCAAACACAAAATGTACAAGCCTGCTCTACATAGCTTCCAGCTTTACCCCGTCTCGCTCTGTACTCTTCTTCCCCCATGTCTTTCCACCAGAGTTGCTAACTGTGCCAATGACACGACCTTGACTTTCGGGCAGTCCTACATTTTTTAAGCAAACATCTCAGAATATGCCCAGAACTGTAGGCACATCCTTGGAGTGTGCAATAAGAAACTATAATTCCCAGCATGCTTTGTTCTGCTCATTGAAACACCTACCAAAGGCTGAAAGTCCCACTCTAGATTTAGGGTGAGGCCACGCTATGCCCAGCGGTCTCACTTCTATCTGCTAGCCTTAATGGTTTCATAGACTGCTGTGGAATATGCAGCTTTTTTGTACACAAAGCAACACAGTTTGACCCAAAAGCATTCAGCTCTCACATCCAGGGATCCTAACCCACCACCAGCATATACAGTGCAACAACAAAGGCGCATCCAAACTGGACCCATGTCATGTGTGACATTTTCAATAAGACCTTTTTTATTTATTAAACAGATTGCATTCTGGGACTTGTATTTTTGGTTTTAGCACTGTAAGCATGTAATGAATAGTTCCACAGGGCGGAGTGTCGCTGCCTAAATTCCCAGGACTGGCTGATGGGTAACCGGTGGAATAGGGCCAGTAGGCAGCTCTGCAAAATTAGACAAAGTTGGATGCTATGTAGGTTTTTAGAGTTCTTAACCAGGCAGAGTTTTAAGGCCTGGCCTTTATCAGCAGCCAAGCGCTGTGTACTTAAGAGGAGAGCTCCCTTTGTGCCCGTGCGTGGGTTTCCTTCGCGTTTCCCCTGTGTGCACTTGTGGGCGCGCCCTGAGTACACAGCACCTGGCAAACATCCCAAATCCTAGCTTTTGTCTGCCTCCCCACTCCCACTCCCTCTCCTATCTCGCTCTAGTGTCCTCCGATCTGATTGGCTTACATTCTCCCGGCGGTCTCGTTATGATCACAGGGTCATTGTTTCCTTAAAAAAGAAATAAAAACTATAGAAACGGAGCCAGCAAATATTTGATCATCTGCCTGATGAGCAGCAGCCGAGCAGATCAGGCAGGTTGGGTGAGTAAGAAGCAGGCCAGGCCACGCCCTCTTCCTCAGAGGTGATCCGGGGCAATGAATGAAGGACAGGTGCGTGCAAGGCTGGCCTGCACGTGAAGGGACTGGGATGTCCCGATGAATGTGAGACTTAGAGGACTCTGCAGGCGGGAGGGCATGTTTGTAAAGTCAGAAGAGAGAACCTTTATTCACTCATTAACTACGTCATCACCATTGAACCTGTATAGTACTCCCTTGCCCTTTGTATAGGTTTACACTACACAAATATCACTTACACACAGTGGTCGAAGTGCATTAAAAAAAGTATGGGAATTGTCGTGATGCTGTGCGCAAATGAAGGGAGGTGATTGAGCGTGGGGACGGAGTCAAAGACGTGGCTAAAAAAAACAAAATATACTGTAACTTGTTTTGGTCCTTCACCTTCAGGTACCTCCTTATATAATAGAGACTTGTGTATGTTTAGTGCTACGAGGAGTCCGTCTGTGACAGAAAGCACTGTGAATATGTAAGTCATTATTTTAAACTTTCATTAACACACGCTAGAAGATTGGCTGCTATAAAATGAGCAAAAAGGTTTAGGATAAAAAGGGCTTCCAAACTATAGATTTTAGTAATACCCAGACTGTACATAATGCAATTCTTTTAGAACTGTTCTTTAAAAGCACACACTTCACCTCTCAGCTGGTAATTAGTCCCTTGCAATACCATTCAAAAAGAATACATCTCCGTCATCAGGAAGCTTTAAGTGATTCCATCAATTAAAGCCAATATCGGCTTCCAAGCACGCTTTATATTTGCAAATTAACCAGTTGTGCACATTTACATTTCTTTCAAGCAGCAGGCATCCTGGCAAGAAGGCTTGTTTGGCTGTCTGCCCCTCCCTTGGTTTCACGGGGAACTGTTTTTCTTAAATTAAAAAAGGTATGGGCACTTCGTGCCTCTCAGACCCTGCCCACTTTGACCAAGATTTCTGGACAGGTTGATGCCTCAAATAAACCCTTTGTCAGGACCAGAGTTCATTGATAGATTCTGCCCCAGTATTGCCAGCTTTTCAGATGAGCCTTCCTGGCAAGGACTCTTTCAATTTTACTGTGTGGATTCTTTCCTACCTTGCCCTGCTGTTTTTTTTTTTAGCAAAGAAATGCAATAATTTTCACTGCAGCAGACAAAATAGCTTTTTCACTTTTGGAGTCCTCCCCGCACAATGACAAAATCAGCATATTTTGGCCTTTTGCTGTATTTTGCCACAACCACTAGGTGGAGTCCTAGGACTTGACTTTTCCTATTGTCTGCATCCAGATATAATGGGCACACTTTCCTTTGCCGTCTGTCCCAGCACTACAGAGGAATTTCAGAGACTACCATTTTTGTAAATTCTCCCAGTTACTGTACTCAACAGGCATCAGATGTAGCTATCTATGCTTACAAACTAGTAAACCAGCTCTGTGAACTAAGAATTAGGCACACTCTCCTGCAAGTAGTTCAGACCACTGATGTAAGTGAAGCGTCTAAAATAGGAATTATTTATTTATAATTATTATAGGGTTGAGAGAACATATAACCAGAGCACCCTACATTCCTAGGGCCAGGCCTGAGCAGCTCATGCAGTTAAGGTTTTCAAATTTGTATTCTGGAATTTGGAATGCTGTTCCTCTAAACATAACATCAGGATTAAAAATCCCAAAATGAAAAAAATCTGGACCGGGGAAACTTGATGGCCTTTTAACGCAGGTAAGGGGACCTGCCTTTCTTGTTCGTTTACCTAGACCTCAGCTATTGTAATGTAACACATCTTAAAGTGCTTATGTATTGAAACTGTTCTTTTGTGACGTGCTCTGACACTTATCTGGGTCTAGGTCAGGCCATATAAAGCTGCAAAAATAAATAAACCATTCTGACAGACTGGCTAGGACCTGGGTGCGTACAGAAGGCGTGTCTGAGAGTAGCTCTGCCCAAGTCCTGTATCAGATGGAGTTTGCTAGGTGTGCAGAAGTAAATAGCATGTAATTGGCACTGTATGCAACCTGCAGTAAAACGATAAACCCTCATATATTGATTCCTTCCATAGAAAAGCTTCACACTCCTGCTCAATTAGAAGCCATAAACCTCAGGGCCAAGTGTTCCAAACTAATTCCTTATTGCTCAAGGCAGAGGCAGCCAGGACTGTGTGGATTCTCAGGCAATGCCAACAGAAAGGGCCACCGTCTCATTTTCACTTTAGATAGTTCACCTTCGAGTTTTTTAATTTTTAATTTAAAAAAAAAAAAATCTTTAGTAATGTTTTTAAAAAGTAGGTTTGTAATTTTTGTCATCGACCCTTCAGAAAAATGTGAGCTACTCAACATTCACATAATTTGTACTCATCAAAGACTTAACATGAAGAGAGCTCTAGTTTCTGAGGGGCTGAGAACTGCATTCTCATGGCTCAGCCTGGACATCAGTTACAGCAGACTGATATCTCAGGGAGGAGCTAAAGACATCCAATCTTGGTCAGCGACATCATAGGCGCCAATGTATTTCAATATGAGGCCCACTAGTCTGTAGAGATACCCGATTTCCTGACAGGCCTGTGAGGATCAGTAGTGGATAATCAAGCACATTTCAAAACTTGTACCTTTGAAAAACCAGTAGGACTGGGGAACTCTCAGCCACATCAGACGACTGATACGGCGAGGGCAAAGTCGGTCACGTGTCTGGCTTGAAGTCAGGTAGGCTTTGAGCAAAAGTCCATCACTGGACTAGTTCTGTAGAAGATCAGCAAGCCTGAGTCTATATGTCAGGCCCAGTATCTCTGCAAGGCCCAGTCACAAACCAGGCAATAGCATCAGGTAGGTCAGCAGGCCTTGGGAGGAGCCAGTCTTGTTACCCCAGTGCCACAGTAAGCTTAGGTTTTAAAGCCGGGAAGAGTGAGAAGCATGTCACAAAAGTAGCATACCAAACTGCCAATGAACAAACTCAAGAAGACCTTTTTAAAGGATACGAAGATTAGGGGTGGGCGTAACTGGCATAATTCTCTCTAGCATAAGTACTCGTAATTAAAGCAAAATTACTCGTAATATGCGTAATTAGGTGAGAAGCAAAATACAGCATTTAGCTCTATTTTCATAGCTGAAAATGCACCCTTGCATCCAAATTGGGCCTGAAGATGCATTTTCTGCTTAGAAAATAGCACTAAATGCTACAGGACACAAACAGCAGTAGCCAGAAGCCGCTTGCTCTCTCTAAGATCATTGTTCTTGTACTCTTACAGTAGGATTTTTGACCCAAATTACTCTTAATTACTCAAGCTGGCATAATCGCATCAATGTGCATCACAAGAGTAATGCTTAGTTACTAAAATTTCTCTGGCATTTTAAAAATTTCGCCCAGGCCTTGCCTAATGAAGATATCCTTGAAGACTATGCACATTGGGAGGATGCTACAGGCAGCGTGCACTGTTGGGCGGGCAGTAGGCACAAATGCTCTTGTATAGGGATTTTTCAGTAGGCCCAAATGTTCTCACTCGCCAGGAAGTGATTCACTTCACTCTGGATACTATAGAAAAATATCCGACATGCACAGTAAAAGTATTAATTAATGCATTTTTTGAGATCCATAAGGCTCTGTTCTTACTAATATAAAAGTTGGCAGATATGCCTATTGCGAAATGACCCTTTTTTTACACCTCTGCTGCCAAGCTCTTGACACTTAAGGTTTCGTATCTTATGTTTCTTTACTAGATCTACAATGCCACCATTGACAACTCCAAGGTGGTTTTGCAGGTGGACAACGCCCGCCTGGCAGCAGATGACTTCCGAAGCAAGTGAGTATTTACCACCTGTTGGCCAGCAAGCATAGGTATGAAATTAAAGGTCATCTGGGTGAAACTTTGAACTCATGTAGTCTCATTTGGATAATTCAAGGTGGGGTGGGCATTCGAACCATCACATTGATATGCATGAGAATCTACCCAAAATGTGTCCCTAGCAAGATGTGTACCCAGCTGATGAAATCACGAGTAGCTGAGATTTCTCAGAAGAGTTCTTAGTCAGCCATGTTTTTCTTGGAGGCTTTTCTTATTGAAATCTTGCACCTTTAAGCTACAGCACAAAAGGATCTTAGAAAGAAAGATTTTGATCTGCAGCCATGTCGGTGTTTTCTAGGCTCTTTTTACAGTCCTCCCAACATTTCAGAGGCAAATTACAGTCACTTAAACAATTTATGTACCCATGGTCCTCTGTTGGCTATCACTTAGCCGGACCTTAAATTAAATGCAAGTGGCATCTCAGTAGAAAATACAGATGCTTGGATTGATGAACACAGGATGAGGTTCCTCATTCATGAATCTCAAATGTTATATCCCTGGACAAAAATTATTTCCCCCAAATTTCCTAAGTGGCTGCATCTGTTGTAGTTCAGGTTTTGGTAGTTATACATGTACACCAGACAGCTTATATAGACCCTCACACAGCAAGGACAGCCTTCGATTTCTTCACTTGTTTCTGATTTCAAATATGTCTTCCACAAGGTTTGAGAATGAGCAGGCTCTCCGTGTCAATGTGGAGGCCGACATCAATGGACTGCGCCGGGTCTTGGATGAGCTGACCCTGTCCAGAACTGACCTGGAGCTGCAGATCGAGAGCCTGAAGGAGGAGCTGGCCTACCTCAAGAAGAACCACGAGGAGGTGAGCTCTTGTCTTGCACCGCATGCAAAGGCCCAAATGGGGAGCAAGTGCGTCAAGATTATCCGGCCTCTAGAGCTAACAAACCCACTGAAGGCCTGAGTTAGAGAGGATGCTGGTAATGGTAAATCCCCCAGAGCCACCCTATTTAGAGTTCCTTTCATGCCAACTGTCTCACGAGAAGAGACTCTTCTACTTTTACCAGTGTGCCAAGGTAACTCTGTCACAAATCACATCTCTTTTGACAATTCAAAAATTAACCCATAGCAAGACCCTCTTGCAGTATCTCTTTTCGTATTCCTTTTAAGCTTGTTCGGATATTCTCTTGCATTGTTAGCTACCGCCAACTGCTATATGTATCTTCATGTTCTTTGTGTCATGTGAAGCATCATAATACCATCTGGTCCAGGTGTGCTATATAAGAATATTAAATAAATAAATATTGGTAGGCAAACAGCCCCATATAGATGGCTGATCTGCTTCTAAATCTGGCAGACTTACCTTTGTGAAAGATTACACTGGAAAGGATGACAATTTTTCATATAACAGTTGTGTTGGGGAATTGCTCTCCACGTAATACAGAACCTAAATATCTGGGCTCTGAAAAGTACTCTCGCTATGTGGGTGCATTTTCAATGCATATATTTATGATGAAAATTCTACCAGTACCTGACAAGGAATTGGTGGATTAGACACCAGAGGTTTCAGTCAAAGTGGCTCATTCAGTGGTGGATGCAGCCATGGTAAGGGGGAAACCCCTACCACACTTAGACAGAGAGTTCAAAACCTGGGTGGATCTTGCTGGAGGAAGTAAAACCTCTGCAATTGAGACTGAAAATCAGTCCCTTAGCTTCTTCTACTGTGGTTAAGATGATATGACGGGGACCTGTTTACTGAATACACCAATCAATTTTTCAGCCAGTGGTATATTCAGCCACATCACTCAGCAGAACTACCTCATCTGCCCGGAGTGGAGATTTAATAAGAATACTGTATTTCCCTCTGATACATTGGCAGAAGTGGCCAATCTGCACATATGGCAGATAGAAACTCCGATGCCCAAACCCTAGTTGAGGCAGAGCCCATGAAAGGCTGGGGAGAAGATGTGGCCTAACGGCTAGGGCGGCCGACCTCAAATCTGGGGAACCGGGTTCGAGTTTCGGCAACGATCCTCAACATCCTGTGATTCTGGGCAAATCACTTAATCTCCCCGTGCCTAATAAAAATGTTTCCTTATGTAACGCAACTGGTGCTCATGTAGAGCGCTCTGATACCTGCAGGTCAAGCTCATGCTATATAACCCCCCCCAAAAAAAGGCTCTAGGATAATATTCTTTTGCTGGCTGCTGCCATGATTAGCTAGGATCCCTGTATAAGTTCTCTAGTGTTAGAGTTGGAAAGTTTAAGAACCACTCAGAAAACACACAAGGTTTTCCATATAATCTAAGGGCGAGCACACCCAACGTGGCCCACTGGAAGACCCTGCCTTGAACATAGTCCACCTATCGGTGTAGGGCCCCTTAAAACAACTTACATTCCCTGTCTTGGGGGCTAAACATTGGGCTGTAACTTTTATCAGTAATGTATCTGAGGCATCTTTAAATATGTATCACTTTATTTGCAGGAGCTTATGGCTCTGAAGGGACAAGTCGGCGGCCAGGTCAGCGTTGAAGTGGATGCTGCTCCAGCTGTGGATCTGGGCCGTATTCTTGCGGATATGAGGGACCAGTACGAACAATTGGCCCATAAGAACCGCCTGGACGCTGAGGCCTGGTTCATGAGTAAGGTAAGGTACCACCAGTCATCTGCCAGAGCAAGCAAGACTTGTTGATTCGCATCTAATGTAACTTCTTCTTCTCTTTCCCCATATCCTCCTTTATTCCAAGACGGAAGAGTTGAACAAGGAGGTGGCCACCCACACGCAGGAGGTGCAGACAAGCAGGACAGAGATCACCGACCTGAGACGCACCATGCAAGGCCTGGAGATAGAGCTCCAGTCACAGCTTAGCATGGTACGTCCTTTTTGCTGGTAGTTAGAGATTCACACTCAAAGCCCCTTTCTCTGGGTTAGGGATCTTATTATGAGTTCAGGGTTCTACAGCCTTGCACACATCTTCTCAATTGCCTAGCTAAGTCTAGGCACAGTCTTGTTGAGGAAAAGCATATGAGATTTCAAGAGTTTTGCCATCAAAACAGTAGGTCTGGGGTGGAGTCCTGTTGACAAATGACTGTCTCTGTTAAACAGTAACTGCATTTTAGGGGAAGCGGTCTGCATTCCCTTTGCAGCCTGTCCTCCACTGACATGGTTCCACTTTGCCCTCTCCTACCACCAGATTCCTCAGTCATATATTTCATCCTCTGTGTGTGCTAACAGATGTTATTTTCTTCTCTTTCTTTCAGAAAGCCTCCCTCGAGGGAACCCTGGCAGAAACAGAAGCCCGCTATTGTGCACAGCTCCAGCAGATCCAGGGCATGATATCGCAACTAGAGGCCCAGCTCGGCGACCTTCGCTCAGACATGGAGCGCCAAAACCACGAGTACAAGATGCTGATGGACATCAAGAACCGGCTAGAGATGGAGATAGCCACATACCGCCAGCTGCTCGAGGGGGGCGATGCCCAGTAAGTGAGACCGGCTGATGTGCAATGTTGTAGCCATCAGGGTACAGAGCATACTAGAGGGGCTTTCTTGTCATATCTTAATAGAAATGGACCTATAATGCTTGCATGTGAGCATGGAGGGGCTGCTGGTCCTATCACATTAGAATTACCCTATTAGAATGTGTGCATCCCATCGCAGATGAAAGATCACCCAAGCAGAAGGGTCAATCTATGAGAGGCCACTTCGTGCCGAAAACTCTATAACTCCAACCTATTTCGATTGGGGTTGGATTGGTAGAACTAAAGGGGTTATTTAAAATCTGGCAGATGTTGGACATTAAACAAAATTTACAGGGTGTCCTGCCCACCCTATTTATAGTGTATACTGGTCTACAAACTCTAAATAAGGCATATGGGGCATCTCTCAATTTTTGTTGGATGTCCTGCTTGTGCAAAACTCTAAATAACCCCATAAACATGTACTACTACCCACCTAGTGAAAAGTGTATATCCATAAAATGGCCACTTGCAGGGCTCTGTCTATAGCTTGAAGTGGTGAATGTGACTTTAGTGCTGCCCTGTTTTCAGATAATGGCACCATATGGCTTCTTGTAACCTGGGCAACCGTTTTCCTTCCGGAGTTTTTATTGTGCAACACGCATCCCAGTAGTTGTGATCTTGGTTGACTTAAGTGCAGCTTAAGGGAATAAAATGTCAGAAAGCAAAAGTCCGGAAGAGGAAACATCAGGACCGGAACATGTTGTCCCCGGTTGCCTGGAGTAATCTAGAAATCATATCCTTGAAGGACATCATCTGGCTCTTTAGTGCGGTAGCTTTTTGCTTAGTGGGTAACAGTTGCCTCCATATGCACCTCTTGAATCACTTTCCCCCCAGCAGAGGTTGGAAGACACACCCTCTGTCCATCAGTTGCAAGCCACATGCATGACCTGCTCTGTTGGGATGCAGGGCCTGTTCAGTTCATCTCTAGCAATTCTAGTTAACCATTGGTCCATCAATTCACACCTCATTCCTTCGTGTTGGACTTTGGTATACTCACTGAGGCATGTTTCTCCTCTCCAATGCTTTGTATTTTTGGAAGTGTCTGGAAGAAGGTTCCTGCCACACAATATGTACCAGGGTAGTGAAAAATTGCCTTACTTCGCTTCTGCACATTTTTAAAGATCTAGTTAATCTCACCGTAGATTTCAAGAAATGCGTTTTAAAAAAAAAAAAAAAAATGTGTGACCCAGGAATTTAAAAAAAAAAAAAGAATTTTGTGACCGATCTTGCTGAAAAATTATTTGGTGGACATCTTGTTGTGAGACATTTGTGTGAGCAATTCATTGTCCACTCTGTAATTCAACAAAGCGAGGCAAGTTTCTCAATTTTATGCGGCCAGGAACTGGAATTTACACCGTTTCACTAGCAGAATGCACATTTAGCACAGACATAATTTCTACAACTCATTTTTGGCGACAAGAACTTATGTATCAACATCAGACTTTGACCCAGAGCAAGAGAGAGAAAACTTGCTTAATCAAAACTTTGGGCCCTTGCACTTTAATTTACTTATTTTTGTCAAATTAGAAAATGCCATCACATGATCCCAATTCTAGACTACCCCTGTGTTAAATGTTTGCTCTTCCTCCCCATACAGCCCATGAACTGCTGCAGGAAGTAGGCGGTTACTTTCCTGCCCCGCCAATCATCTCTGTCAAGTCCTTTCTAAATGCCCAGTTCATGCTCTCTTAAGGATTCCAGGAGTTTGCCTGAAGGGCGAGATTTGCTTTGCCAGTGACACTGTGCGCTTTCGTGTAATGTAAATTAGAGGTCCGGCTGCACGTGTAAGGCCCCCGGAGTGAGTTAGAAGCAGACCGCACTTTCTGTGTGTGTGGGGAGGGAGGTGCGGGGGGGGCAGGGGAGGGCCTGGCAGGATTAAATGCCGAGAGTGACACGCTTCTATGATCTTCTCCCCGCAGTGTGTCCGGAGGCTCGCAGTCTACAGATGGTAAGCATTCCTCTTTACTTAATCTCAGATTTACAAAACGCAGGCCCCTTCCAGGTCACTTTGAACAAACGAGTGTGCAGATGAAGGCGCGTCAGCGGCAGCGCTGAGAGCCATATTTGGTAAAGCTATGAACATTGAATAGCACTGGGAGGACTTGGCTACCTTTCCAGAGTCTAGAATTTCTGGTTTAACTGGCCTGGCCCATAATAATGGGAGGCAGCGAGGAGCACAGACCCGGGTCTTAATGACAAAGTGGCTCTCCTATCTCTCTTTGCTCCCACTCTCACTCCTTTTCCTCTCCTTCGTCTATGCCTTTCTCTCTCTCTCTTCTGTTTGTCACCTCACTCACTTTAACTTCATCTCTCTCTCTCTCTACTGTTTTCTCTCCTTATTTGTTCTCTTTATAAACTCTAGCTCACTTCGTGCACACTTCCTTTTCTTCACCTCTTTCTCTTTCTCGCTCTCACCCCGTCCCTCTCTGCTCTGTCCCATCCTTCCCCTAGCCTCCTCTGTTTCCTAATAATTCTCTCCCGTATATTTGTCCCTTTCTTCTCTGTTTGACCCTATCTCACTTCTTCTCAGCTTTTTCTTCTTCCTTTCTCCATTTCTTGCCTTCATCATTTGTTGCGCTATATGCCTTATGTTCCCAGCTCTTTTGTCCCCCAGCCCCTCCTTCCCTCCCAGGTTGGGTCTCTCTCACCATTCCCATCCTTGTGGTCCCCAGGTTTGCAAACACTGGGGCACATTACCATGCCGGTGGACCCGCCACCGACAGGCCATCGATGGCTGTCCCACCGACATACAGCACTTCGGGCCGACCACCACATTACGATGCAAGTGGTCAGACCCTAAAATCTCAGGGGACAGACCACCACCTCCAACAGGATCTACTAATCCCATCGAGGCAGCGGTCAGAATCGTGATCCTGAATGGAGGCGGTGCCTGCTCAAGCACCGTCGTCATGATCACAATGTCCCTTTCCGAATGCCTTTTCATGGCGGTCACACCGCCATGAATAGGCAGACGGAAACAGACTTTGGGGGCCCCAACCAGGGCCCTTGTCTCCTGTGGGCCACTGGTAAGTGGCCGGGGGGCACATGTGGTGCCCCCCCACTCATCCATGCACCATGTGCCAGGCACCACACGGTGTCTGGCACATGGTGCATGGGTGTTTGAAAAATGCCCTTTTCTACTGCGGCTTGTGCTGTGCCACTTTTACGGGCCGAAGGCCGCAGTAGAAAAAGGCATTTTCTAACCACCTACATGGCGGTCTAATCAAAATATGGTGGGTGGGACTGCCGACTACTTGTCGGGCGGTCTTACTCCCGCTGCTAAGACCGCCATGGTAATGCGCCCCACTGTTCTGATAGTTTGTACAAATGTGGTACATTAAAAAAAGTGTAGGATTCCAGGTTTCGAGGCACTCTTAGAACATAGCTCAGAAGCACTGGAAACAACCAGAAAAAGATCTGTTATCACTAGTGTAGTCGTCCCTTCAACCAGTCAAAGCTAAACCAGTCCTAAGGTGTGAAATACTAACATCTGCCCTTCTTTATCACTCTAGGCTCCAAGAGCGGGGGCAAATAAGGCATACCCCTGGAGAAAAAGCAGGAGGAGCCCAGTTCCAAGAGCATACCAAAGACCCGGAGGACTCAGATGAAAGGAGAGACAGTATTTTAACTAAAAAGAAAAGGAGAAACATCTAGGTGGAAGCCACAAAACATGAACCTAGATGGACATTTTAAGTCTCACAGTTTGGTTTCCAAGCATGAACAAGTTTCAATAACGTGATTCCAAGTTAAAGGTTACTCGCGATGGCTTGAAACTGCCCGCCAGTTTGTTGAAATTACCCTTTTGAATTCTGCTGGTGCATTAGTCTGTCAACTACTAGGGTCTAAGCACAATGTTTTGTTTTTATCACTCCCTCAACCAATGGCTTTTCAAGAGCCTGAACACTGCTCTCTAAAAAAGCATGGCTGTTGCATGACTTGTTTGATACAAGTAAAACCATTGGCAAAGGCAATTTGTTTGGTTTTTCCTTCATAGTTTTTTCCATCAACATAATTTGTACAGATCTGTCAAACTATTTACACTCCCGCGAAGTGACATCCGTTTTTGAGGGTTATCCAGATGTGGTCCAATGAGGTGAATTTTTTAGAGAGTGGGGAAGTTTAGAGAAAGACTGAACGCATTTATCTGAATGGAGGCCTGTGTCATGTTGGAAGGGTGAAGGTGATTTAAAGGCATGTGATACTCTCCAGTGAGGTGAGTTGAGAGGTATAGTTTGCATTATGTGATAATTCCAATCAGAAACATAAACAATGTACTATTTGTTTTATGCCTTGGCGCAGTCATACTCAGACATGAAGGAGTGCTACGTCTGAAAGCTTCCTATTATAGGAAAGATTGATTTCCACGAGTTCCTGTCATGTGACATTGAGCACTTCCATTTAGACTACTTCTTATTACCAGGAAGGAGGCGGTGCTGTCCCTTCACAGGGTAATATTTTTCCACAGTTGATGAAAGCGTTATTGTTTGTCCAATTCTTTATGCTAAACAGTTTTATGTCCAAAAGGTATACCTTCTAATACATATATATATCTGCTTTGGCTGTCTAATAAAAATCCTTCACTGGGCTCCCCCAAACCGACCCCTGTGTATGTTATTTTGTCAGAATGAATACCCGCACCAGACCCGTACCAAGGTGCTGATAAGGAAATGAACCAATGGTAAGCCAATATCTACTGGCCTCGTCAGTTGTCAATGTAGCCTGAACCATTCCTTGATAAAACTATTTTTTTTTAAAAGAAGAGACAATAGAGTTGAAACCAGGGATGGCTTTTGAAGTTGTGAACTGGCAGAAAGGTCGGCCATAGATTCCCTGGGCAGGCTGCACCAAGCGAGCTAAGAGAGAGAGCCTGCCTCCCCCACAGCCAGGTGAGGCCCATGGATGGGAAATGGGGGGGAGGGGAGATTTTGAAAAAAAAACAAAGGTTTTTATACAAGTTTGAAGAGGCACTTATGAAAAATACAATTACTTCATGCTTTGCAGAGTGAATGCGAACCTTCAGGATTCTCGACAGAAAAATGTAGAAATAAATAATGCATTATAGCCTTTCAGGTGTGAGATGACCCGGAGAAGCTGGAGAAGCAAACACTTGGGTGACAAGAAGTGGGTGGATCTTTTCAAAGACAACCTCAAGCTCCCAGGACACGTACTGATTCTCTGTCAGTGATTTATATGGTGTTTTACATCACCCGAAGTTCACTTCGAAGCGCTATAAGAAGGGACAAGGCAGAGGCAAAAGCGGCACTAGTTGAGAATGAAGGAGGGATAAGATAGAATGATGAAGGAGCTCTAGGTTTGCCTTACTGGCAGGTAGGTAAGGGATGAGCACTGAGCAGGTAGGGCAGTCGCGACAGGGCAGGATCGGGCCATAGGTTGGACTTGGGGATTGGTGAGGTAACTATTGACGAAGGTATCAGGGCGTGAAAGAAAGCTAGACATCATGAGAAGCTGATTGCTACTAGAGCAGGAGTGTCACCCTCCCACCCCCGCATGTGAAGCAGGAGGCAGTCCCTGAGCACTTTTTAAATCATGTCTGCAATCAGACCTCTCATGCTTTCCACCCTGTTCAGATACATTTACCTTTCTGCCCAGAAGTGAAGAGCGAATTGGAGGGGGAGAAAGAGGGCCTTCTACTTACCCTAGGTCCTCAGATTTGTGTGATGACAGCGTTAGCACAGTCAACTCTGGTGCAAGAAATTTGACAGTTTCAACCAAACGACATTTTACCATCAGACGCCCCATTTCCTTTGGCGACATACCTTTTTTGAGGCTATTTGTTGCATTCGGGCGCCCACTTCTGGCCATGTGCAGTGGCACCATAAGGCAATCAGCGACCTAGATGATGTAGCACTGGCCCTATTCATAGAATGCAGAATGCTTGGCCCTAACACATGCCCGGTCAGTGTTGCCCTAATTGAGCCCCCCTGGCAGGGGACTGCACCTTAGACTGCACAGCTGGCTGCTCTGATGAGGACCCTGTGCTGATGGCCCAATGGGCCCCAGAGTTTGCATTTTAGATTCGTTAGGGACATACGAAGGGCAATGAAATGTGAAGGTTTCACTCTAGTAGTTCTAGGGCTATGACAACACGACATGTTTGCAACACATGGGTCCACCAGCTGGCACAGCAGCATGGGAGACCAGCTCTGCAAAACAACTATGCAGAATGGAAAATACTGGATTGGCACTCTAGCAGGTCTTGCCAAAGCATGGCTGTGTCCCGTCAAATTCTGCTTTTTGTATGTGATTTATCCATATGGGTGTTGTGAGATAATAACGTATAGAGCATGCCCCTAATGCTGTGAAGCTGATTCCAGCCCTCCTCCACTGGGAGCTTCGCGCACCATTGGTTGGAAGGGACCCCACCATCTTGCTGAGAAATTCCCAGGGCCTCAAGGCAGTGTCTTGTGTCTCCATCAGTGATGGCAGCGGAAACACCAAAGACTTATCATGGGGCATAATAGCTAGGGAAATAGTAATGCATAGAACAGGACTTTGGCCTGTCCCTTCAAATGGGGAATCACCGTCATGGACTGGAGGACAGGCTGTGAGGGGAGGGACTTCCTTATGTCTGGGGAGGTGGCCCTGGGCAGCACAGTCTAAAAGTCTGGGTGGGGTCAAAAGGGGGAGCGGTCAGGAAGCCTAGACCTGCCTTGGGTACAAAAGGACGACTACCATGGATAGACTACAGAGTGCTGTGTACCAAAGGCCAACCTGAAACGCTAAAGAGCAGCTCTAGAGTGATAACTCAGTCCCATGAAACTGGGTAATAGTAACACCCCTTATTTACAGCACTTAGAAATGGCCAAAGTGCTGCATGAAGCACTATATAAAACCCTCCGGTATTATAAGGAGATTCACATGCCCTTGGAAAGGCTCATACAGAAAAGGGACATCAAAATGAAGAGTAGTAGGGCTGGAGCACAGCCACCAGGGGCGTGACTTCAGGGGTGGTGTTTGGGGTGTGACACCCCACCTTATTTGCATATTTGGCCTCAGAGTTGGGTCTGTGGGCCCTGAGTTGGGTCTCCTATGCCTTTGTTGGTTTTTCTCTTCGTCCTGATTTTTTTAATCAGTAATTTAGGCAGATGCCCGCCCACCTAGTACAAGCCACTATTGAACCTGTTCCACGGGGGAACAGTATATCCCAAGCCTTGGTCATCTCAACCCTTCACCCTTTGGCATACTGCTTTTTTTAGTCAGGAAATATGTGATTCACACCTGAATCTCAATGACTGAGCTACACCCCTGACAGCCACGTACCATTAGTCCTGATGGAAAAGGCTTTCTTTCTTCACTGAGGAGGAGAGGGTATGGCTGGCGAGTGAAGTGTCAGGGAGGCTGAATTAGGCAGAATTCTCCTCCTCTTAGGAGGAAGGGCATGATAAAGAGATGGTAAACTCACATGAAAAGCATAGATCCAGTGATGCTGTTCTGGTGCATATATTTGTGAAAGGCTTTTAAATGAAAAAAAAAATGGTTTCGGAAAAGATGCAATGCAAGCCTTCACACACACTCTAGCATCGATCTGGAGCCTTAAATTGCTAATGGCCACAGCCAGCTTTGGGCAAATGCAACCATGACCAGAACACCCGCTTCTGTTGCAGACAAGCTCTCCATCTCTGGTGCATCTCGTGTCATCTGCAGCCAGGATACCAGACCAGAAACTAAAAGTGTAAAAAAAGAAAAATGAAAACACGGGGCAGCAGGCCTTTTCCATCTGTGTACCCAGGATCTGTAACAACATCCCGTATCCATCAGGATCGCCCCCGCCTTGCTCCAATGTAGCAAACAGTTGAAGACTCACCTCTTTAAAGAGGTTTACATCACAATAACCTTCCGCAACCCAGCTTCCTCTCCTCCTACTCGTTAACTTTATGCTCGTCTTTGACCATGTACAGTGCTCTGCTACCCTTATGGCCAATTTTGCACTATAGAAATACCATATACACAGATACATACACATTCCCATAAAAGCAGGCATGAGCCTATTGTCTGCTGGTTGGGAGAGTTTTAACTAAGTCTCCCCAGCTTGGAAGGGTTTATCTTGAGACAGTTTGTGTTCATCCACAACGTGAAGACTATTCCTCAGCCCCCAAAGATCACTTTCTCAACAATTCAACAACATTTGGGCGTCATCTACTTACATGAAAAATGAAAAACCCAGATGTGCGACAGCTGAACCATATGACGAATATATAAGTTTTTAATGCTCTGTGGGCCACCATACAGCACAAGGTTTGTGCAAGACATGAAAGAACCCAGCTGTGCCATCTGAACCGAATACAAAAGAAAGTATTTCACCCCCTTCAGCACTGAGCCCTGAACTTCTGAGCAACGTTCTAGAAGGACCTGATGGCCGACTATATATCTAACAATTTTATCAGTGGCGGCTGCTGGCAATGAAAACCGGTGGGGTGAGAGGAGAGGTTGGGGAATAAAAAAGTAAATAAAAAACACTTACCTGCCACTCCGCAACCATCCGCCCTGTTCCTCCTGCTCCTCGTGTTCTGGAAGCCAAAAGGGGATGGTCCCTCAGGGCATAGGCTCCCTACCCAATCCAGACGCTGCTCTCTAACACAAGAGCAGGGCCAGGATTGGTCTGAGCGGCCTCGTTTGCAGCTTAGACCAACAGTGCCTGGGAGCCTGTGTGGTTTCTCCAACTCGGCCGTACAATGCAGCCGGGTTGGAGAAACATTAGTGTGCATGTGTGTTTGGCTGGCCTGAGACGGACGGACAAACACATATGCTCACTTATAAGTGCAGAGTACTCCTCCCTGCCCTGGCCCCTCCTGTCAGATGTAACTAACTCTGACAGAGATAAACAAAACGATAATAACGTGTTCTTATCGTTTTATTTATCATCTGCTGGCAGTGGGGCGACTCTCCTCCGCCATTACAGAGGAGCTGCCCGAGGGCTCTGACATCTCCAACCGATGATGACAAACATCTTTAGTTTGTCGAGTGGCGAGACACCACGTGTTTGGTATAGAAGCCGGAAACTCATCAAGCAGATGACGTTCTTCTATAAAGCTCAGTGTCTGATTGGCTGCTATTGCTTTCATCAAGATGGCAGCCAAGGATTGGGCGGTCACTCACAGAGCTCCCCACTGCGCTCCTCTGCGCCACCGCTGCTCAGCCAGCTAAGATGTGCCACATGGCTCTCCAGGGAGGGCCTGCCTAGGGTATGAGGTTCAGGTTGGCACCCACGGGATTCTGCCCTCACTCATGTAAAGGACTTAAAACTTTCCGATCTTCTACAACCCTTTCCAAGGACAGACATCAAGAGGAGAGCCTTCAGTTTTGCTGCCACTTCAAAAATATTACAAATGCAGAAAGAAGGAATATGAAACTCACTGTAGTGAGGGGTTTGTTCTAAAATATTATCTTCCACTATAAACTTAGTTGACTATTAATATTTTCGGCAGTAATTTAGTCTCTAATTATTTTCACTTTGTTGTAAACATCACTGGCAAGAAACTTCATCAGTTCTGGGAAAGAGGGCAAGTCTATTAAGATCCCTCTGGATGGCACCTTCTGCTATGCCAGTACTGAGAGCCTCACACATCTCTGGCAGTACAAATAAAATCTGTGCTGCAGACTGCAGCGGCGTCTGCTGTACCAGTACTGAGACCCTCACACATCTCTGGCAGTACAAATAAAATCTGTGCTGCAGACTGCAGCGGTGTCTGCTGTACCAGTACTGAGACCCTCACTTATCTCTGGCAGTACAAATAAAATCTGTGCTGCAGACTGCAGCGGCGTCTGCTGTACCAGTACTGAGACCCTCACTTATCTCTGGCAGTACAAATAAAATCTGTGCTGCAGACTGCAGCGGTGTCTGCTGTACCAGTACTGAGACCCTCACTTATCTTTGGCAATGCAAACAAAATCTGTGCTGCAGACTGCAGCGGCGTCTGCTGTACGAGTGCTGAGACCCTCACTTATCTCTGGCAGTACAAATAAAATCTGTGCCGCAGACTGCAGCGGCGTCTGCTCTGCTATACCAGTACTGAGACCCTCACTTATCTCTTGCAATTCTCCTTGTACCTAACCCGCAGGTTTCAAGACTGTACTGGGGACCTGGAATGTCTCTGCTATTGTAAAGCAAACCATAGACGCAGCACCCTCTGCTGCTCCCGTACTGAGGGCCACATACTTCCCTGATAATGTAAAAAAAACCTAAGCTGTGGGCCGAGCACCATCTGCCGTTACAGTACTGATACCCGCACACCAGTGGCGGCTGGTGACATTTGAAAGTGGTGAGGCGTAAAAGTTCGGGATCAGTGACCTGTAGCAAGCAAGCTCGACTGTCATAAGGGGGGTCTGAGGGGATTTTCCCTCTGCAAAAAACATGAAAAAAGCTTGGGCAAATGGTGCATTTTAAAGCAAATTTGAGCAAGCAAGAAGGTTAATAAGGCAATTGTGAAAGTGTAGTTATGATATCAATAAAGAGATTTCATATGATGACGTACATAGCTGCTTATTCAGTATAAACGCAGAACTTGATAACAGACTTCGAATTAGCAATGCTGAGTACACCACAGATGTCCTTATTTATTGATATACCTTTACAAATGAAACACTTCCTACCACTTGCAACTCACTCGTCCCTGTCACTTGTGACTCTGTAGTACTCTCTCTCTATGGTACTTGATTAGCAACATGTAAAGAGTACCGCCATGATGCCTCTGATTGTATGCTGATGGCCCACAAAACACAAATACAGACCTCATGTAAGCAGACCGCCATAAACAATTAGTACAGGTGGATGATAAAGAAATTTGAAATGGAATATATAAAATTTCTGAACCAAACCACACAACTTTAGTATCTTGCTCATATATTCCCTGCTAGAAGTGCAATTGTTTTTCAAATTATTATGCCATATATTTATTGCCCTCCAGTTACATGCTGAGTAGTGGTAAACAAAATGGTTTCAGATTATCACACTGGTCAAATTATTTAAATGTTGGCAATTGACATCTGGTGAGCTGCAGGCCAATAGTTTAAATCCCAGCAAAGCCATCAAAGCCTTCCATTTGAGGCCAGTAAATGTAATATCTTTAAACTGGACGATAATTCTAGATGTTATGTGAAATGTTGGAAATGGCAGTGTGGTATGAAGGCATGTTACAGTTACAAACCAAAATCAAGAACTTTTTCATAAGTTGGAAAACGACAAACCTGGGAGGGTCTTGTGAAGGTCCTTCAAAAGGCAAGAACACTTTTCAAGTACTGATGTGAGCCCAGAAAGTAAAACTGAGGCCAGACATGATGATAGTGACTATCATGCAAGCACAAAAGTAACGTATGTCTAGTGTGACAATAAACACTTTCTCATTGCTTCTGGTTCCCATTTGCCTTGCCCTTAAAATCTTGGGGCTCAAAATGTTCCCAAATATTGCGGTTCGCAGTCCTCCTATGTCAGTGCACCAGTGCATCTGGATTCCTGAAGTAAATTTACACTATCTGAATGGAAATTGTGACACCTGCCTGATACAGAAGAATTAGTATAGCACTCTGTCTTTCTTCTTTAGATATGCCACATTTGCATAAGTTCGTGTTTTTGTTTGTTAGTACACTTGTGTTTTGTTACCAGGTGGCTCTAGTAAAGTTTTGCTGTTTCAGGTCGAAGTAAGTGGAAAAAATGGAAGAGAGATAGTGTTACGTTTATTATTTCTGCCCCTCTGTTTCTGCCTGTTCTGTCTCCTCCCTCATATGCTGAGTTACAGAGCGAGGCACGGGGGCCTCCACATAGCAAAATCCTAATAAAAAAAATAACTTTGTTGGTTTCTGCTCATGGTCTAGCATATCCCACAGAGCAGGCTGTGGCAGCAGTTTTTCTTTATTCATTTTACCAGATCGCACTGGCACTGCATAGTGATTGCGATGCTTAATTTGTAAAGAAAAAAATCAGTATTAGTTACCACAGCTGAGGGGTAGTTGTATATGTGGTATCTCCTGTTCTGATGCCTTTCAAAGGTTACGAACCCGCCCCCGGGTGGCGGACGGTCAGGTGACCGATCGCACAACAGATGGGCCCCAAAACCCTGCATCTCCGGTGGCTCTCTCTACACCTAACACCCACCTTGGTAGCTGAGCCTGCGACCCAAAAATGTAATACTAAGCAAGGCCAGGGTCAGGATTAAGATGACTGTCTTGGTGATCACAAGAGCACGGACTCTGACGTCCCGCTCCTATAAACGAAGGTCAGGGTGACGGCCAGCCTAACCCGTTACTCAGCACCAGGCGCCACAGTAATGTGAAACAAAGGCCAAGAGCAGAGGCCACTGCCATGTATTGGTAGGGAGACGACAAGCAATGGACTGCCAGGCACAGCCAGGGAGAGGGACACAGAGCAAGGTCACAGGAATTATGTGGCATTTGAGGGACAATGTGGGCTGGCTTGGTTGGTTATGCAGCAAGAAAAGGCAAATTATACAACATTATGCTACATATTCTGTGGCATTAAAATCTCAATGTTTTGAAATGTTAACATACTTTTATACAACAAAATATACTTCAAAAATCATCTGACTACCACGTGAAAGTGAAAAACAGGACTTTTTTTTTAAGCTGTACAAATGGATGTTGCACGCATAAAAATAGAACGTATATCAGGCTCTTCAGTGGCACAATTTCACACTCATTGTTGAAACGTGTTTAAGAGCCTCATCCCTGTGTAAGTTTAAAACACGTTATTGGTATATTCTTGGTGCGTTTGAAGACACAGTCATTAGGGTGTTTTAAACTACAGTCGCCATGTTCCTTCCTCGCTGTAACCTGTGGAAGGCAGAACGCTTCGCAAATGAGTGCCGTGAGGCCTGTGCCATAGGCCCGGGCCCGGCGTAGCAAATAGTATCTGAAATGAGCAAAGTAAAATCTCATCAAAGCACTGCACACGGAGTACTGTTTTAGAAGGGCATTACCCAACTCAGCACCAGGCAGCACAGTAAAGCGCAACACGACCTGATAATCACCATTTTAGTAACTGGCTGTATGTAGCCTGTGGACATTTAAGGCAGAACTCTTCGCAAATGAGTGCCGTGTGGGTGTGGCCGTGGCGTAGGCCCCAGCTGTAGAAAGTAGCAAACAGATTTCTGCAGCAGGCGCGGAGCCCATTCAGCTATCTTAGCTGCAGCACACGATGAAAAACCTTATCACGAGTAAAATTCTCAAGCACTCCACAAGGAGTTACCTATTAGTGTGATTATTATCTTACTGTAAATCCACGGTCACCAACAAGTAAATCGCTCACTAATTAAACTTGCTTTTACTTACCTCATGTGCAACTTAAAGCAGCTGAGCTCAATCTTTACTTTACTTTTACCAAATGCGTGCCGAGGCGTAGGCTGTAACAGCAAACAACCAAAGACTGTCTCTCAAATCGTGTTCGTGTCGCACCAAAATGGGGGAGAGAGACAGCCTCCTCTGACGCCTGCACTGCCTCACGTGACGTCAATGCACACACTGTAAGGGAGGCCCCATGTAACCAAACCACACGTCTCTCTCTGAGCCAATCCCGGCGCTGCTCCTGCTGTTACAGCAGCGCCACGATTGGCTCAGGCAGGCGGCCTCACCGCTCATTACTGAGACTGGGGGCTGCAGCTTTGAGTCACCCCCGGCTCAGTAATGCTCAGGTGGAGAAGCCTCCAGTACGCATGTCGAGCTGGCCGGAGGAAGGCAGCCATCCAACCCGACATGCGCACTTGAGGCCAGCTGCCCGCAGCGCACTGCCTCTGGCTAGTGAAATACCTGCCTGTCAATATAAGCCCCACCCCCTCAGTCCCGGTCAGACTGGCTTCACCCGGGCCTAATTCATGCGCTCTTCCATGAATGACTTTGTTTAGTAAAGTAAGTTTTCTATGATTTGAAATACTGTGCCAGGGAGACAAATTATGAGTGGGGCAACGCCCCTACGCCCTAAGGGACGCACCGCCCCTGCTGCACACACATGCCTGCCAATGACACTGAAAACTAGGCTGCTTACAGCAGCACACTCTGCTTTTCCAGTGCTGACACCTTCAAACATGCCTGCCAATGTAAATAAAAACCTACGCTACAGGCTTCAGCTGCAGCAGTACTGAGACAAGCATAACTGTTAGAAGGTGGTTCTGACCATCTGAGCCGCCCGCATTTTTTACTTTTTGAACACCTCATTTTTGCGCTTTAACTGTGGGAGAGCCTCATAAGCTGGGACTCACCCACAGTGAACTCATGATGAAATAGACTGCATGTGGATTGCACCGGTGTCCCCCTTGTGAGAGAAGGGCGCTGCACTGCAGCCGAGGTAAGGGCCACCGGACTGGTTACATGTAGGCACGTGTGTACATGCATGTACACACGTGAAAGAGCTGCACGGGGGAGATTCCTGTCGTGCGCAGCCCAGGAGCAGGTACAGATAGAATGGTGTGGCAGGAATTATGCAGAGTTGGGTGGTGACATGGAATAGGCTTTATACTATTGGAAGACACATGTAAGGGAAAGTCAGTGTGCTTTACTGTTTTCACTGAAGGAACACTCCATTATTCTCCTATGAAGATGGGGACCACATGGGGTAGTTTCACTTTCCTAGGGCCTACAAATTCCAAACACCCACCAAAGTACACTGTAAGTTGTGTCAAAAGAAGTATTCTGCTGAGTTCAAAGCCATATCTGTACTGCTTATGGATCATCCAGAGATGTCATATTCCCCTGACTCAGCTCATAACCAGAGCCTGGCTGGGTGTGACCCTGCCAGGCTGGATTAATTGCCTTCCTCCCCAAGCTGTAGCATCAGAGGCATAGCCCTTCACTGCACGAATTCCAAGGGCGAAGGTCTTCTCTCCAAGAGGGAGAGATGAGGGCTGGAGCTGCAGGTTATCCATCAGCAGCTGTCACCTGCTACCAGGCTCCAGGCCTGGGCCATGAAGGTAGCAAGGGGGGAAGGGGGCTTTTCAGAGACCATGTGGCATGAGAACCCTGGACAACGCCATTTTGAACTATCCCAGAGGCCTGTGCAGGAAGGAGGGAGCAGGGGCAGCGAGGTGATGTGTCACTGCAGGATAGGGGCGGAAGAGCCTTCCTGCCAGCCCCCTCCAAATTCTTCTAAAAGGTCTTGGACAGGAAGAGGAGCTCTCTCTGGGGTGTGGTCTGCTGAAGAAGACTGGTGCCTGGTGCCATGGGCAGTTAGAAGGAGGACCCCCCTGACTGTCCCAAGACCCTGTATTGCGCCTGTGGGGGAGTCCAGGACCAGTGAGCAGAAGCCTGGGCCTCTGCGCAAGGAGAAGAGAGGCCCAGGAGGAGAGCCAGGTGAAAGGCTGGCGCAGGGAGCCAGTAAAGACAGCTCCCTGCTGATTTCACCCTCTTAGAGGTCAGGAGGGCAAAGAAAATTGCTCCCAGTGGCTGGGGCAGGCCACCAGGAGAACGAGGAGGCCAAGATGGGGAGAATCGGTCCACTGGGGGCTGATTTATTCCCCCAGAAGGTAGGCGACCTTTGACCCCTACTGGGACCGACGACGAAGCGTTTGGGTCTCTGTCAGTCTTAGATGTGCCCGAGGGGTGGGTCAGGCCCCGGGGGCTCCCCACACAAAAAGTAAAGTCGGGGGGTGACGTCGTGCTCCCTGTGAAGAGGCCCAAAAGGGGTGCCAGGAGCCCACCCTGGCCCCCAATGACACTGGAGAGCGGGGAGCGCTGTTGCCCCCCCCACGAGGAGACCTCTTGGGCCCAGGACCCCCAACTCCGGGGCTCGGTGACGGTGGTGAGGAGGAGGGGTTGTGCCGTCGTGCGTCCCCCCTCGAGGGAGAAGACAAGCGGGGAGCGCTGTCACGCTCCCCGTGAAGAATTTCCTGGGGCCCGGGACCCTAACTCCGGGCCCCAAAGCCAGGAAGACAACCGGGGAGCACCGTCGCGCTCCCCACTGAAGAAGGCCTGGGGGCCCGGACCCCAACTCCGGGCGCCGTATAAGAGGCAGAGGTCGGGGAGCGCGCGTCGCGCTCCCTGTGAAGATTGCCCCCGGGGGGCCAGGGAACCCCGAACTCCGGGCCCCGGTGTGAAGCTGGGAGAGGGGGAGTGCCGCTGCACACCCCGGAGCAGCGGGAAGGAGGGGGGAGTGCCGTCCACTCCCCCGAGGCCTCGCTGGGCCAGCGGCAGTCTTGGCTTCTGCCCGCAGGAGCGGGAAGACCAGAATGGACGCGCTGGCTCCCGCGGCCGCACACGAAGGTGCGGGCCGGGTGGGGAGCCGGCAGGAGCAGCTGGGAGTTGGCTCCCCGAGCTGCAAGGACCCTTACCTGGAAGGGTCTGGGTGAGACCGTGCCCCAACGGATGGTGGAAGCAGCGTGAGGCAGCCAACGAGGGAAGCGCGGCTCTCCCCAAGCAGCGGGGGAGCCGCTGCTATGTTATGCACGCGCTGAGGAGAGCGCCCCATAATGCCTTGCAGGCCCGGACCGGCCTGCGAGGGAAAGCAGCTTGTTCTCGGTTTGTGGTGGCCCCAGGAGGACGGGGTCACCGCCAGGTGTATGCAAAGGTGCAGGGGGGAGCTGCAGGAGCACACAGACTTCCCCAGCACAAAGTGAGGCAAGTCCCTCCCTAAGTCTCTGGGGGACTTGAAAGAAACACGCCCTCAAGAGCTCAGCCATGCGTCAACAGCATCCTGTGGCTGGAATTTTTGTTCTTCAGCTGGGGGTGCGTTTGGTAACGTACCAAGGTGTGAAGGGCTGAGCTGGGGATGTCTGGAGGAGGGCATCTTCTGGAGGTGAAGAGGTGCAATTGCACGAGAAGTGCATTTACCTAATGTTATTTCTTTGGAGGGACTGAAAGTCACATGTGTAATGTGGAGTCATAAGCCAAGTCGGGTTATGTTGCTGGACACTCCTGCTAGGGTGTCTGGCTGTATATGCTTAATGCTGTGATTATAACTGTGATGCCTTTGAGGGACTTTAATTGCAATGCATAATAACTGTTATCAGCTATGATAAGTACTTTCATTTTAAGTGATACCTAAACATGTATTCTTGCTGCTGCGTTAGGTGAAGAACAACCCAGACTGTTAGCCACTAAGATGTAGAGGTGTATACTGTATGGTCAGTATGAGATGCTCAGTCAGGGTTATGTGTCACTATGGCAGGTGTGCCCATTTTAATTGCTTGTTGAGATAATTTGGTGGGTCGCCACTGGGATCGTGCCAATGGGCAAGGCCCTCGCTCCAGGGTATGGTCACCCTACTGCACAAGGGGGCAAGATGTGTGCATACACGGGAGTGGTGGTACTAGACCCCACCCCCCGCGGGAGGGGTGGAAATGTTATGCAATGTCACGAAGTAATTCCACAGCTTATGTATATTTGTAAATTGCTGCATAGTATTGAGTAGTGTGTGTGTTTAATAAATGTGCTCTTCCTTTTATAAAGCAAAGTACAGACTGGACAATCAATTGTTGAGTGTTATTTCTACCTACTGGTAAATGGCGATTACTAGGTGTTGGATCACCATCCTGGGAGCAGCGGAGCGTGGTAGTTCGGCCGACGGGCTCCGAATTGGAGCAGAGACACCATTCATTGTGTCTTTTACTCTCCGCTGCCACTGATGAGGCATATCTTTATACCTAACTAGGTCGCCTCATTTCCCCAAGGGTAATGTCCCTGGGGACCACCAGTGGTAGGTAGCATTGCACTTCACCACTCACGTGTAGATAGTTTCACTTTTCTTCACATGGTCCTGAAGAATCGCCCATGATCACTCCTTGACAACATTAGGCGAGAAACATGTTCACCTCCTGGGAGTTGAGTACTCGTTTTGTCACATTATAACAAAAGATTTACCCCTCCCTCTTGACTTTTAATCAGGTTGGGTCCCTCGCAGAATAAATTTTACAACAGAGGACTCCCTTACCTGTTTTATCACCACTTCATACATCTACACTCACGTAGGCCCCTCACACCCATGTCACCCTTACGGCAAGGAACAAAAGATCTCCGATAAAGAGCCCCTTTAAGGGTGCCCGTCGGGCATTGCAGCGCCGGCCCGACGAGGAGCAGGCCCATATGATGAAGCATGACACCTAGCTTGCTGGGTGTGTGAGGGCCCTAGTTCCGCAAGGAGGATTCCCCCTCCTCACGACCTGTAGAACCTTTTATAGTATTTATCTTGTGAGTGATTAATGCATCACTTAGGAACTTCGTACCCTTTTTCTTGTTAACTGATTACTAGCCCACACCACCTCCCTTGAGTAAGCCTTAGACTGCTCTGCAACGCTACCCTCAGAGAGTCAAGCGCTACAATGGTGGTGTTTGGTTCCCAGTGAAGGACAAATGTAGTCATGTTATTTGTGCAGGCCTCACAGATACTGCCTCGTTTTCCAACAATAATCCTGTACAAAATGCAACCAAAACCTTTGCAGTAAGCAACAGCACCCTTTGGTATTCTAGTTCTAAGGCCCACAGATACCTCTGCCAATGTAACTACAACCTAAGGCGCAGGCTGCAGCACCCTCTGCTATTCTAGTACTACACTCCTGTACTGAGACTGTCAGCTCTCAAACATCCCTGCGGATGTAAATGAAACATAGGGTATTCCAGTACCGAGTCGGTCACTCATATCTGGTGATGTAACTAAAACCTAAGATGTAGGCTACGTCATTCTCTGCTAGTCCAGTACTGACCACTTGAAGCATCTCTGCCATTATGACTACAATCTCCAGTATCCCCGTACTGGGGCTATCACACATCTCTGACATTGTAAATGATACCAAGGCTGTAAGCTGCAGTACCTTCTGCCATCCCAGTACTGAGTCACTCACCCATATCCGATAGTGTAACTAAAACCCAGGCCGTGGTCCGCCCACCCTCTGCTGTTCTGAGACCCTCACACCTATGTCAGTGTAAATAAGGTCTAGGTAGCAGACTGCCCAACCCCACCCCTATTTCAGTACCAAGGCACTCATCTCTGCCAGTGTAACTACAACTTAAACTTCAGGCTGTGGCACCCCTGCTGCTTCGATAACGAGAGCCTCAAGCATCGCTACTAATGTACCTAAAGCCTACATTGCAAGACCGCCCTCTTCTAATCCTGTACAGTAACCTTACACATCTCTCCCAGTGTACCTAAAACATAAACCCCACCACCCTCTTCTAATCCTGTACACTAACCTTACACATCTCTCCCAGTGTACCTAAAACATAAACCCCACCACCCTCTTCTAATCCTGTACACTAACCTAACACATCTCTCCCAGTGTACCTAAAACATAAACCCCACCACCCTCTTCTAATCCTGTACACTAACCTAACACATCTCTCCCAGTGTACCTAAAACATAAACCCCACCACCCTCTTCTAATCCTGTACAGTAACCTTACAAATCTCTCCCAAAGTACCTAAAACACAAACCCACCACCCTCTTCTAATCCTGTACAGTCAGTAACCTTACACATCTCTCCCAGTGTACCTAAAACATAAACCCCACCACCCTCTTCTAATCCTGTAGAGGAACCTTACACATCTCTCCCAGTGTACCTAAAACATAAACCCCACCACCCTCTTCTATTCCTGTACAGGGAGCCTTACAAATATCTCCCAGTGTACCTAAAACATAAACCCCACCACCCTCTTCTAATCCTGTACACTAACCTAACACATCTCTCCCAGTGTACCTAAAACATAAACCCCACCACCCTCTTCTAATCCTGTACAGGGAACCTTACACATCTCTCCCAGTGTACCTAAAACATAAACCCCACCACCCTCTTCTATTCCTGTACAGGGAGCCTTACAAATATCTCCCAGTGTACCTAAAACATAAACCCCACCACCCTCTTCTAATCCTGTACACTAACCTAACACATCTCTCCCAGTGTACCTAAAACATAAACCCCACCACCCTCTTCTAATCCTGTACAGTAACCTTACACATCTCTCCCAGTGTACCTAAAACATAAACCCCACCACCCTCTTCTAATCCTGTACCTTAACCTAACACATCTCTCCCAGTGTACCTAAAACATAAACCCCACCACCCTCTTCTAATCCTGTACATTAACCTAACACATCTCTCCCAGTGTACCTAAAACATAAACCCCACCACCCTCTTCTAATCTTGTACATTAACCTTACACATCTCTCCCAGTGTACCTAAAACATAAACCCCACTACCCTTTTCTAATCCTGTAGAGGAACCTTACACATCTCTCCCAGTGTAACTAAAACCTAAAAGCACCACCCTCTTCTAATCCTGCACAGGAACCTTACACATCTTTCCCAGTGTACCTAAAACAGAAACCCGACCACCCTCTTCTAATCCTGTACAGGGAACCTTACACATCTCTCTCAGTGTATCTAAAACATAAACAGCACCATGCTCTTCTATTCCTGTACAGGGGACCTTCGACATCTCTCCCAGTGTAACTAAAACCTTAACAGCAGATCCGTCTTCTATTTCTGTGCAAGGAACCATACGCATCTCTCCCAGTGTACCTAAAACATAAACAGCAGAATCCTCTTTGTTTCTTGTACAGGAAACCTTAGACATCTCTCCCAGCGTAACTAAAACCTTAACAGCAGAGCCCTCTTCTACTTCTGTGCAAGGAAACATACACGTCTCCCAGTGTACCTCAAAC
The DNA here is from genome assembly GCA_963921515.1 of Calotriton arnoldi. Taxonomy (NCBI): domain Eukaryota; kingdom Metazoa; phylum Chordata; class Amphibia; order Caudata; family Salamandridae; genus Calotriton; species Calotriton arnoldi. Next base: position 861,372 of record CAWUFW010002119.1, read on the forward strand.
ATAAACAGCAGAATCCTCTTTGTTTCTTGTACAGGAAACCTTAGACATCGCTCCCAGTGTAACTAAGTCCTAAACAGCAACACCCTCTTCTATTTCTGTGCAAGGAACCGTACACATCTCTCCCAGTGTAACTAAATCCTAAACAGCAGCACCCTCTTCTATTTCTGTGCAAGGAACCGTACACATCTCTCCCAGTGTAACTAAATCCTAAACAGCTGCACCCTCTTCTAACCCTGTACAGGGAAACTTACACATCTCTCCCATTGTACCTAAAACGTACAAAGCAGCACCCATCTTTGTTTCTTGTACAGGAACCTTACACATCTCTCCCAGTGTAATAAACACCTAGGTGCAGATTTACAAGAAAGTGATGCATCTGTAGAGATGCGTCACTTTCCCTGCGCCACCCTGAGAAACCCTTGCGCCACCATGGATGCGCCGTATTTACAATACGGCGCACTATGGCGCGAGGATTGACAGATGCGTCAGAAAGTCTGACGCATCTGTTGGGGCAAAAGTGACGCATTGCTGGAGTCGTGTCGCAAGCACGACGCAACTCCAGCAATGCATTTTGAGGCCTATTCCCACTACACTGCGTCACTCCGCAGGCGTAAGGTTTTGACGCAGTGGCGTCCTAGAAGTGATGCAGTGAAATCTTGTAGATTTCACGGAGTCACTTTTATGACGCCTTCTTGCGTGGGAACGCCCACCCTGCATACATTATACCTGACGCAGGTATAATGTGACGCAGGGCTTTACAACGTGACGCATCTCCATAGATGCGTCACGTTGTAAATGGGCCGCATTGTTTGCGCTGTCGTTCCGTCAAACAAAGTGACGCAATGGCGGCGCAAGGAGGCGCAAGGGGTTTGTAAATCTGGCCCCTAAATTGTAGCCCGAAACACCTTCTGTATTGCAGGACTACAGCATCAGTTACCTGACTGTACTCATTAGTATTGAGATGCGGTCCATTATCTTTCAGTACTGGATGCACCAAACTCTGCCAATGCACATAATTTCCGATCTGCAAAATTCGCGGATGAGCACATAAATATCTAGCAACCCAACGTCATTATTTATAATTTGTGACTTTTCTTTAAAGCACAATCTGCTACTTTAGGAGTAGGTGTACAATACTCCTTTATGTCTGGTACGTGGCTCTTTTAGTGTGAATCTGTGATTCACTGCAGTGCCGTCTGCGGTCATAGTGCAGAGCAGATATTTTGTATCATATGCATCAATTGGACTAAAAATCATAATATCTGCTAATACGCCACTCTATGAATTGGGAGAGTTCATTGTGTGACACTTTCTCTATCAGTATAATTTTCAGCCACTTTAGCTAAAAACAGCATTTTTTATGAAATCTGTAAATATTGAAGCAAATTATATGGCAAATTATGTAAGGTAAAAATTATGTTGAAAACGCTGCAGTCACGGAGTTGCATTAATCCACCAATCGTCACCATTGTCCATTGTTTAACCAACAATGTATTCATGAACGGTACACAGAATCTGAATATTCTTATTCAAATCAGTGCCCATTGTAAACTGCACTTTGCAGTCTTTTCTAGCTAAATCACCAAAAACAAACATGTAATATAAGAAATGTATAATGGGTAATGTTTACTGGAAGAATTCCCTTTGGCTAAACTTTCGGTCAAACATTTCCATCCATCACTTTTTCAGTGTCTTAGTGAGTTTTCCCATGTGAGAGGAATGTGGTCAGACTTAGTTCATAGTTCACAGCATGCACAGATTAGCTCATGATCACACAAGATAAGATCAAACATGTCATAGATTACATATACTATTGTTTGAAGGGGGCGGGGCTGTGAAGCTCCAGATGTATTGCTCCAGTGAGGTGTGGGCAAGATTGATTTTAATATGGTTGGATCCATTTTGCAACTGACCAGATAAACGAAATATGGTGAAATTAAAGGTTTCCCTAGAAAAATCACATTGATAAGTGGCTCAAACCCTTTCGTGTTTGAGTTTTTTGTTTCACTGCCACTTTTTAAAAAATGAATTCTCCAGCATTGTTATAAAGTTCTCAAAATGTGGCAGTGGGTAACTGTTCCTACTGCTACTCATGGCCACTATTTATTTTGTTTATTATTTATTTCTTTAGTTTTATATAGTGCGGACATGGCCCAGCGGCATCAGAGCACTTTACAAGAGAACAGTTACCAAACAATCACAACAGGAGTACATTAGAGATAAAAACTTGCATCAAGAGTAAGTGGGAGAAAAGCTGTATATGAGTACAGTTCCCAAACAATAAGTAGCAGTACAATTGAGATAAAACATTGGAAAAATTAATGCAGACATTCAAGAGTGAGGAGGAGCAAAAGGAATGTAACCTAAGTGTCTTTCAAAGAGAAGAGCTTTGAGATCTTTTTTGAAGCAAGCATGGCATGTGGTAACACGGAGGGTCAGAAGACAGGAGTCCCAAATTCTTGTGGCGCTTCCGGAGAAGGATTGTTTCAAGAATTTCTCTCATTTGAAGGTGGTGGAGGCTCCAGGAGAAGATATTGGTCATTTCTGGAACCCTGTTTTGAGCCCAGAATGATCAATATTTCAGTTAGGTACATGGGAGAAGAGGAGTGCAGTGCCTTGTGTGTGGTACAGGCAGTTTTAAACTGGGCTCTCGCCTCAACAGGCAGCCAATGGAGGGTTAATAAGATGGAAGTGATGTGGTCACAGTTCTTGTGGGCCACAGGCTGTAGAACTTTGGGGATGCCTAGAATGAGCAAAATCTCATAGTCAAGAAGAACCACTGCCCGGACAACTGATTTTAAGTTTTGTTCTGGGACGAGCTGACTGATTCCCCAGAGCAGCCTTAGTTGGAAATATGTGCTCTTGGCCAAAGATGTGACTCTGGAAGGCAGAGTGTGGACTTCTGCTACTCGGCAGTGGTCTCCTCACCCCGGATCCAAGCCTTACCCTAAACACCTGGGCCTTCTCCCTGTTCACCTCCTCAGTTCAAGCACTGTCCCCTACCGATCGTGAAAACATTATCCCCCTATCATACATCTCTCACACTGCCCCCTGCTGCAGCTCCTCCGCTCCCCGTGGTCCTCACTATCCATGGACATCTGTGCGTCGTGCCTTGAGAAGTCCAGGGGTTGCAGCCACAGGAGAGTCCACTTCAGACAGAGCCAGTCGAATGCCTAGCACATGAAATTGTCACTGGCAGTGTGCCAGGCAGATCAAACAAAACTTTGCCCATCATCGCCATGGGCAAAGTTCACAACTTTATGGACAAGTTTAAAAGATTGCTTCAATGGCCGCACCTCATTCCGCTCTCTAGTTACCCTGACATTCCATCGATGGGACATGGGCACAGCTCTTCCAGTGTCCCTTAATACCCAGACATAAAGTAGAGAACACCCTGCTTAGTCAGCCATGATCAGTGGTGGAACAATAGCCCCGCAGCACCCGCAGTGTGGGGAGGCCTTGAGCTCCAGGGGGCACCCTCTGATTTTGTTACGCCACTGGCCATGATGCCACATGTAGCTCGTACCATGCACCTCAATCTTGACAGATTACTCTTTGTGCTATTCCAGTATGAGAACCAGCACATAGCTCTGCTTATGTCTCTCGATTTCCACAGACTCACATGTCCACCGCTCAAACTAATTTCATATTTCCCTATATTAATCCTGTTTGGGTTCAGGAGTAGCCTGCGACTCGCCAAAAAGCGCTTTGACGCATCATCAGGGGTACCAAGTGCTATATAAATGCAAACCCTTCCCTCTTCTATCCCTCAACTATCCTTTTTCAATCCAAATAACAGACTCACATGACCACAACTCAAATTAATTTCATATTTCCCTATACTAATTCACCACTAATCCTTTTTAGGTTCCGGAGTAGCGTGCCACTCGCCGAAAAGCGCTGTGACGCCTCATCAGGGGGAATAAACAATATATAAATGTAATTACAATTCCTGAATAGCCCACCTCGTCACTATCCAGCTCTCATGCAACAAAAAGGCTCGCTCCGTGCTCCTCAGTCCTACCCCTTGCTCCCTGTGCTGTTCCAGGAATGGGTCACGCGCATTGCAGGCCCTGAGATCTACGCAGACCTTGAGCTCTAAAGTCAATAGCCCAGTAACGGTGCCAGAAGTCCACTATTGATTTACATTTACTAATTAAACCTACAGTCCATGGGAACAGAAGAGAGTACAATCTGGCATACCTGCTTGCTAGAAGAGAAATGAGTTCCCAGTACAGAAAGGAGCAGACCTTGCCAGCACTGCACTTTTCCTTGAAAGTTTACCTACTGTTTATCCCTAAATTGGTCTTGTTCAACATATTAGAGAGGCGTTTTGATATCTGGTATTACAAGTATTAATGATGTCTTCTGCCTGGGAGGGGTATCCTGTGATCGCCCCGACATCTTGGCAGGCCTACTGTGCCTTCACTGCGCCATTCTTGGTTTTGGTTTCTGATCTGAGGAAACAAAATGAAGGCTTGGGTGGTCCCAGCTCGAGAACTTGGGTGACTGCCAAAGTCCTGCCCCTGTCCCAGCAGAGGAGGAGGAGCCGTCCGATTCTCATGGGAACTTCTGCATATATGGTAAATGGCATACATGCCAACAGTTTGAAGCTGCAAAGAGGGAGAATTGGAAACACAATCGGGGTAAATTATTTTTCCCATTGACTTGCGTGGTAGCAAAGGCAATTGTAGGCGGGAGACAGCTAAAATAAAGTTGTTTGGGGCTTTAAAAATGAAGTCTCCCGTCTGAATCAGGTCTGTTGGCATGTATGCAACCTGCCCGGCTGGCACAGCAGAGGGACTTGCAAGTGTGCTGCTGCAGGTTCGGGTGTCTGAATGGCAAAATATACTTTGTTCTTTCTTCCCTTGCCTGTCAGGAGCACGGAGTAAGTGCTATAGCAGGCAAGGAGCAACACAAAATGATTGTGCACTGGGTTGTAGCAGCAGGTCTCTTGCAGCGCATACTCCCAGTGGGACCACTGGCAACTGGCACTAATCGAGGATGGCGTGGAAGGGGGGGTGACGGGGCCGGGGAGGGGAGAGTGGGGAGTTGAAAAGATAAAAATCACTTACATCTTCGCCGGCCGCGTCTCTCCTCCGCTTCCCTTCCGACAAGTCCGGAACGGAAGCAGGAAAATACAGGCGTCCCCTAAGCCAATGGTCTGAGTGCTGTGGTTCGGCGCTCACACGGGGACAGGGAGCCGTTGCATGTTCCTCAGCAGACTGTGTATTACAGCCAGTGGGGAACATGCAAAGTGCGCATGACTGTTTGGCTGGGCCAAGACAGCAGGCCAAACTGTCATGCAAACTTAAATGCGCACCACTACTCCCCCTGCTCTATGAGACAAGACCATTTCTGAGTTCATTCTGGATTGTCACCAGCCGATCATCATCCACAATTGGGTTTCTGCAAGCAGGAATCAGCGGGCGGGAGATTAGTCTTGAAATCGCTAGCCTGAATCGGGAGGGTTGGCATGTATGAAATGGTAAAATGGCTTGTATTACACCACCTCCGTCTTATGGCATCCGAAATACTCACTTACTGCTCAGATCAGTGACGGCTGCGAAGATGCAAGGAATTTCCTCTACAAAATTCATGAAATTTTATTAAAAAGTTTGCAATGGTATCAAAATTTAAATTGCAAAAAAGTAAACTGGAAATATGTAATTACTGAAAAACATTCAGCAGAAACTTTAAGATGGGGAATTCTGTAAATAAATATTTGTGAGTAAAACTTTGGGCAAAATCTTGTTTTGCAAAACTTTTCATTGCGAGGGTTACAGAGGTGTGTAACCTATGCAAAGATTGTAAAGCTCACAAAAAGTTGATTGCGAAATTAAACATTCTGCCCATTCTAAAGAGACTACGAAATGTCCAGACAGAAGGGTGCCTCGGAAAGAATTTCAGAACTCACAATAACCCCAAAAATATGCTGTGTTATAAGTCTGTTATAGGACAACATTTGCCAGTTCCTTTATCCCGCTGCACTGTGGGTTACTGGGAAGACTGAATAGGCTATTGCAATTTTTCCATTGGAGAGCTCCTCTTTGGGTGGAGAATCAGGACGTTGCTAACAATGGTGCGTCTGGTGTATTGGCACCAGGAAACAAAATGGTAGGCGGTCCTGCTAGCTTGCCCTGCACCGACTGCATGTTACTTATCAGTATATCAGCACAGATTTCTTTGGTCTGGGGCCTGTCAGCTCAGTGTTTATTCTTGGCTGGGCGGAGGGGAGCGTAGGAGCAAGAGGGCTGGAGTTCATAGTCACAGAAAGCAAGACAGGCCCCAGGGATGCAGTAAAGCTTCTCAATTAACATATAAACTTCACACCTTTGAATCTTTTTGCACCTGTTTGTTTTAACTACACAATGCCTACTTTTCTACACCTGTCTTTCTGTCCATCTCAACATACCTATCTGAAAGAAACTGAATTATTAGTTAAGGTGGATGGTAGTCCACCACAAGCAATTAAGTCATAATCCTGTTAGGTGCAGGCAAAGGTTGCAGTAACTCAAATCTGAGCTCAACCCTTGGTAGCTATGGCACAGCGCAAACAGGCCCAACTTAGAGAAAATGTGAAAAGCATATACAAGTAACAAAACTGTTACAAAGTCAAAAAGATAAAACAATAAAAATCCCACTTCAATTATAAACAAAATGACACCAAAATGACAAAAACCCAGTGAGGGAAACAGGAGATATGAATTTTAAAACATTTACGGCAAAAAGTGCAAAGAAAAAGTAAAGTGCTAATCAGTAGTCATTCTTCGCGGGTGACTGGGACCTATATGTGATTTTAGGCTGACCATGATGTTGGATATGCCAAGCAGGTTCATTCGCCTTGGTCAACGATTTTTTGTTAGTGCTTAGTCTCTGAAATGGAAGTAAAAAAAAATCCTTAAGCAGAGAAAGGTTGCAGAGGGTATCCAAAGAAGTCCTCTTGAGGCTGGAAAGTCGCTGGACGAGGTCCTGTTGAAGTTATTTATTTTGGTGGGAAAAGCTTAGAGCAGGAAAGTTCAAATCTCATGCCCATGCAAGTCCTGTTGGCAGGATACTTTTCGTGCCTTTGCCTGGTCAACATTTCTGTGTTCACGCTTAGTCTCTTTTTCAGAGCTTAGCATCCTTCAGTGGGACATGGCTACAGGCTGGATCCTAAGCTGAGTTCCACAAGGCCATATACCTTCATGCCAAGGGCCCCGCTGAAACAAATTTGCCTCTGTGAAGAAGATCCACGTGAGAGAAACCTTTGTCTTTAGCCCAGCGAAGTCACAGCAGATCAGCTTGGGTGATTTGTCCTCTGGCAGCAGGAAATCAGAATTTTCACACAGCTTTTCAGAGATTATAGGAAAAGTCCACTTAGACACATCCAGGGGTGCTAGCACCTCTGGGACAGCACTTAGAGATCAGGATTTATGCCAGCAGAGGCCACCAGCATGTCCAGTCGAGGATCAGTTGCCACTGGTCAGGTGAGCACTTCCGGAAAAAGGCCTTTTGAATTTCTTATGTCCCTGTAGCCACACAGGAGGTCAGTCAACTGATCCTTGGAGTCTACTACTTTGTCCTGGGTACATGTGGGAGCAGATCCAGCTCTCAGGTCTCCTCACAGGTCTTAAACAGCAGGTACAGTCAGTCTGTTCTTCCATCTTCTGTTCGAAAGAGTCCATTGTAGTGCCACAGTTACGGTTGGCATAAGCTAGTGCACGGGGGTGGCTTGTGGCTCCTCCCAAACCAATGCGGCAAACGTTCCAAGGGAAAACCCACCAACTTTTTCCGCGGTTCCTGTTTGACCTGCTGCAAACAATCCCAGAGTGCACCTTACTCCTAAACTCCAAGATGGGGATACCCTTTCTCCCTTGTGCAGAACCTGTGTACCCTGACAGAGGTGTGCTCTGGGAAATGAGTAGGCCCCTCGTTTGTGGTCATTCAAAACTGGTTCTGGTGTAGCATATCTCCAAACGAGTTGGGAGCCAACTTGATCAGGGAAACAAAGGTTTGACTTCCCCAGGTCTCACCTTCCATTTGCTTGAGATGAAAGGGCATGCTCTTTACGAGTTAATGAAGTTCCTGGGTCAATCCTAACTGTTCTTCCTGCAAGGGGAAGAAAAACACCTACCCACACCATGGCCATTGTTTCTCCTCTGGGAGCAGTTTTCACACCCCCTTAAGGTCAAGCAGTGACAGGGCAACTGCTAAAAGGCTATTGCAAATGACCTCTGGAAGCTTCAAGTAAAAGCTAATGGCCAGATGTACAATGCATTTTACTTGTTCGCAAACAGCCCATCAGGCCGCTTGTGACTGGTAAAATGAATTTTCAAATGTACTAACCCTATTTTGCGAGTTGGTAACCTATTACCGACTAGCAAAATAGGGTTTGCGAGTCGCTATTAATAGGGCGTCCTTTCCTATTAGCAAGTCGCACTGGTTTGTAGGAATGTTTTGCAACCATGAATGTGGTCCCAAAACATTTGCATTTTACCACCAATTTCAAATTGGTAGTAAGCCATTCGCATATGGGAAGGGGTACTCAAGGCACCCCTTCCCTGTTGTAAATGGGGGCGCCAGTATTTTTTCGGAGCAGCCAAAATGAAAAGAAAACTTCTCATTTTTATTTTTGAAAACCATTCAGTTTTCCTTTAAGGAAAACGGGATGCATTTAAAAAAAATCGGCTTTATTGAAAAACAGTCACAGACATGGTGATCTGCTGACCCCAGCAGGCTACCACCCCTGTGAGTGCTGGCCATTCCCAATGGGTTGCAAATTGCGAACTGCCTCATTATTATTAATGTGGCAGGTCCCTTGTGACCCATTTGGGAATCACAATCGCAAAATGAAATGGTCTTACATGTGACACTTACTTTCTGAAAGTTACTTTTCCTAAATATTTATACAAGTCTCTAACTCGCCATTCAATTGGATATTTGATACATTTTAAAAATAGTGGTTGGACTGTTTTTCTAACTTGTCCCAAACCTGAGATAGCAGAATTAATACTGTAATCTGTACTCTAGTTTTCCTCATAAGACAGCTAGAGCCTTCAACAGTGAATATAGCTCAACTTCAAATTTCTGCATGTGATACTTTAAAGTAGTTCCTCAGAACCCTTACTGATCCTGCGGAAGATCAGAAGAGGACTGGACCTGCTGTCTGTGACCTACCAGTAGCCCTGAAGGACTATACCTGATTCTGAGTCTGCTAATAGCATTGGCAACATCAATAGGTTTCTCTTGTTTTAAGGGTATGTTCATTGCTGTGTGATATGGCTGGAGACAGTGACTGAAAACTCACAGAGAGACACTCAGACACTGATCATTGCTTTTATTTACTCACAAGAAAGTTTACTCAAAGTGCCACACATTTGAAAGTAGAGTGTCACTCTTAGTCAGACTAAAACCATAGAAATGTCACACATAAGCGATCTGAAATCTTGGCAGCAATGCACCTGGTCTAACAGCAAGTGCCCTGCCCTCTCTATGGTAACGTATACTAGCACAGAACTGGGAAAATGGCAGGTGATTACCTGTTGCAGGGTGTCCTGCTCACAGAACACCCTGCAGCAGGAAAACATAATTGCTGCCAGGCTACAGTGCCACAACTTTGCATCGCGCCTCAGTTGGACGTAGCACTAAAAATGTTGCCCAAACCTATGCTGAGCCCATATTGTGCAAACAAGAAGCAGCAAACTCTGGGTAGTTCCCAAGTTTAGGTGGAGAGAGGCTTGCTTCTTTTTTGCATAATTTACGTGGCACTCTAAGCCTGAAAGGGTATTGTTTGGAACCCATATTATATGTATATGTATTTCCTCTCGCCTTAGGCACTACATAAAATAATTAAGCTACCTCATGTTCAGCTGCCGTTCCTTCGCTGTGGTGGAGAAGCGTCGCCCCCCTGCCCGCAGCTTCAAAACTTGAAAAATAAAACAATAAAACAGGTTTATTATCATTTTATTTGTCAAGTTCTAAGGGCCGAGTCTTCCGTGCTGCGTTGCCAGGTTGGAGACAGCAGGCACAGGCTCCCAGTCTCTCTGGGAGTGCAAATCCAGGGCTCTCAGGCCAATCCTGATGCTGTGCTCATGCTGCCAGCAGCATGAGAGCAGCGTCTGGATTGGCCGCAGGGGAGTCTGGGAGCCTGTGCTGCAGTGGAGCCAAAGAGGAGCTGAAGAGTGGCGATGCGACGGGCAGCAGGTTAGTTCTTTTTGTTTGTATTTTCTCGTTGTCCGCACCCCCACCCATCCCGCCACTCTGCCCTGACACCAGGCGCTAATGGTCATGTTGCATTTCTCCATTTTAATATTCTAAACATAGCGATACCAATAGTACTTTACAATGTTAAATTGCAATGCATAAATAGTGCTGAGGAGATATGTTGTCAGTGGCGCAGCAAGGGGGGGCGGGGATGCGGTCCTGTTTTTGAGGACGGCGCGCAGCGGGACTTCACCTTTTCACTTCACCCCTTCACTTCACTAGCACCCCCCTCCCGCTTTTACCTGCACGCAGCTAGCCACTGTATGTTGTGTAATCCAGTGTGGCTCAGTCCAAACCAGTCAATCCCTAATGTAAGAGATCCCCTCCCACCTTTCCTTTAGATCACGGGTACTCATAGTACGGCCCGCGGGCGCCAGCGGCCCGGCAAGCCTTCCTTGGCGGCCCGCGGACCTTGCAGACATCGTACCTGTGTTTTTTTTGGGGTTTTTTCAGTGTGTCAGCAAACACAGACTCTGCTCTATGGGGGCCGGGCGATTCCAGCAATAGTCCGAGTGGAGCTGCAGGGGCGCTAAGAAGAGGTGAAATACAACAAAGCCCCGTGAAGTACTCGGGTGCGGCTGTGTGTGTGCCCGGGAAGCTGTCTCAGCCTGGGCTGCCACACAGGCGGGGTGAGGTGACAGAGAATGATAGAGGACAGCAGGGTGTGAGAGCCGGGTGAGGTGATGGAGGGCAGCAGGGAGTGAGAGCCGGGTGAGGTGACGGAGGGCAGCAGGAAGTGAGAGCCGGGTGAGATGGCAGAGGGTTACAGAGGGCAGCAGGGAGTGAGAGCCGGGTGAGATGGCAGAGGGTTACAGAGGGCAGCAGGGAATGAGAGCCGGGTGAGGTGACGGAGGGCAGCAGGGAGTGAGAGCAGGATGAGATGGCAGAGGGTGACAGAGGGCAGCAGGGAGTGAGAGCCGGGTGAGGTGACAGAGGGTTGCAGGGAGTGAGAGCCAGGTGAGGTGACGGAGGGCAGCAAGGAGTGAGAGCCGGGTGAGGTGACGGAGGGCAGCAGGAAGTGAGAGCCGGGTGAGATGGCAGAGGGTTACAGAGGGCAGCAGGGAGTGAGAGCCGGGTGAGATGGCAGAGGGTTACAGAGGGCAGCAGGGAGTGAGAGCCGGGTGAGGTGACGGAGGGCAGCAGGGAGTGAGAGCAGGATGAGGTGACGGAGGGCAGCAGGGAGTGAGAGCCGGGTGAGATGGCAGAGGGTGACATAGGGCAGCAGGGAGTGAGAGCCGGGTGAGGTGACAGAGGGTTGCAGGGAGTGAGAGCCGGGTGAGGTGACAGAGGGCAGCAGGGAGTGAGAGCCGGGTGAGGTGACAGAGGGTTGCAGGCAGTGAGAGCCGGGTGAGGTGACAGAGGGCAGGGAGTGAGAGCCGGGTGAGGTGACAGAGGGCAGGGAGTGAGAGCCGGGTGAGGTGACGGAGGGTGACAGAGGGCAGGGAGTGAGAGCCGGGTGAGGTGACAGAGGGCAGCAGGGAGTGAGAGCCGGGTGAGATGGCAGAGGGTGACAGAGGGCAGCAGGGAGTGAGAGCCGGGTGAGGTGACGGAGGGCAGCAGGGAGTGAGAGCCGGGTGAGATGGCAGAGGGTGACGGAGGGCAGCAGGGAGTGAGAGCCGGATGCGGTGGCAGAGGGTTGCAGGGAGTGAGAGCCGGGTGAGGTGACAGAGGGCAGCAGGGAGTGAGAGCCGGGTGAGGTGACGGAGGGCAGCAGGGAGTGAGAGCCGGGTAAGGTGACAGAGGGTGACAGAGGGCAGGGAGTGAGAGCCGGGTGAGGTGACAGAGGGCAGGGAGTGAGAGCCGGGTGAGGTGACATAGGGCAGCAGGGAGTGAGAGCCGGGTGAGGTGACGGAGGGCAGCAGGGAGTGAGAGCCGGGTAAGGTGACAGAGGGTGACAGAGGGCAGGGAGTGAGAGCCGGGTGAGGTGACGGAGGGCAGCAGGGAGTGAGAGCCGGGTGAGATGGCAGAGGGTGACAGAGGGCAGCAGCGAGTGAGAGCCGGGTGAGGTGACGGAGGGCAGCAGGGAGTGAGAGCCGGGTGAGATGGCAGAGGGTGACGGAGGGCAGCAGGGAGTGAGAGTCGGATGAGGTGACAGAGGGTTGCAGGAAGTGAGAGCCGGGTAAGGGGACAGAGGGTTGCAGGGAGTGAGAGCCGGGTGAAGTGACAGAGGGCAGCAGGCAGTGAGAGCCGGGTGAGGTGACGGAGGGCAGCAGGGAGTGAGAGCTGAGGGGGCAGCAGGGAGTGAGAGCCGGGTGAGGTGACGGAGGGCAGCAGGGATTGAGAGCCGGGTGAGATGGCAGAGGGTGACAGAGGGCAGCAGGGAGTGAGAGCCGGGTGAGGTGTGCGTTAAGAGCCTGTGATGTGATGTTTCCTGCCAGCCTGTAGTCAGAGAGTTGAGCCAAGGCCAGGGAGTTCAGGCCTGGGAGGGAGACAGAGAGAGAGGGAGACAGAGAGAGAGGGAGACAGAGAGAGAGGGAGACAGAGGGAGGGAGACAGAGGGAGGGAGACAGAGGGAGAGGGAGACAGAGGGAGACAGAGGGAGACAGAGAAAGGGAGACAGAGAGAGGGAAACAGAGAGAGACAGAGAGAGAGAGACAGAGAGAGACAGAGGGAGAGACAGAGGGAGAGACAGAGGGAGAGACAGAGGGAGGGAGACCGAGAGAGACAGAGAGAGAGGGAGACAGAGAGGGAGGGAGACAGAGAGAGACAGAGGGAGACAGACAGAGGGAGACAGACAGAGGGAGACAGAGGGAGAGACAGACAGAGGGAGACAGAGTTAGAGACAGAGGGAGACAGAGGCAGAGACAGAGGGAGGGAGACAGAGGGAGGGAGACAGACAGAGAGAGAGAGAGAGGGAGACAGAGAGGGAGGGAGACAGAGGGAGACAGAGGGAGACAGACAGAGGGAGACAGACAGAGGGAGACAGAGGGAGAGACAGACAGAGGGAGACAGAGGGAGGGAGGGATGGAGGGAGAGACTGAGGGAGGGAGGGAGAGAGGGAGGGAGAGAGAGAGAGAGGGAGGGAGAGAGAGAGAGGGAGGGAGGGAGACAGAGAGAGGGAGGGAGACAGAGAGAGAGTGAGGGAGGGAGACAGAGAGAGCGGGAGGGAGACAGAGAGGGAGACAGACAGAGAGGGAGACAGACAGAGAGGGAGACAGACAGAGAGGGAGACAGAGAGAGGGAGACAGAGGGAGGGAGACAGAGGGAGAGGGAGACAGAGGGAGACAGAGAGAGGGAGACAGAGAGAGGGAAACAGAGAGAGACAGAGAGAGAGAGACAGAGAGAGAGAGACAGAGGGAGAGACAGAGGGAGAGACAGAGGGAGAGAGACCGAGAGAGACAGAGAGAGAGGGAGACAGAGAGGGAGGGAGACAGAGAGAGACAGAGGGAGACAGACAGAGGGAGACAGACAGAGTGAGACAGAGGGAGAGACAGACAGAGGGAGAGACAGAGGGAGACAGAGGGAGAGACAGAGGGAGGGAGACAGAGGGAGGGAGACAGACAGAGAGAGAGAGAGAGGGAGACAGAGAGGGAGGGAGACAGAGAGAGACAGAGGGAGTCAGACAGAGGGAGACAGAGGGAGAGACAGACAGAGGGAGACAGAGGGAGAGACAGACAGATCGAGACAGAGGGAGAGACAGACAGAGGGAGACAGAGGGAGAGACAGACAGAGGGAGACAGAGGGAGGGAGGGAGGGAGGGATGGAGGGAGGGAGGGAGGGAGAGAGGGAGGGAGAGAGAGAGAGAGAGAGGGAGAGAGAGAGGCAGGGAGGGAGACAGAGAGAGAGGGAGGGAGGGAGACAGAGAGAGCGGGAGGGAGACAGAGAGGGAGACAGACAGAGAGGGAGACAGACAGAGAGGGAGACAGAGAGAGAGGGAGACAGAGAGAGAGGGAGACGGAGAGAGAGGGAGATAGACAGAGAGAGGGAGGGAGACAGACAGAGAGGGAGACAGACAGAGAGGGAGACAGACAGAGAGGGAGATAGAGAGAGAGAGGGAGACAGAGAGAGAGACAGAGGGAGACAGAGAGAGGGAGACAGAGAGAGAGAGACAGAGAGAGAGAGACAGAGGGAGAGACAGAGGGAGGGAGACAGAGAGAGGGAGAGAGAGAGAGGGAGACAGAGGGAGACAGAGAGAGGGAGACAGAGGGAGACACAGAGAGGGAGACAGAGGGAGACAGAGAGGGAGAGAGAGGGAGACAGAGAGAGAGGGAGGGAGACAGAGAGAGAGGGAGACAGAGAGAGAGGGAACAGAGAGAGAGGGAGACAGAGAGAGAGGGAGACAGAGAGAGGGAAACAGAGAGAGAGAGACAGAGGGAGAGACAGAGGGAGGGAGACAGAGAGAGGGAGACAGAGAGAGGGAGACAGAGAGAGGGAGGGAGACAGAGAGAGGGAGGGAGACAGAGAGAGAGAGAGAGGGAGACAGAGAGAGAGAGGGAGAGAGAGGGAGGGAGAGAGAGAGGGAGACAGACAGAGAGGGAGACAGACAGAGAGGGAGACAGAGAGAGAGGGAGACAGAGAGAGGGAGACAGAGAGAGAGGGAGACAGAGAGAGGGAGACAGAGAGAGGGAGACATAGAGACAGAGAGAGGGAGACAGAGGGAGACAGAGAGAGAGAGAGACAGAGGGAGAGACAGAGGGAGAGGGAGAGAGAGGGAGAGACAGAGGGAGGGAGACAGAGAGAGAGGGAGGGAGACAGAGAGAGACAGACAGAGGGAGACAGACAGAGGGAGACAGGGAGGGAGACAGAGAGGGAGAGAGAGGGAGGGAGACAGAGGGAGGGAGACAGAGAGGGAGACAGAGGGAGGGAGACAGAGGGAGACAGAGAGGGAGACAGAGGGCGACAGAGGGAGACAGACAGAGGGAGGAGGGCGACAGGCAGAGGGAGGAGGGAGACAGATAGAGGGAAACAGATGGAGGGAGACAGAGGGAGGGAGACAGAGGGAGGGAGATAGAGGGAGGGAGACAGAGGGAGAGACAGAGGGAGAGAAAGAGGGAGGGAGACAGAGGGAGAGACAGAGGGAGAGGGAGAGACAGAGGGAGGGAGACCGAGAGAGACAGAGAGAGAGGGAGACAGAGAGGGAGGGAGACAGACAGAGACAGACAGAGGGAGACAGACAGAGGGAGACAGACGGAGGGAGACAGAGGGAGGGAGACAGAGGGAGGGAGACAGACAGAGGGAGGAGTGTGACAGGCAGAGGGAGGAGGGAGACAGAGGGAGGGAGAGAGATAGAGGGAGACAGATGGAGGGAGACAGATGGAGGGAGACAGATGGAGGGAGACAGATGGAGGGAGACAGGGAGGGAGACAGAGGGAGGGAGACAGAGGGAGACAGAGAGGGAGACAGAGGGCGACAGACAGGGGGAGGGAGACAGACAGAGAGAGACAGAGGGAGACAGACAGAGGGAGGAGGGCGACAGGCAGAGGGAGAAGGGAGACAGATAGAGGGTGACAGATGGAGGGAGACAGAGGGAGGGAGACAGAGGGAGGGAGACAGAGGGAGGGAGACAGAGGGAGGGAGATAGAGGGAGGGAGACAGAGGGAGGGAGACAGAGGGAGAGACAGAGGGAGGGAGACAGAGGGAGAGACAGAGGGAGAGGGAGAGACAGAGGGAGGGAGACCGAGAGAAACAGAGAGAGAGAGGGAGACAGAGAGGGAGGGAGACAGAGAGAGACAGACAGAGGGAGACAGACAGAGGGAGACAGACAGAGGGAGACAGAGGGAGGGAGACAGAGGGAGGGAGACAGAGGGAGGGAGGAGGGTGACAGGCAGAGGGAGGAGGGAGACAGAGGGAGGGAGAGAGATAGAGGGAGACAGATGGAGGGAGAAGATGGAGGGAGACAGAGGGAGGGAGACAGATGGAGGGAGACAGATGGAGGGAGACAGATGGAGGGAGACAGATGGAGGGAGACAGATGGAGGGAGACAGAGGGAGACAGAGAGGGAGACAGAGGGCGACAGACAGAGGGAGGGAGACAGACAGAGGGAGACAGACAGAGGGAGGAGGGCGACAGGCAGAGGGAGAAGGGAGACAGATAGAGGGTGACAGATGGAGGGAGACAGAGGGAGGGAGACAGAGGGAGGGAGACAGAGGGAGGGAGATAGAGGGAGGGAGACAGAGAGAGGGAGACAGAGGGAGAGACAGAGGGAGGGAGACAGAGGGAGAGACAGAGGGAGAGGGAGAGACAGAGGGAGGGAGACCGAGAGAAACAGAGAGAGAGGGAGACAGAGAGGGAGGGAGACAGAGAGAGACAGACAGAGGGAGACAGACAGAGGGAGACAGACAGAGGGAGACAGAGGGAGGGAGACAGAGGGAGGGAGACAGAGGGAGGGAGGAGGGTGACAGGCAGAGGGAGGAGGGAGACAGAGGGAGGGAGAGAGATAGAGGGAGACAGATGGAGGGAGAAGATGGAGGGAGACAGAGGGAGGAGACAGATGGAGGGAGACAGATGGAGGGAGACAGATGGAGGGAGACAGGGAGGGAGACACAGGGAGGGAGACAGAGGGAGGGAGACAGAGGGAGGGAGGGAGACAGAGGGAGGGAGACAGACAGAGGGAGGGAGGGAGACAGAGGGAGGGAGGGAGGGATGGAGGGAGAGACTGAGGGAGGAAGGGAGGGAGAGAGGGAGGGAGAGAGAGAGAGGGAGGGAAAAAGAGAGAGGGAGGGAGAGAGAGAGAGGGAGGGAGAGAGAGAGAGGGAGGGAGACAGAGAGAGAGGGAGGGAGGGAGACAGAGAGAGGGAGACAGACAGAGAGGGAGACAGACAGAGAGGGAGACAGACAGAGAGGGAGACAGAGAGAGAGAGGGAGACAGAGAGAGAGGGAGACAGAGACAGAGGGAGACAGAGGGAGACAGAGAGAGAGAGACAGAGGGAGAGACAGAGGGAGAGACAGAGGGAGAGACAGAGGGAGGGAGACAGAGAGAGGGAGACAGAGAGAGGGAGACAGAGAGAGAGGGAGGGAGACAGAGAGAGAGTGAGACAGAGAGAGGGAAACAGAGAGAGAGAGAGACAGAGGGAGAGACAGAGGGAGAGACAGAGGGAGAGACAGAGGGAGAGACAGAGGGAGGGAGACAGAGAGAGGGAGGGAGACAGAGAGAGAGAGAGGGAGACAGAGAGAGAGGGGGAGGGAGAGAGAGAGGGGGAGGGAGGGAGAGAGAGAGAGAGGGAGGGAGAGAGAGAGAGAGAGGGAGACAGAGAGAGAGATGGGAGACAGACAGAGAGGGAGACAGAGAGACAGGGAGACAGAGAGAGAGGGAGACAGAGAGAGAGGGAGACATAGAGACAGAGAGAGGGAGACAGAGGGAGAGACAGAGGGAGAGACAGGGAGGGAGACCGAGAGAGAGGGAGACAGAGAGGGAGGGAGACAGAGAGAGACAGACAGAGGGAGACAGACAGAGGGAGACAGAGAGGGAGACAGAGAGGGAGAGAGAGGGAGGGAGACAGAGGGAGGGAGACAGAGGGAGACAGAGAGGGAGACAGAGGGAGACAGAGTGGGAGACAGAGGGCGACAGACAGAGGGAGACAGAGGGAGGGAGACAGACAGAGAGAGACAGAGGGAGACAGACAGAGGGAGGAGGGCAACAGGCAGAGGGAGGAGGGAGACAGATAGAGGGAGACAGATGGAGGGAGACAGATGGAGGGAGACAGAGGGAGGGAGACAGAGGGAGGTAGAGTGAGGGAGACAGAGGGAGGGAGACAAAGGGAGGGAGACAGAGGGAGGGAGAGAGATAGAGGGAGACAGATGGAGGGAGAAGATGGAGGGAGACAGATGGAGGGAGACAGATGGAGGGAGACAGATGGAGGGAGACAGGGAGGGAGACAGAGGGAGGGAGACAGAGGGAGACAGAGAGGGAGACAGAGGGCGACAGACAAAGGGAGGGAGACAGACAGAGAGAGACAGAGGGAGACAGACAGAGGGAGGAGGGCGACATGCAGAGGGAGAAGGGAGACAGATAGAGGGAGACAGATGGAGGGAGACAGAGGGAGGGAGATAGAGGGAGGGAGACAGAGGGAGGGAGACAGAGGGAGAGACAGAGGGAGGGAGACAGAGGGAGAGACAGAGGGAGAGACAGAGGGAGGGAGACCGAGAGAGACAGAGAGAGAGGGAGACAGAGAGGGAGGGAGACAGAGAGAGACAGACAGAGGGAGACAGACAGAGGGAGACAGACAGAGGGAGACAGAGGGAGGGAGACAGAGGGCGGGAGACAGAGGGAGGGAGACAGAGGGAGGGAGACAGACAGAGGGAGGAGGGTGACAGGCAGAGGGAGGAGGGAGACAGAGGGAGGGAGAGAGATAGAGGGAGACAGATGGAGGGAGAAGATGGAGGGAGACAGAGGGAGGGAGACAGATGGAGGGAGACAGATGGAGGGAGACAGATGGAGGGAGACAGATGGAGGGAGACAGATGGAGGGAGACAGGGAGGGAGACACAGGGAGGGAGACAGAGGGAGGGAGACACAGGGAGGGAGACAGAGGGAGGGAGACAGAGGGAGGGAGACAGAGGGAGGGAGACAGAGGGAGGGAGGGAGACAGAGGGAGGGAGACAGAGGGAGGGAGGGAGACAGAGGGAGGGAGGGATGGAGGGAGAGACTGAGGGAGGAAGGGAGGGAGAGAGGGAGGGAGAGAGAGAGAGAGAGAGAGGGAGGGAAAGAGAGAGAGGGAGGGAGTGAGAGAGAGGGAGGGAGCGAGAGAGAGGGAGGGAGACAGAGAGAGAGAGAGGGAGGGAGGGAGACAGAGAGCGGGAGGGAGACAGAGAGGGAGACAAACAGAGAGGGAGACAGAGAGAGAGGGAGACAGAGAGAGAGGGAGACAGAGAGAGAGGGAGACACAGAGAGAGGGAGACAGAGAGAGAGGGAGACAGACAGAGAGGGAGACAGACAGAGAGAGGGAGACAGACAGAGAGAGGGAGACAGACAGAGAGGGAGACAGAGAGAGAGAGGGAGACAGAGAGAGAGGGAGACAGAGGGAGACAGAGGGAGAGACAGAGGGAGAGACAGAGGGAGAGACAGAGAGAGGGAGACAGAGAGAGGGAGACAGAGGGAGACAGAGAGGGAGGGAGAGGGAGGGAGACAGAGGGAGGGAGACAGAGAGAGAGGGAGGGAGACAGAGAGAGGGAAACAGAGAGAGAGAGAGACAGAGGGAGAGACAGAGGGAGAGACAGAGGGAGAGACAGAGGGAGGGAGACAGAGAGAGAGAGAGGGAGACAGAGAGAGAGGGGGAGGGAGAGAGAGAGGGGGAGGGAGAGAGGGAGAGAGAGAGGGAGAGAGAGAGGGAGACAGAGAGAGAGAGAGAGGGAGACACAGAGAGGGAGACAGACAGAGAGGGAGACAGAGAGAGAGGGAGACAGAGAGAGAGGGAGACAGAGAGAGAGGGAGACATAGAGACAGAGAGAGGGAGACAGAGGGAGACAGAGAGAGAGAGACAGAGGGAGAGACAGGGAGGGAGACAGAGAGAGAGGGAGACAGAGAGGGAGGGAGACAGAGAGAGACAGACAGAGGGAGACAGACAGAGGGAGACAGAGAGGGAGACAGAGAGGGAGAGAGAGGGAGGGAGACAGAGGGAGGGAGACAGAGGGAGACAGAGAGGGAGACAGAGGGAGACAGAGAGGGAGACAGAGGGCGACAGACAGAGGGAGACAGAGGGAGGGAGACAGACAGAGAGAGACAGAGGGAGACAGACAGAGGGAGGAGGGCGACAGGCAGAGGGAGGAGGGAGACAGATAGAGGGAGACAGATGGAGGGAGACAGATGGAGGGAGACAGAGGGAGGGAGACGGAGGGAGACAGAGGGAGGGAGACAGAGGGAGGGAGACAGAGGGAGAGAGAGGGAGGGAGACAGAGAGGGAGACAGAGAGAGAGGGAGGGAGACAGAGAGAGGGAGGGAGAGAGAGGGAGAGAGAGAGAGATAGAGAGAGGGAGGGAGACAGAGAGAGAGAGGGAGGGAGACAGAGAGAGGGAGACAGAGAGAAGGAGAGAGACAGAGAGAGGGAGGGAGACAGAGAGAGAGAGAGATGTGTATGCCGGGTCCGGTGGCTCAGTGAACGAAGGCGTCCGCTGCAGGGGCCTGTGTTCCATCTCATGGTCACAGTTTTGTTTTGCTCTAGCCCCGCCCCCTCCCCAATGACCCCGCCCCCACCGGTGCGGCCCTCTGCCACAAACCACACTGTAAATTTGGCCCCCGAGAGAAAGTTTGTGAGTACCCATGCTTTAGAATAGATGATCCATTCCCCGTATGACTTCCCGCCTGTTCCTGCGGCGCGTGATTACATCCGAAGCTAAGTGCATGTGTCTTCTTTGAGGCCTACCTTTTTGCGGACACAACGGAAGTAGACGTCAGCTATTCAGGACTGCAGCTGTGCAGTAAAGCAATTACACAGACGAGTCCACAGCCGTGCAGGCCGAGTACCTTCAACACTGACGCAATGCAGCAGTATCATTCACTTTAAACAACGGGCTTCTGAAGAAAATACTGTACATATAAATGTTCTAAAATTAAAATGAAATGCATTTCTTATCTATGACAATAGCAGCTGGATTTCTTGGAGTCAGGCTGGCTGCTTTCTTCGTGTGTGGCACCTGCACTCTTAGCCTTAAGCCACACATTCAAAGGCATATTCGGAGGATGAAGGAACTTTGAAACATTGTGCCCGTGGCTAAAATGATGCATTTTGTGTCTTGCGCAGAAGACTCAATGGAAAATAAAGTGGGTGTGAGTGGAAAAAAGACCAAAATAAAGCCCTGCATGTCCAGTCAGGAATCTATGGAAGAGCAGATCCCCAAACAAAAAGCCGGAGGCCTTAAATTAAAACGTAAAAAAAAATTAAATGCAATTTGCAAAAAATAAGACTATAGCAAGATAAACTGTTTTGCAGAATTCAAAGCAATGACAACCAGCATGCAGAAGATGACAACAGAAATCTTTCTCTAACTACAGCATTAATGTTGCTGACACAACTCAAGAGTTCACGTAAGTAATAACTGTAATAAGAACAAATAAAGAAAACATAGAACCTGCTCCAGTGAAAATTTGACTTCAAGCCATTGCAGCAACTAGCAGACATTCTACTACCCTCTACCGCGCTAAAATAAGAAAATCCAATTAAACGTGGCCCTGAACCTACCTCACCCCAGGGCAGTGCTTAATTTGAGCATATGGTTTCCGGTGCTCAGCACCAGCGCTTAATCATCAACACCGGTGATTTTCATGAGCACCAGTTAAGGACGCATTCATTTATGGTAGGCACGGGGCGATTAAGTGATTTGCCCGGAATCACAGGATGTTGAGCCGACACCGAGACTCGAACCTTGTTCTCCAGCTCCAAAGTCGACAGCTCCGGCCATTACGCCACACCCTTTCCCCATTTTCGCATTTAGTAGTTGGTTCTGTTTTAGGCGGCACTAACAGGAGAAATGGGCTGGTGCATGCTGCCTTCTGACGAGAGCCCCGGCACTTTTTATTTTTTATTTTTACAAATTAGCCATCTTTCCCATTCAATTCACCCTTCGCAAAAGTCGCTTCAGTAATAAAGAAGAAAATCAGCAAATCAGTCAAAAACCGAAGGGGCCATCACAGCCCTGGAGCTGTGAGATCAGAAAAAAATTAAAAATCTGAAAATGTATTTTTAAGCCTCTGATTAGGAGAAACTCTTAATGATGGGGAAACAAATTTGGGGTATCAACAATTATGACAAAACCTTTATAATGAATAGAATGAGAAGAAATACTGACATCACCTTAAACACAAGCACTTTCACTAACTCCTATGCTTAAATTTAAACTTTATTGTTCTCAGTGTCCCACCAAATGGGTTTCAAATATGAAGTTCCTCTCTTTCAGTGCCCTGACAGATCCTCAGTTAGACATTATCGGCTCAGATGTTAACATTGTGGGATGTGTTGTCTTCTATTTTTCTTGCTATTTCATTCTTGACTTTTTGGACATAGTTTGGCAACTTCCTTATCACTTTCTGGCCATTTCTTCCATTCATCAGTCTTGTCTTTTGGTGGAAACTTTGAAGACTGGATGTACTGTAACTCTGCATTTGAAATACATGTCCTTGCTGACAGACTGTGGGGCATATTCTCAAGGACTTATCGCCGACTTACCGGCACTTTAGCGCCGCAAAAGTGGCGATAGACTTATCGCCCTATTCTCAAGCTGGTGCAAACTGCCGATATCGCCAGTTTCCCAGCGATATCCTCCGCAAAAAACATCGCCACGGATGAGAGCGACAACTAACACTAATGATATGTAGAGTAGGCGTTCCCGTGCAAAAACACACGAAAACACCACTTCGCGATATTCACAACGAGCAGCCAGATCTGCGATGCAACCCGAAAACAGGCGATAAGGCGCGTTAGCAGCAGGGATTTAACACCTGCCTTTTACTGGTGTAAAGCAGGACGACAACCTGCAGCATGAAAGGGAGCCCAGCCCAGAGCCACATCTGAAGACCAACACATGTCATGGAGCTACTGACCATGCAGCTCGGAGACCCAAGAGGGCCACAACACCCACCGCCACCACCCCCAGGACCACCCCCCCCGGACTACCACCGAGGCAGCGCAGAACAAGACAGCTGACCTTCCCAAAACGGCATGGCCTCACAGCCACACAATTGCAGAATGTGGGGAGAGGTGGGAACCAAGTATGTGTGAAGGAGGCAAGTCACCCATGAATAAGAATGTACACAATGCCAAGTGTGGCGGTGATGTGCTGGACAGACTACAGTATGCAGAGCACAGACATGTCCATGTGGACATATACTGCTGGTGTGTGTAGTGTTGTGGACAGCGGACGCAACCATGTTACCTCAGGCAGTGGGGAAGACCCCGGTCATGTAAAGGTGTTGTCCCCCCCTGTAAGCGGAGTGGGCTGGGCCGGCATACGCCAGGCCAGCGTAGGGGTGTGAAGGATTTGCTCTGGGCGTGGTTCAGTTCTGGCCTGGACAAGGAAGTAACTAATGAGTGTGTCACTGTTGTAGTGTCAGCGCCACCCAGCCCGCAATCGACAATGTTGCAATGTAGCATGCACCCGGAGGGCGGGCTCGCACGAACGGAGAAATTAAGGAGCGCAAGACCGCTGGAGGTGTTGGCTCATACATGCCAAGTGTTGTGTGTATCTGTATTGCCGCAGCATGAGCCAAATGCCTAGCCTTAATCGCAGCACGAGTTCAGCCAGGCATGAACTCTACATCTGTATCCGCCCTATCCTTCCCACAGGCCTACACTCACGTGGCCGCCCACCTTTAACGGCCAACATCACAGTGTTGTTGTCAGGCTTGTGGACATGCGCAGACAGGCATGACAATGGTGTGCTGTAGGAGAGCAAGTGATGCAACCGCGCAGCGCACACAAGTAAATAGGCTCGGGGGGAGGGAGGAGCAGCTGTGAGGCAACGTAACACACAGTGATGCCGCTCATTTGCCACATGCAAGACATGTCAAACATGAATCCCAAAGTCGCACA
This sequence comes from Calotriton arnoldi, assembly GCA_963921515.1. NCBI lineage: Eukaryota > Metazoa > Chordata > Amphibia > Caudata > Salamandridae > Calotriton > Calotriton arnoldi. Next base: position 885,076 of record CAWUFW010002119.1, read on the forward strand.
CATCCCACCCCACCCCCAACAAGCCACTCCACATTTCCTGAATGCAAGCAGATGAGAAACCAGCATTAGGGATGAAAGCTCCATTGTCTGAACTATCAGCCAGAAGCACATCTGCACCTCCGACCTCGGAATTGCATGTGCCCGGCACCCCCTGACAGATACCATAGCAGCTGATGATGACTCCCACACTACGGACAGCCCGACGAAAGACCAACGTATACACACCCCACACACAGAAGTCCTTGCTCGAAGTTATCTTGCATGGAATGGCCTTCACACTTACTCTCACACCATCCCAGGCGAATAACAGTTGCACACTAAAACAACTCATTGATCCGAGCTGTGGCATTTCATCCACAGAACTGGCGCAGGTCAGAACAGTGCCGCTTCAACCAGAGCCACTAACGCAATGGCAGAACATCCCGGACACATGCACAACCCCTGTCACGTGGAACTGTACTGTACATGTATGCTGCGTTTACTGGGGGCACTGCCATTGGCAGTGCTGCGGATGAGTTACCGGCTAAGCTTCCGCCTTGCCAACGTCACCTGCGTTCAGCCTGTGTTGCATTGTCGTTCGTGCATATTCGAGTGGTCCATGGATGTCTGCCTATCCAACAGGACGGTGGCTGAACTGGATTTTGACATGTGTGTGCGCCCCTGTTGGCCCACGACCAGGAGTGTCACCGTGATACCCGTTTATGGGATGCCTTGATACTTGGCATACATGCTGGCAGCTGGACCTGGGAGATTGCACAACTCCTCGTGTGCAGTGACCACATTGAACCGCTCCCCTATTGGGCTGTAGTGCTAATTGGTGACAGGGGGTGGACGCAGCACATCTGTCAGGACCTGCTAATGGATAGCCTCGCCGTCCTGTTTGATGAAGTCGACAATGACCACATGTTGGAAATGATTGCCTACGAAGCTGCAATCGCTTTCATGGATGTGTAACTACGTACCTACAGCCACAACAGTTTGGAACCCATTGCACATGTCCCGACACCTTGTTGCATCTTGGGGTTCTGGTCACATATCCCACGACAACAGTGGACATGGCTGCATTTGCCTGGACCCCGAATACGTGAGCGGACAACCACGCGGGGTAACACACACCTGTGAAAGGTGAGGCACTCCCCCGGAGTGGACAGCGGAGCGTGGCAACGTTCCTCATTCTGACATACTGCTGCATTGGTCCGCATGTTGTGGCACTTATCTTGCCCGTACTGACACGCATATGCTAATAAAGTCTACGCACATTCACTTGTATTCAACTGTGATGTGAGTTGTTTTGAATGACGATGTGTGTCTCACTGCCTCTCTGGGTCACGGCCATACATGCGCATTGATAGCATAACCCAGGGAGCACCATTTATGTGGAATCACTGTCCCTACATCTATCAATACTTTCATGCTTAATTGATCAGGGCCATGACACATCAGTGTGAATTAGAATGCTTTATTCGCATTCAGTGGGGTGTTGAAGCTGGAGCACTACAGGGCCATGCAAACCCCACTTTACATTGTCGCCCCGTGGAGGGCCAGACAGAGTCTTTTGGGGATTAACAGGTTCATCGGAAGAGGAAGACTTCAGTCCGCAGTGTGATTGCTGTGTCATTGGTAACCAATCCAAATATGGCAGTCCATGTCGAGGTCCAAGGTGAGTGTCGCTGAGTGTAACGGGGGATAGTGGAAGATGTTATTCCAGGGCATGATGCAGAGGGCAGAACCAAGCTGAAACAGGCCATATGGCGGTGATGTATGCTACCACTTCAATCTTACCACCAAGCCAGATTCATCATCATCTTCGTCCTCTGATGTGTCAGGTGCCTCACATGTGGGTGGTGGTGTTTAGTCTGCCGCACTGTGTGGCACTGACACTTCAGGGGGCGGAGATGTGGATGGAGTAGTAGCAGCAGCAGTCATCCGCGCCTGGCCGTATGGCGGCAATGCCATGATGAGGATCTGCAGGGCATGGAAGATCCCAGCTACATCTCGCTGGTGTGCAGCCGTGGCAGCCAATCGTTCTGCATGCATCCGCTCCATGTTCTCCATGATCCTCCGCATGTGCCCCAACTCCCGGCTGACATCGCTGGAGCCACTCTGACTAGGCAGTTGTTCTTGTCTCCGAGTCATGACTCCAGCGATATCAGCCATGGATTGTTGGAGAGCATGGAGCGGACAGTGGGTGTCCGTTAGGGACTGTAAGTGGACCCTGATGGGACTTAGACACCCACGTATGGCATCTAGTTTGGCTGCCATGAGGTCGAACCCCACCCGCAGCTGATCAGCCATTTTCTCCTGGCACCCTAACACACGGCGTTGGAATGCCATGTGTTGTTCGTGGGGGTCCTGGGAGACAGCCGTGGTGGTGGGTGCTTCCTGCTGTGTGGTCTGTGCAGGGGGTGGGGTCTCCTCGATGCAGCTGGGCTGCCCTGCTCCTGGAGGTGGGGTGCTGAAGCTGTCCATGAGCTGCTGGAGGGCGTCGGTGTCGATGTTGGGGAGGTCCTCTTCGTCATCAGTGCTGAGTTGTTGTGTCTGCTCTGCAGGAGGTGTTGATTCTCCCTCTGCAATTTGAAGGGGAGATGCATATTGACACTGTGTTCACATGTATGTTCACGCATTGTACAAGTTTACTAACGGACTGCATGACAATGTACATTGTGACTGTTTGTGAAGAGATGCCCATTTGATGCGGGACAGTTGACATTTCTATACCATCAGGGATGTGAGGTTGTACTTGTCCATTGTCATCTCACAGTTTCCTGCTATGCCAAATGCGAATGACCATTTTCTACACACAAGTGGCAGCAGTTGTGTCCTCTGTTCTGTTGTGAAAGTGTTGCAGTTTGTACCACATTATTGTCAATGTTGAGGTGCTGTGATTCTTATGTGTGTGTGCTGCCTTGTGGGTAAGTTGCCCCTTCAGCTCTGATTTGGCTAGCCCTTCTCCCTTTCAGGCGGTGTGCCTTTCACTTCTGTGCTTATACAGTGCTGAGATGTTGCATACTTGGATAAATTGGGCTCTTGGTGGGAGTTGGGATTCTTGGGCATGGTTTGTCCGCAGATGTCTTGTTGCCGTCAGGGGTTGTTTGTGCACGTGGATGTGTCAGTGTGTGACCTGCTCCTTTCCGGATGTGGAACACACTCAGCCACCTCAGTGTCGTGGGGTGCAACATGTCATGATGAGTGGCCTGCAGACATGCTCATCGTCATGCAGTGTCACTTGCATTGTCAGTGGGGCTCACGGATCCGCAGCTTTGCTGGGTTCAGCACATGTGCATGAGTTTGTTGTGAGATTGGTGATGTGTGGGGAGGGCCCCCTCTGGGCACATTGTGGACGGGGGACTACTTGCTGTTTCTATGTGTGCTGCAGTATGGCAGGGAGATCCGGGACATGATCCAGAGTCATTGTGGTTGTGCAGTGTGCTTTACTTCATTGTGCATGTGTGCCATTGTGCCCATCTCCCCCCGTCCCCCCAGTCCCTGGTGGGTAATCAACCTGTTGCTGTTGTGTCAGGTCATGTTGAGCAGTGTCCGGTCCCCCGACTCCTGCCACCATCTCCACACTGATGACTGTGGACACCATTTCCTCCATCTCATCCAGCTCCTCCTGTGGCGCAGGACTCCCACCCCCAGTCTGCATTGCTGCTTTGCGGTTGTTTGCGAGTTTCAGCTTGGTTTTGCGCTTCACATCATTCCAGCGCCTCTTGAGCTCTTCCATTGTCCTCCTCAGCACTCCGACTGCATTCACCTTGTCCAGGATGGACTGCCATATTGTATTTTTTGTTGCCAATGACACAGTGGAGGTGACGAACAGTTGTTGATGGTGTTCTGCCACCTCCTTTATCAGGATCCTGTTTTCCTGCGGACTGAACCGCGTCTTCCTCTTCTTTTTCTCCTTCTCCTTGCCCGTCCCTGACCCCGAGGTCTCAGGCTGGTCCTCCGTGGGGCTTGTGGGGTTCGGATTGTCCTCTGTACTTGCATCGGCTACCTCCATTGTGCTTCGCAGTTGTTATGTTTTGTTTTTTTTTTGCAGCTTTTATGATGATTTTTCCTGCCTGACGTGGGAATTGCAAGCCTGGTGCTACTTGTCGCCGATTTTTCTATCGCGGTTGGGCCCATCGCAACTTTTTTCACGTTCGGGTTTCCTTTTTTGTCTCCGTCGCAGTAGTTGTATCGCGGACATTTGAGGCCTTATCGGGATACTATCGCATGTTACCACCGTGTTGGGAATACGATGTTGACACAGAGTTATTTTCCTGCGATAGACGGCGATATGGAAAATTGCGTTCACGTTCTTGTGAATATCCCCCTTAAGTTCTAAAAGTTTTTGTTTGAAGTTTTTGCTGAGTAGGAGCGAATAAAGCGTCCTTTCCCTCCAAAGCTTATACAGTCTGACTAAGTGACCATTCTGTGATTGAAATTCGCATGAGAAATGTCATATTGTTTGTAGGACTCATACCTGGTCTTAACATGTGGGTTAGCTAGGCTAAAGCTTAATTCACTGCTTTTTAGTTTCATCTGATGTAATCCTGAAGACATTAATGTCTGTTCAGTTTATTTTATTCTTTATTAAGGCTTGCAGTACTTTGTTACAGATTTCATGCATTTTGGTCTCCTTACAAGATTGCATCTAGCTACATTCCCGCATGAAGAACAGTGGCGGCAGGCATGGCTCGCGGGTGGCAGGGTGGGCGCGGGGGATGGTGGGGGGGGGTGAGTGGCGCTATGTAAATTTTTTATAAAACAAATTAAACACTTACCTTGCCGCCGTGTCCAACGTTGTAATTGGTAAGCACCCTGGCTCCCCTGACCAATCACAATGCTGCAGTGCAGCGTTGTGATTGGTCTGAGCCTCGTGGTTCGACACTCAGCCAGGGAATGGGGGCCTGGGTATGTTCTCCATGCAGGCTGTAATGCAGCCTGCGTGGAGAACAGGGAAAGTGCGCATGACTGTTTGGCCGGTCCCAGAGGGCCGGCCAAACAGTCATCTACACTTAGGAGTGGGCACACCACTCCTCCCCTGCCCTGCTGCGAAAGTAGGGCAGGCCTGCCCGCCCCCCGGCCGCAAAGCAGCACGGAAACAAAATATGAAAAACTCAAAGTTATTACCATTTTATGTGTCCTTTATTTTCACTGCTTAAAAGCAGTGGGGCGATGTTCCACCGCCATAGCGGAGGAGCCGCCACTGTTGAAGAAGTCTGTTCAGAATGTCTCTTTTCCATGTTGACAGCTGTGACATCGAATTTCAAAAGGACTCCTGAAAGAGACTTTCAAGCGTAATAGAGAATACAGAATCTTCTCCTGAGGAATCATGATGTTGTCTCAGGACATATCAATCAGTACAAAAAGTCGTGTGGGACTCATTCAGCTCCAGAGAACTCTTCCAAAGATATGAAGGCTCTGTAATACACTTTCTCACATTCAATGTGATAGGGCAGGGTTCCTCCCTACAAATTTACTCCGGAACCCTTCGTCAATGAATCTTTGTTACCTGCTGAGAAGTGTAGAGGGGAGAAACAACTCATCAAAGCAACTAAAACTTTAAAGAACTATAACTCTGAAGAATCACAGACTCCGAATTCCAATTTAGTGGGTTTATTACAAATCCAAAAATAACTGGATATACAGACACCTCATGACGAGGTTTTAAAAGTACATTGGAACTAATACAAATCCTAATCTACGGGCAAGATTAAAATGCTGTAACATAAAAAGAATGACAAATTCTAGAACCAGAACAGAGGCAATGATTGCCCCCACATCAAGATCAGTCTTCATTTGGGATTGGTGAGTGAAAAGCATTAGTCTATCCCTACTCTACTACTACCGTGACATCCCTACTTAGCATTCCCCAGGCAAGATCAGGAAAAGGTGTCAGCACGTGAAGACTTCCAAAAAAGTACACTCACGTTGTATGGGTCAAGTAGCCAAAGCTACAGAGCTCGTTCTAAGATGCTCCTTCCCTCTCCATCGATCTCCTCACCTCCTCTCCTGACTAAACCCCCGGGTCACTGTCCCTAATTCAAAATGCAAAACACAAAACACCCCCACTGCTTGCATCTGGATCATCTCTAAGCCTGGGCGTAGTTTTCATAGCAGCACTTCACGTAGCTACGTGAAGTACATTTTGAACTACACGTAGCTATGCAAATTGCGTAGATGTGTGCTTGACTGCACTGTACAATAATTGCCAAAGGCATCTTGCACAGTGCAAGTTAAGATAAAATAAACATCTCTGTCTTTATATGCTAAAAATGCATATAGTCATTTCACAAAAGTGAAAACGATAAATTAACAAGCAGTGAGAGAGGTGATGATTTTGGGATCCTCCCTAACCTAGGGAGAGAACCAAGCAGATGCCTTGAAAACAAAAAGCACATCTTTTGAACGATTCAGTGGTGGTCCCATCCTCTTAGGACCACCCCAAGCACAGTTATTGGCAAAAATACAATCCCAACCAAAGGCCCTGCAAAGCATTATGGGACGAGATTAGCAGTGGGCAGTGAATATTATAGTATCCAATATCAAAATAATTCTACAAAGAGCTGCAGTTCCACTAGTCGTTACTAGATATCCCTCACGAGTCAAATGCAAAAGCTTCATGAAAGGGTTTCAATGCTTTTGCATTTGACTCGTGAGGACATCTAGTAACGACTAGTGGAACTGCAGCTTGATGTATTAATAATTTCAATGCTTTTGCATTTGACTCGTGAGGGACATCTAGTAACGACTAGTGGAACTGCAGCTCTTTGTAGAATTATTTTGATATTGGACACTATAATATTCACTGCCCACTGCTAATCTCGTCCCATAATGCTTTGCAGGGCCTTTGGTTGGGATTGTATTTTTGCCCATAACTGTGTTTGGGGTGGTCCTAGGAGGAAGGGACCACCACTGAATCGTTCACATGATATGCTCTTTGTGTTCAAGGCATCTGCTTGGTCCTCCCCCTAGGTTAGGGGGGACCCCAAAATCATCACCTCTCTCATTGCTTGAGATTTTATTGTCAAAGTTCACTATTGTGAATTGGTTACATGCTTTTTAGCAGCAAAAATTGCTTTATCAAAGCATTTGTAGGTGTTAATTATACTGCTGCTACGTCAATTAGCACAGTTTTTCATTCTGCTACGTGCAATTTGCGTAGTAGCACAAACTTTGCATGTTCCGTGAGCGTAGTGAAGTATTATGCCCAGGGTTACTCGTGAGGGACATCTAGTAACGACTAGTGGAACTGCAGTTTGATGTATTAATAATTTCAATGCTTTTGCATTTGACTCGTGAGGGACATCTAGTAACGACTAGTTGAACTGCAGCTCTTTGTAGAATTATTTTGATATTGGACACTATAATATTCACTGCCCACTGCTAATCTCGTCCCATAATGCTTTGCAGGGCCTTTGGTTGGGATTGTATTTTTGAACATAACTGTGCTTGGGGTGGTCCTAGGAGGAAGGGACCACCAATGAATCGTTCACATGATATGCTTTTTGTGTTCAAGGCATCTGCTTGGTCCTCCCCCTTGGTTAGGGGGGACCCCAAAATCCTCACCTCTCTCATTGCTTGATATTTTATTGTCAAAGTTCACTTTTGTGAATTGGTTATATGCATTTTAGCATGTAAAATTGCTTTATCAAAGCATTTGTAGGTGTTTATTATACTGCTGCTACGCTATGTCAATTAGCACAGTTTTTCACTCTGCTACGTGCAATTTGTGTAGTGCGTAGTAGCACAAACTTTGAATGCTCCGTGAGCGTAGCGAAGTATTATGCCCAGGGTTAATCATCTCATTCTTCTGGGCACTTCTCATAGGTGATTTTCCAACACCGACTCCCAATTATCAGCATTCCTTGCATAAAAGTATCCTCTCCTCCCCGAGCCTAACTCCTAAAACAAAAGGCGTTATTCTAACTAACAAAGATGACTTTCTCCACCTGCAACAGAAACGTGAGAACAGAACAAATCCAATGTGCACATGAATTTTAGCTTTTCTTACCCTTCTACGAGAGCTGCCACACCCGTGTACAACTTTTATCTGGTGCACGTTTAAATCTATGCATTACATTATAAATGAGCAACTTCGTTAATCGATTACAAACATATGCTAAAGGTTACATTATTCAAAACATAACTGCCACGTTTATTTCTTTACATGGCACGTGATAATTCTATTCATTTCACTTCCACATGTTATTACTGAGTACATTCTAATGACCAAGTGTTAACACAACTAGAGAATAAATGTAGGTGCAGACTACTCGTGAATATGATGCACCCCTACAATTGAAAGAGCACCTTCGCGCTCCCATCAGTCCCCCTCTGATGACAAGTGTCATCACAATCAATCACAACTCCCTGTAAAAAAGAACCGACCTAAACAGAAGTAGAAGCCAGTCTTCCCTGTCGAAACTTTTCTAGACTTTTGAGATTCTCATAGTGACTGTCCTGCAGTCTCTCCATTCTCCTCTCACGTTCATGTTGTGTTGTCGCAGGACAGCAACATTTCGATGAAGGTCTCTTCCATTCTAAGTCAGTTATCAGTCTGCCTCGTAGATTACATATTTGACTTACAATCAGGTGGGAATTTGGTTAGTAGCGATCCTTCCTTTTTAGACAGTTTGGTATACTTCACAAAAGACAGCACTCTGGTTAGAGTATTAGCTACGAATGCTGGGATGAATTTATAGTCGCCCCGCCTAAGTAACGCACAGGTGGTTATGGTATTTGGGATCCTCTTTGACCTTCGTTACGAGTGATCCATTCTTTTGCGATTGCTGCCCAAACTATTTGCTCAGGGATCAAATAATATGTTTTGTGATAATTACCAGATAACCTGCAATTTTCCCCAAGTAAAAATCGCCATGTGTAACCTGCCAAGTTTTACTTGGGTGGGGTGGGGGTGGAGTTTGGGAATGACCAATAAGTACCGGTACATGCGGATTTTGATATCTAAAGCACCAAAATCTGCATGTTTCGCCCCATTTAAAGGGCACAACTCGAAATAGGTTTGTTCCAGCTTGTAATAGTCTTGGGTAGGAAAGTGGGATCTGGGGCCACTGCCACCTACAGGAAACAACCTTTACAATACAGGTATTACCAAGCAATGCCTTTACCGCACATCATTTACCCTGTCTATTTTTACCACGCTCATGGCTTCACCACGCATACTTTTACCACACACGTAAGTATAATTAAGATAAGTACATGCATGTGTGTGTGTGTATATATATATATATATAAATATATTTATATTACCTACTGGCAGTTGCCAGTAGGTAGTTATAGTTAGGACCACGTTTTGCTTTGCCTATATCTTTGGTGTCGGTTGACGAATCTTCACAAAATTTTCCAAATAAAGTGTGCCCATAATTCCAGTTGTGCATGAAAAGTTTCGGGGCGATCCGTCAAGTGGGGGCTGAGAAAAAGGGAATGTCAAAAAAAGTGCATTTCCCATGTTAATTCCCATAGGGGCTTTGAACACGACTACAGCCCAAACTGCTGGACCGAATTACACCAAATTTGACAGAAAGGTAGCTTTTGGTTCACAGATTGCGCTTTCAGTTATTTGGTGTAAATCCGTCAAGTAGTTTGTGAGAAATTAAAGGAAATCCAAATTTGTATATCTACGACCACGAAGCCTTCACGTATAATGACGAGCTTGTCCAGAGATCTGCAAAGAGCTGATTGGCTGCCAACACTTCAACTAGGAAGTGTTGGCAGCCATCTTTGGACTCAGCTTCAACCGAGTCCCAAATACAAAAATTTAAAAAAAGAAAAGGGGGCAGGGTATGAATACCCTAACCCCATAGCCTTGGTCCTGGGGTCCCCGAGGGACCACGGTAGGGCAAAGAAGCATTTCATTTTTTTCATTCATGGTGAAATTCGCGAATATCTCCATGAATAATTTTTTTTTAAAAAACAAGTACGGTCTTCTGCACTTGCTTTTAATATTGCCCCCGGGTGGGCCAGGTCCCGGGGGCATGTGGGCTTTAATGAATAAGGAGGGGGTGCATGGGGCCCTCCGCTTAGGGCTTATTTATGCCCCGGGACCACCACCTCCCAGGGGCTCATGACAATGTTAATGCGGGGTGTGCCTGAATCCCCGCTGAGCCCCGGGGACCACCACCTCCCTGGGGCCATAAATAAAAAAAATGAATGGGGGGGCAGAATGGACCCCCTAAAATCCTGGGGACCACCACCTCCCCGGGGCTACAATAAACATTAAAGAGGGGGTCCATGCAGAACCCCGGTCCCGGGGACCACCACCTCCCCGGGGCCAAATACTTTAAAAAAATGAAGGAGGGGGCAGCACGGCCCCTTCCTGGGCCATATAACTCTGTGGGGCTGGCTTATGCACAGGAAAGTCGGCCTCCCTTCTGGAGCCAATTATGGTCCTGGGGACCGCCACCACCCAGGGCCGGTTCCTGCTATGTACCGGGGTGTCCACCCCAGGGACATAGCTGTTTGCTTTTGCTTGGCGGGAGCTGACGGCTCCCAGCAAGCAAAAGCAAACGCAATGCTTTCAGCAAGCAGTAGCTGTCGAACCGCTTCCACTTGCTGGAAGCGGAGTTTTTATCTCTTTCCCTGCCCGCAGACATGCAGGCAGGGAAAGAGATGAAAGTATTCCTCTCGCATGCAGGGAGCTGTATTTCCAGTGGCTCCCTGCGTGCAAGAGTAATGCCAGCTTCTGCAGGAGGCGTGGAGACAGCTGGGACTGCAGGAGCCTTGAGGCTCTACCCGTAGTCTCCAACATGGAGACTGGGTGCCCTGGGTGGGACCAGGGCACCCAGTGAGATGTGGCTGGGCCCCAGGGAATGGGTTCCCTGGTGCCGAAATCAGCCCAGGGAGGGGTACCGCGCAGCCCCCCTTCTCCATTAAGTCATGGTCGGGGACCGGGGGATGGGGTCCCCAGGGCCGTTCTGGCCCTGATGCTCATTTCATAGAAATTATACTTCAACAGGAGGCACTTACAAATATAAACATAGCAGGTGCCCCCGTGGAAGCTCCACTTCTGTAAAGGACAAATAATCCTAACTCCTGAGCTTGGCGAAGGCAAAGCAAGTGTGTTTTCTTGGCAATTCCTTATTGAAAAATTATCTGAAATCCTTCGTGGAGGTGACTGCATCATTGATTTATTGGAACGCAATTTGAATGTGACTGTCACGAGTGGGCTCTTTGTTGTCCTGTCCTGGTGAGGGCAGAGTCCATGGTTCTCCTTTTAAATTGCTTAGAGAATGCAAATGTGGAACTCGGATGCTTCCCCGTTTGGCCCCGTCTAACTTAGAAGTATCCAAAGGTCTTCCTGGCTTTTGCCAGGATGATGGACAGCTTAACAAGTGGACTCCCATAGCGTTTCCCACCGATTTTGGTGAGGAGTTCTTGATACAGAGGAATATGAGGACATCTCCTTCAAACAAAGAGGCACTTACTTCATATAATTAAGAGGAAGGACCCTTGCTTGGTGGATATTTACCTCTTTGTAGTCTCTTCGTCTTCTCTATAGGAGCAGTGTGGAATACGTACTGCACATTAACCCAAGGAGGTAGCACATAGTAATTAACAAGTAGAAAGAACTCCACTTGGGTAGATATTTTGTGCAAAACTGTGGACTCTTGTTGGATAAAAGGGTAGGTGTGGTTCCTTTGTGGCAGAGTTACTCACATAGCTACTGACACACCCACACAGACACTTAGAAACCACTCACACACTCAGGCTCGCAGACACCCACTAACAGACCTACTCAGACACTCACACACCCACTCACAGATGCACTCAAACACACATTTAGACACTCATGCACCCACTCACAGACCCATATAGCCACACACACAGCCACTCACAGACCCATTCAGACACTCATTCACCCACTCACTGACCCACTCAGTTATTCATAAACCCATTCAGACACTAATGCACCCACTCGCAGTCACATAAAGCCACTCACACAGCCACTCACAGACCCACTCAGAGATTCACACACCCATTCACAGACACACTCAGACACTCATGCACTCACCCACAGACTGACTCACACACTCATGGAGGCACTCGCAAACTCACTCAGACACTCTCACACCTACTCATAGACCAGACCCACTGCGACACTCACTCAGACACTCATGCACCCACTCAGACACTAATGCATAAATTCACAGACCCCCTCACACACTCACACACCTACTCACACACCCAGTGAGACACTTACACAGCCACTCCCAGACTAACCCTGGGCGTAGTTTGCGTAGTAGCACTACGCGTAGCAGCACTACGCGTAGCTACGCGAAGCACACTTTGAACTACGCTCAGCTACGCAAATTACAAAGTGCGTAGCTGTGTGCTTGTCTGCACTGTGCAATAATTGCAAACAGTCTCTTGCACAGTGCAAGTTATGATAAAATAAGTATCTCTGTCTTTATATGCTATAATGCATATAGTCATTTCACAAAAGTGAAAACAATAAATTAACAAGCAGTGAGAGAGGTGATGATTTTGGGATCCTCCCTAACCTAGGGAGAGAACCAAGCAGATGCCTTGAAAACAAAAAGCACATCTTGTTGAACGATTCGGTGGTGGTCCCATCCTCTTAGGACCACCCCAAGCACAGTTATTGGCAAAATACAATCCCAATCAAAGGCCCTGCAAAGCATTATGGGACGAGATTAGCAGTGGGCAGTGAATATTATAGTATCCAATATCAAAATAATTCTACAAAGAGCTGCAGTTCAACTAGTCGTTACTAGATGTCCCTCACGAGTCAAATGCAAAAGCATTGAAATTATTATTACATCAAGCTGCAGTTCCATTAGTCGTTACTAGATGTCCCTCACGAGTCAAATGCAAAAGCTTTCAATGCTTTTGCATTTGACTCGTGAGGACATCTAGTAACGACTAGTGGAACTGCAGCTTGATGTAATAATAATTTCAATGCTTTTGCATTTGACTCGTGAGGGACATCTAGTAACGACTAGTTGAACTGCAGCTCTTTATAGAATTATTTTGATATTGAACACTATAATATTCACTGCCCACTGCTAATCTCGTCCCATAATGCTTTGCAGGGCCTTTGGTTGGGATTGTATTTTTGCCCATAACTGTGCTTGGGGTGGTCCTAGGAGGAAGGGACCACCACTGAATCGTTCAGCATGATATGCTCTTTGTGTTCAAGGCATCTGCTTGGTCCTCCCCCTAGGTTAGGGGGGACCCCAAAATCATCACCTCTCTCATTGCCTAATATTTTCATTCTTAAAGTTCACTTTTGTGAATTGGTTATATGCTTTTTAGCATGTAAAATTGCTTTATCAAAGCATTTGTAGGTGTTGATGATTTTACTGCTACGCTACGTGTTTTAGCACAGTTTTTGCACTGTGCTACGTGCAATTTGTATAGTGCGTAATAGCGCAAGCTACGCATGCTCTGTGAGCGTAGCGTAGTACTACGCCCAGGGTTATCCCAGACCCATCCAGACTCTCACACACCCGTTGAGACACTCATGCACTTTCTCACACACCCACTGAGACACTCATGCACTCACACACTCACTGTCAAAGGTTACAGTTGGGAAATAAAATTACAAAAACGTAGAGATCACTGAAAAAACCAAAGGTTACAGGGACGTTATAGTTAGGAAACAACATCAAAAAAACCTTAGAAATTTACAGAAAAAATCAAAGGTGACAGGGACGTTATAGTTAGGAAATAGTATTTAAAAAAGCCATAGAAATTCACTGAAAAAAACAAAGGTTACAGGGACAATATACTTAGGCTCAGATTTCACTCATACAAAACCAGAGAAATTCAACAGTTAGAGTTAGCTACACTAACTATGACTTACGCCCTCGCAATGCACTGCTTATGACCTCACATATTACATCACTCATGACATGGCCAGTGACATCACTGATGACATCATTGACAGAAACACTCACACCCATACATAACCTATCATACACCCACTGCCCTACCCATACAATATGGCCTTCAACCGTGCACAGCGGGAGGTTGGCTGCAGGGCCTGGCCCTGTGGCTGACCCCCAAAAGGCAGTCAACATGGGTGGGGGGCATGGAGTCCCCCTCCCCGGGCTGATTTGGCCCAGGTAGCCCATCCCCCTGGGCCCATCACTTAAATTATCAGGGAGGGAGGCATGCAGTCCCCCCTCCCCAGGCCAATTTCGCCCAGTAAATAGTTGGTGCCCTGGAACCCACCCAGGGCACCCACTTCATAATTAAAAGGGGGTGGGGGCACCCTGCCCCCATCCCAGGCTGATTTTAGTCCCAGGGACCCCATCTTCTGGAGCCTGGCCAGTATGTAGAGGGGGAGGGGCCAGCAGCCCCCCTCCCCTGGCCAATATTGGCCCTGGGACCCCATCCCCCAGGGCATATCCAGTATGCAAAGGGGGCACGCAGCCCCCATCCCCGGGCCCAAACTGACCCCGGGGACCCCATCCCCGGGGCATGGCCAGTATGTAAAAGGGGTGGGGGGCACGCACCCTCCCCAGGCCAAAATTGGTTCCATGGACCCCGTCACCCAGGGCCTGGCCAGTAAATTGTGGGTGCCGTGGAACCCACCCAAGGCATTAACTTCATTTTTGTTGGAGGCTGCAGGGGAGCCACAATGCCCCGCGGCCCCAGCTGGCTCCCTGCTTCCAGCGGGAGCCGGCATTGCTCTCGTCCGCAGGGAGTAGCTAAAAATTCTGCTGCCTGCAGGTGGGAGCAATTTTTTCATCTCTTTACCTGCCCTCTTCACAGCGGGCAGGCAAACAGATAAAAAGTCTGCTCCCAGAGTACGGGAGCAATTTTTATGCTCCCGCCTACTGGGAGCTGACTTACTGTTTGCTCTCGCTTGGCGGGAGCTTGAAACTGCTCCCGTCAAGCAAGAGCAAGCAGGGGTTTCCCTGCCTGCAGTAGATGAGCAGAGAAACCGCTATGTCCCGGGGGTTGGCACACCGGGACATAGCAGGAGCCCAGCCCAAGGGGATGGGGTCCACAGGGCCAATAATGGCTTTGGAAGGGGGCCCTCCTCCCCCTATTTGTGTATGGCTGGGCCCTGGGGGGTGGTCCCTGGGGCCGAAATCGGCCCAGTGGGGTGCTGCGAGGCCCACTCCCCCTATCAGTTTATGGCCGGGCCCCAGGGGGTAGCAGTCCCCGGGGCCAAAATCAGCCTTGCCCCAGCCCGATTATAATTATTAATTATTTATTGGCCCACCTGGGGGGCCTATACAAAACAAGCGCAGGAGCCCCCGCTTGTTTTAATTTTTATTTTACCATATATTCTCGGATCCTCTGTGAATTCACTGTTAAATTCAAAATAAAAAAATATTCTGGCCCCTGGCGCGGACCCTGTGGACCCCACCACCAGGCCTAGGGGGTCACAGTATTCCTACCGTGTCCCCTTCTCTTTTTTCTTTTTTTTGGGTCTTGGCTGTTGGGGTTGTTTTAGGGGTTAGGGGTTGGTAAGAGTATTGTGGTTGTAAGGGTGTTTTTAGGGTTAAGGGGTTGGTAGGGGTATAGGGTGGCAAGGGTATTTTAGGGATTAGGGGTAGGTAAGGGCAAAGGGTAAAAAGGGATGTTTTTGGATTTAGGGGTGGGTAGGGGTATAGGGTGGTAAGGGTATTTTTAAGGTTTAATGGTGGGTAGGGACATGGGGTGGCATGAGTATTTTTAGGGTTTAGGGGTGAGTAGGGGTATAGGGTGGTAAGGGTGTTTTTAATCTTTAGGGGTGGGTAAGGGTATTGGGTGGTAAGGGTGTTTTAGGGATTTGGGTCGGGTAGGGACATAGGGTGGTACAGGAATTTTTTTAGGGATTAGGAGTGGGTACGGGCATAGAGTGGCAAGGGTAATGAATAAAGGGAGGTTTGCTGAATTTTCCCCAATATTTTGTTTTAAAAATGTATTCATAAAAAAAAGTGTGGGGATTTGGGAGGCACTCACCCTAAAAAAACAATAGTATAAATAAATAAAAATATATATATATATATATCATAGCAAGCTGTACAATATATATAAAACTAATTAGGAACAGCTCCGTACGTGACTAGGATACGCGAGGGTAATTGACCCAGCGCAACGGGAGCAAACTTATACAACAGATGGCAGACGAATGCATGAGAGAACGGAAAGCATCTGCTCTTCTCATTTTCAAACTGAAAACTGTGGGGGTGAGTCAGCTCCCAAAGCGATGTTCCTAACAGAAGTGGGACGGCTGCGAGTATTAAACAAAAAGGCAATGCTCTGGAAAGGCTGAGGAACACAGAAGTCAGCCGTTGGTGGAAAGCGAAATCATTGGAGAATTATCTGGAAGTGGAAAGAGTACCACGGGGCCTGAGGATTTTTACTGTCCCAACCCCTGCCAAACCTAAACCTGACTTATTGAAAGATTGGGCAGAAAACACAAATGCATGCTCCAAGACAATGTCAAGAATATTAATTAAAAATGCGTGGGAAGAGCACAGAGAACTAACAGCACAAATCAAGATGATGATAGAAGATTTGGAGAAAGAATAGGATCAAGAAACAGTCAAAAACACACTGAAACTGGTCAATGAGAGAGTCAAGATACATGAAAAAGAAGTAACCCTAAGGAAACAATGCAAGTTCCAAAGAGACGAACAGGACTATGCAACAGGGAGAATTTTAACTTTTGCCAGGAAATTTGACAAAGCACGTCAGGAGCTAGCGACAGATAGAACCCTGGGAGCTCTTGACAAGGGCAGATCTGAGTCCGGCACAGATTTAAGCTCAGAACTTAGATCAGTGGAAGATCTAACCAAGAATGCAAAAACTAAGTTGTCTTTTACCGAGGAACTTCGGATGATACAAAAAGAACACAAACAATCTTTCAAAGGGAAACCCAGAGGAAGAGGAAAAGGCACAAAAACCAAAGCCAGAAACGAAGAATACGGAGAAAAAGACGAGAATCTCGGGGTGGGAACAAGGGGCCGAGTACAGAAGAGAACATAATGGCGACGGAACTTACGGTAAAGAACCTTTCCAATAGAAATATTTCGAACATTGAGTGTGAAACATTGAAATTAGGGCTCTCATTCTGCCCTGACTCAGGACTTGACTATGTGCAAGTGAGAATTGATTTGTATAAATTTGCTAGAAAGTTGAAATTGCACAAAATTCACTGCTTAAGATCTGATGACAAGTCGAAAACCAAGATACCCGATCTCCCCCAGCCAGTCAGTAATCTAACTATTAGCGACATAAACACATTACAGATACTGCACAACTTAGAGAATGGAGGGGGGACTGACTCAAACGGACATGATTGATCCATTTGACCCCACATGTTGTGAAGAACTTACCAACACTTTGGGAATTGAAACAGGGATGGCTTGCAACACAAATTTTAGAGCACCATCGAAATACATACCACAACTTCCAAGGGACAATAATGATGTATTCTTGGATGTGGTGGCTAATGACATTCTAACACTGAGCAAGAAACCACAGAATAAATGCAATATAAACAAAGTAGAATGGGAAGCCCTAGTTGCCCTTCAAAAAAACCATACGATTGTTATCAAACCCTCAGATAAGGGAGGAAACATAGTAATCATGAACAGATCAGACTGTGAAGGAAGGATTAAGACAACTCAGGAACACAATATGCTACACCAGAGTAGACAGAGAATATCTAAAGAATATCCAAACAAAATACACAGAGAGGTTACTATACTGGCATGATGAGCAACTCCTAAGCTGGGATGAGCTACAATTTCTAAGGAATGACACACCCACTGTTCCTACACTAAATCTATTACCCAAGGTACACAAGGACCACAATAATCCACCAGGTCGCTCAATCGTTTCCTCCAAAAATAGTTTTGGGGAGAATACCTCGATTTTTTGTGACCATTTCCTCGCACCTTTTGTCCTGAAAATCCATTCATATGTTCAGGATACAAAAGACTTAATAAAAAAGACACAAAATCTCTGTTGGAAGCATGAGTGCTGGTTAGTCTGTCTGGACGTGGAGAGTCTGTATACAAGCATCAGACATGACGATGGAGTGAATGCATGTAGATACTTCCTAAGAAATAGAAGTGTCACTGTCCTACACCACACACAGATGTTGTTGGAAATGATCAACATGTGTTTGAAAGAGAATATTTTTCTATTTGAAAATACTCTGTACAAACAGAAACATGGCACTGCGATAGACACCTGCTTCGCCCCCAGCTACGCCAATCTGGCAGTGGGCTGGTGGGAGGAGCAGGTGCTCTGGAGCACTGAACTGAGGGAATGGACAAATTATGTCAGCATATGGCTACGTTACATAGACAATATTTTTTTCGTCTGGGAGGGAAGCAAGATCAATTTAAAAGCTTTCTTTGGCAAACTCAATGAAAATGCAGTAAATCTCAAGTTTACCATGAAATACAGTAAAGAAACTATCGACTTTCTAGACATTAGGTTAACCATAATGGAGGGTAACTTACAAACGGAATTGTTCAGGAAAGACACGGCTGGCAACTCTATCCTATATGTGGATAGTTGCCATCCTCCTAGTTTCCGCTGGAGTATTCCGTACAGCGAATTCTTAAGAGCCAAAAGGAAATGTAGCTCAGAGATGAGCTACAGAAAAACTAGAGATGAAATGACTGAACGGTTGAATGCTAGAAACTATCCATACAGGGCACTCAAGAAAGCCAGGGAAAAAGCAGACACCAAAACAAGAAAAGAGACATTACACCAAGGGTTAGACCAGAATACAGAACCCAACAGCAAACCCATACGTTTCATCACAAAATTCAATAGACAAGCAACACACCTAAGAAGGATCCTAAAAAACAGATGGTCCATATTGACACAGGACAACATATTGAAGGCTACGATTGGATATGCTCCAAACACCACCTTGCAACGTAACCTATCTCTAAAAGACATGCTAGTACATAGCCATTTGATATCAGGAAATTCAAATTGGCTGCACAAAAGCAGAGGTTTCAAACGGTGTGGGCACTGTAAAGCGTGCAAACACAGCTCTAACATTCAGGAGGTTACACTAGAGAAGGTACAAAAAAAGTGGCGCATCTCAAAACTGATTGCATGCAAGACCAAGTTTGTAGCATATATCATCACCTACCCATGTGCGAAGTGGTACATAGGCTCAACCACCTTCCCAGTACAAAAAAATAATATTAGAGCATTGGCGAGCAATCACCAACACAGACATGAGCTACAATACAGCAAGACATTTACGAGATTACCATGATGGGGACTGGACGAAGGCCAAGTTTTTTGGCATTGACTCTGTAGCTAGGAACCCTAGAGGGGGTAACAGGATAGCTGCATTACGCATATTAGAATCAACATTTATCATGCAAGTAGGTTGTCAGTTCCCCCATGGAATGAACAACGACGAGGAACTACACACACATTTATAGAGAGAAGTTTGATATTCCAGTTATATGCACAGTTTCTTTAAGCAATCTTTGGTTTGGTTGCTTTGGTTTCTTTGTTTTGATTAATGATTGTTTCCTTTCCTTCTCGGTACATTTGTGAGTAAATAGGATAGATAATGTGTGCTATCTGGTCATCTATAAAATTGCTATGTGGCACAATATTAAATCTTATCATTTTATTTTCCAGACTGAGAGAAGCTCGCTTCACTGCATCAAGGGCAATTGGCACGTAGGGAGTTAATAGTCACGAGGAAGGCTCTCCACAATTGGAAATCTCTTCTTCTTATTAGGAAGTTCAGTAGAAGGACTACTTGGCAAACAGGTGGACAAGATTTAGCTACTCTAGCTTATATACCTAACACCTAATGTATTGATATCTGTCTATGTACCACATTGTACGTTGCCAACAAATATCCTATCAGATCCCAAATTGAAGTGTCAGAGTTTGGGTACTTAACGAGTATTGTGTTATGATACAGTGAAGAATTATGTGTTGTCATTCGACATATAACATATTTTGCTGGAGACTTCCTAAAGAAGGCATCTGCGCCACCTAACCTTGGGCAGTGTACAGATCCTGCACCAAGCTTGGGATATCTGGACTATGTTTTAAAGGGTTGCCCTGGGCTTGGCACACATGTGTACACTTGGACTTGCATGTTTAAGCTGCCTGCGCTAGACATGAAGCACTGTATGTAATGTTGAACAAGTTACTTACCTTCAGTAACAGATGTATCTGTAAGAGGCATACAATAGTTATAGATTCCTTACCTTAGAATTACCCCCTGGCGTCAGACTGGATCCGGAGAAATTTTTTCTCAGCAGTACCCCTGCGCGTCGGTAGGTGGCGTCGGTCGCCGGGATGACGTCAGGGTGTCTACTTAGATGCCGCCCCTGCACGCTGACGTCAGTTCTGACACAACTTTCCACGCCAGAAGCGCAGAGCCATGCAAGACACTGACCACTAGTGCACAAAACTAGGGCCCTGGAAGAGAGTCCCTATCCCTAGAAGTCAGTTTCCAGAACGGGGAGGATGGATGGGGCGGTAAGGCATCTATAACTAATGTATGTCTCTTACAGATACATCGTTACCGAAGGTAAGTAACTTGTTCATCTGAAAGAGACCATTAGTTATAGATTCCTTACCTTAGAATAGATACCCCAGCAATATCAACTCCACAGGTGGGTCTGCGAACCAAGTTCAGACCAGGAAGTCCTGGAGAAAAGAACGTACGAAAAAGCCGTCTCTCCGGACTTGGCTGTGCAGACAGTAATGTTTGGTAAACGTGTGCAGGGATGCCCATGTGGCTGCCTGGCAGATGTCATTCAACGGAACTCCACGTCCCAAAGCAGTAGTGGCTGCCGTTGACCTGGTAGAGTGGGCGCGCAGTCCTATTGGAGGTTCCTTTTTAGCCAAAGAATAACAGATCTTGATGCATAGGACAACTCATCGAGAGATCGCACGCTTGTGCACTGCCCGACCCTTCTTGGCGCCCACATAGCCCACGAAGAGTTGATCGTCCACCCGGAAATCTTTAGTGCGCTCAAGGTAGAAGGACAGCGCACGTTTTGGGTCCAGACGGTGGAGTCTCTCTTCCTCTTTGGAAGGGTGCGGAGGTGGGAAGAAGGTGGGCAATGTGATGGTCTGACCAATGTGGTAAGAGGTAACCATTTTGGGCAGGAAAGAGGGCCTAGTGCGAAGAACCACTTTGTCCGGATGAACAGCAAGAAAGGGAGGTTTGGAAGATAAGGCCTGAAGCTCACTCACCCTGCGAGCAGAGGTGATGGCAAACAAGAAAGCAGTCTTCAAAGTAAGGAGACGAAGAGGACAATTATGTAGTGGCTCAAAGGGAGCACACATAAGATAAGTGAGGACAAGATTCAAGTCCCACTGGGGCATTACAGAAGGAGAAGGAGGAAAGAGATGAGTAATACCCTTCAGAAATCTGATAACAATCGGGGACTTGAAAAGAGAAAGAAAGAATGAAGAGGAGAACCTCTGAAAGAGGGGCAGAAAGGGGATCCACAGCCTTTGCTGTGCACCATGCCACAAATTTGTTCCATCTACAGGTGTATACCGTTTTACTGGAGGGACGCCTAGCTGTCAAGATGACATTACAGACTTCGGGAGGAAGGTCGAAAGCTGTCAACTGTCGCCGCTCAATCTCCACGCAAGGAGGTGGAGACTTGACAGGTTCGGGTGGAGGACCGTCCCCTGCTGCTGCGACAGAAGATCCTTCCGAAGAGGCAGTCTGATCGGAGGATCGATGGCCATACTCAAGAGCTCGGGGTACCAGACTCTTCGTGCCTAGTCCGGAGCCACAAGAATGACTTGGGCCCGGTCGCGCTTGATCTTCTTCAGCACTCTGGGCAGAAGTAGTACAGGTGGAAAGGCGTACAAGAGGCCGCAACTCCAATCGCGATTAAAAGCGTCGCCGAGCGAGTGTCGCCTTGGAAATTCCAACGTGCAGACCTGCTGACAGTGCGCGTTCTCTTCGGTGGTGAACAGATCTAACCAAGGCTCTCCCCACTGTTGAAAGAGACCTTGCACCACCTCTGAGTGAAGACGCCATTCCTGATCCATCATGCTGCGGCGGCTGAGCTCGTCCGCCCTGGCGTTCAGAGAACCTGCCATGTGTTGAACCACCAGTGACATGCCCTGTTGTTCCAGCCATTTCCAAAGGTGTGGAACCTCTTGACAAAGGGTCCACGACCCCACCCTGTTTGTTGCAATAACACATGGTGGTGGTGTTGTCCGTGAACACCTGCACTACTCTTCCTTTGACAGAAGGAAGAAATGCCTTCAGTGCAAGACGGATCGCCCGGAGCTCCAGAAGGTTGATGTGGAGCCCGGACTCCACCGGAGACCAGAGGCCTCTGATCTCCGCCTCTCCCATGTGGCCACCCCGTCCCAGGAGTGATGCATCTGTCACCACCGTGAACTCTGGTTGAGGAAGGGAGAGGGATCTGCCGTTGACCCAATCCTGGTTCGTGAGCCACCACTGCAACTGACGTGCAGTCCCTTCCGAGATCTGGGCGACATCGGAAAGATTCCCCATATGCTGCGCCCACTGGAACTTCAGGTCCCACTGCAGAGCCCGCATATGCCACCTGGCATGATCCACTAGCAGAATGCAGGAGGCCATGAGGCCCAGCAGCCTCAGAGTCATTCTCACCGAAACCCGGGATAGAGGTTGAAACATCGGTATCATAGCCCGAATATCCGAGACTCGCTGCTCAGGAGGATAGACCCGAAACTGCGCTGTGTCCAGAACCGCTCCCATGAAAAGGAGCTTTTGGGAGGGAATCAGGTGCGACTTCGGCACATTGACTATGAACCCCAGCGAATGCAGGAGTTCTGCCGTAGCCTGGAGGTGGGAGACGACAGCCTGGGGCGCACCCGCCTTCAACAGCCAGTAGTCAAGATAGGGGAAGACTGGAACCCCCTGATCTGTGCAGATGAGTTGCGACCACCGCTATCACTTTTGTGAACACCCGAGGGGCGCTGATAAGGCCAAAAAGGAGCACGGTAAATTGAAAATGCTCGTTGCCTACCGTGAACAGCAGGTAACGCCGGCGGGCAGGCAAGATGGGGATGTGAAAGTAAGCGTCCTGCAAGTCCAACGCTACCATCCAGTCTCCAGGGTCGAGGGTAGACAAGACCTGAGCCAAGGTTAACATCTTGAACATCTTGAACTTCTCCTTCTGGAGGAAGCGCTTGACGTCCCTGAGGTTTAAGATAGGACGCAGGCCTTTGTCCTTCTTGGGTACCAAGAAGTAGTGGGAGTAGCAATCATGACCTACTTCTGGCACAGGAACGCGTTCAATAGCTCTCTTGGCGGAGAATGGCCAAATGATCCTCCGACATGCGATGGAGTGTTGGTGGCATGAGGGGGGTAGTCCCAAAAGGGAGGGAGTAGCCCCTTCGGACTATCTGCAAAACCCACCTGTCCGACATGATGTTGTGCCAGTGGGGGAGGTGATGGCAGATCCTGCCACCCACTGGCAACTGGTGGCCCTGGAAGGTTGGACTAGGAAGGTTTGGAGGCTGCTGCAGGGTGGGGCTTTGGTGGACTGGCCCGCCCCTGGCCCCCAGACCCACAACGGTGGGTCCCACATCCCGACCACGCAGAGGCTGGGTAGCTTGCGTGGCTCCATGGCTCTGGGCGGAACGTGGTGGGGCTTCCCTTCTGTAGCCACGAAAGGGGCAAAAGGCAGACTGCATGGGGCGAGAAGTTGCTGCGAGGCCCAAGGATCTGGCCGTGGCCCTAGAGTCCTTGAAACGCTCGAGCGCGTTGTCCGCCTTGTCACCAAACAGGCGACGGCCATCAAAGGGCATGTCCAAAAGGGTAGATTGGACATCCCCAGAGAAGCCAGATGTTCTCAGCCAGGCATAGCGCCTCAGGGCTACCGACGTAGAAACTGTTCTACCCAGCGAGTCGGCGGTATCCAGCCCACACCGGATGGTGAACTTTGCTGCGTCTCGACCCTCAACAACGGCGCGGTTGAGCACGGCCCGGGTCTCCTCCGGGCACGTTGGCAGCACTTGCGCAACCCTATCCCACACCGTGTGTGTGCAATGGCCCAATAGACATGCGGTGTTCACCGACCGCAGTCCTAAGCTGGGGGAAGAAAACATCTTCTTCCCAAGACGGTCCAGCTTCTTGGATTCCCTATCTGGGGGAGCAGTAGGGAATGCGCCCTCAGAGGATGAGGCTTGGACCACCAAGCTCTCAGGGTGTTGGGAGAGGAAAAGTGGGTTGCCCGGGGCCGGGCGGTAGCGTTGGGCAATCATCCTATTCACAGGAGCCCCTGTGCTGGGTTTGGACCAATTGTCCAGAAGGATGTCAGTGAGGGCCTCATTAAAAGGCAGTAGGGGCTCCGAAGAGGCTACTGGCGGCTGAAGCACCTAAGTCAGGAGGTTGGTCCTGACGGCCACCGTTGGAAGCTCATGGCCCAAGGTCTCAGCCGCCCTGCGTAACACCACTGCGTAAGAAGCTCCCTCTTCCATAGCCAGGGTAGGGGGGAAAGCATACCAAGGTCTGGGGAAGTATCCAGACCACTGGCATCACCCAACTCCTCTCGCCAGTCCAGCTCTTCAAGTTGGTCTGCTAAAGGGTCAAAAGACCCCTCCCAGTCCTCCTCACCCTCCTCTGGCTGCCACTCAGGGCGATAGGGAACGCCAGTGATGAACAGCGGTACAAAAGTACCCCCCGGTACCGGCGCGAGCGACATCGGTCCGGTTCCGTGTCCATGTCGGGGGTGAGGCTGGGGTCGACGCCGGTTGGGGGCACAACCGGCATTGGGGCGTCTCTTTCAGATATTTCTTTCTCCAGCTTACATCCTCAGATTGCTGGCTATCCCAGAAAGCCTCCTACAATACTCCTAAAACCTTACATGGAAAATTGACCTTGACTTCCTTCCCCTTGATTCCTCTCCTTTCTGACTGCAGAGTGACCCCCATCTTATCTTCCATGGTCTGCATGCCTTCTGTTTCTTAGTATAGCCTTTGTTTAGTCTCATGCCTATCTGCCTTTATCTCTCTTTTGTAATTCTGAAATTGTGTCATGCCTCATTTCATAGATCACAGCCTCTCCCTCTTTAAAACTCTATCCCTGCAACCTAACACTATCTAATCTCTGGTCTATCTATCTCACCAACCATTCACCTGAAACCATCTAGCCCCCACTAATGATCACATCTAAGTGTAATGAATATAAGCTATCACAAAGTAACTGGACTAAATGCATGCTAATTTTTGTTGAGTGCACATGACTAATCACAATAATTAACAATAACCACTGGATTAACCTCTAACCTTGGGTTGCGGAGTAATCTGCCACTCACCGTATAGCATTTCAATGTCTCCTCAGGGGAAGTAAGCACTATATAAATGCAGTTACAATTCCAATTACATTTAATTTAAGTGCTAAACCTAACACAACCCTAACAATAGCTTTCACCCTAACCGTATACCCATTCCTAACTCTAACTGTGATCATATTTCTAGCAAAAGAAACAAACCATATCCCACAGCCTGATCCGAACCCAAAACTTAACCCTAGCCCCATCCCCAGACATACCCTGACCTCAACCCCAACCCAACCCAACCCAACCCCAACCCAACTCTTAGCGCTAACCACAACCCTAAACCTAATCCTAACCCTAACATTTGCTTCAGGTGTAATAACTGTATTCCTGGAATAAAGCCATATCTATGAAGTTACACCTGGGCGTGGAAGGGAATCCTTCGGAGGGAGTTTGAAAAACTTGCCCATAGCAAATTGATGCATTTGCTTCTTGCATAGAAAGGCTGAATGGAAAATGGAGTGGGCGGCAGTGGAAAAGCAACTAAAGAAAAGCATTAATCCTCAGAGCGAATCTGGGAACGCATATGGCTACGTTACATAGACAATATTTTTTTCGTCTGGGAGGGAAGCAAGATCAATTTAAAAGCTTTCTTTGGCAAACTCAATGAAAATGCAGTAAATCTCACGTTTACCATGAAATACAGTAAAGAAACTATCGACTTTCTAGACATTAGATTAACCATAATGGAGGGTAACTTACAAACGGAATTGTTCAGGAAAGACACGGCTGGCAACTCTATCCTATATGTGGATAGTTGCCATCCTCCTAGTTTCCGCTGGAGTATTCCGTACAGCGAATTCTTAAGAGGCAAAAGGAAATGTAGCTCAGAGATGAGCTACAGAAAAACTAGAGATGAAATGACTGAACGGTTGAATGCTAGAAACTATCCATACAGAGCACTCAAGAAAGCCAGGGAAAAAGCAGACACCAAAACAAGAAAAGAGACATTACACCAAGGGTTGGACCAGAATACAGAACCCAACAGCAAACCCATACGTTTCATCACGAAATTCAATAGACAAGCAACACAGCTAAGAAGGATCCTAAAAAACAGATGGACCATATTGACACAGGACAACATATTGAAGGCTAAGATTGGATATGCTCCAAACACCACCTTGCAACGTAACCTATCTCTAAAAGACATGCTAGTACATAGCCATTTGATATCAGGAAATTCAAATTGGCTGCACAAAAGCAGAGGTTTCAAACGGTGTGGGCACTGTAAAGCGTGCAAACACAGCTCTAACATTCAGGAGGTTACACTAGAGAAGGTACGAAAAAAGTGGCGCATCTCAAAACTGATTGCATGCAAGACCAAGTTTGTAGCATATATCATCACCTGCCCATGTGCGAAGTGGTACGTAGGCTCAACCACCTTCCCAGTACAAAAAAATAATATTAGAGCATTGGCGAGCAATCACCAACACAGACATGAGCTACAATACAGCAATACATTTACGAGATTACCATGATGGGGACTGGATGAAGGCCAAGTTTTTTGGCATTGACTCTGTAGCTAGGAACCCTAGAGGGGGTAACAGGATAGCTGCATTACGCATATTAGAATCAACATTTATCATGCAAGCAGGTTGTCAGATCCCCCATAGAATGAACATGATACACACACATTTATAGAGAGAAGTTTGATATTCCAGTTATATGCACAGTTTCTTTAATCAAACTTTGGTTTGGTTGCTTTGGTTTCTTTGTTTTGATTAATGATTGTTTCCTTTCCTTCTCGGTACATTTGTGAGTAAATATGATAGATAATGTGTGCTATCTGGTCATCTATAAAATTGCTATGTGGCACAATATTAAATCTTATCATTTTATTTTCCAGACTGAGAGAAGCTCGCTTCACTGCATCAAGGGCAATTGGCACGTAGGGAGTTAATAGTCACGAGGAAGGCTCTCCACAATTGGAAATCTCTTCTTCTTATTAGGAAGTTCAGTAGAAGGACTACTTGGCAAACAGGTGGACAAGATTTAGCTACTCTAGCTTATATACCTACCACCTAATGTATTGATATCTGTCTATGTACCACATTGTACGTTGCCAACAAATATCCTATCAGATCCCAAATTGAAGTGTCAGAGTTTGGGTACTTAACGAGTATTGTGTTATGATACAGTGAAGAATTATGTGTTGTCATTCGACATATAACATATTTTGCTGGAGACTTCCTAAAGAAGGCATCTGCGCCACCTAACCTTGGGCAGTGTACAGATCCTGCACCAAGCTTGGGATATCTGGACTATGTTTTAAAGGGTTGCCCTGGGCTTGGCACACATGTGTACACTTGGACTTGCATGTTTAAGCTGCCTGCGCTAGACATGAAGCACTGTATGTAATGTTGAATAAGTTACTTACCTTCAGTAACAGATGTATCTGTAAGAGGCATACAATAGTTATAGATTCCTTACCTTAGAATTACCTCCTGGCGTCAGACTGGATCCGGAGAAATTTTTTCTCAGCAGTACCCCTGCGCGTCGGTAGGTGGCGTCGGTCACCGGGATGACGTCAGGGTGTCTACTTAGACGCCGCCCCTGCACGCTGACGTCAGTTCTGACATGACTTTCCACGCCAGAAGCGCAGAGCCATGCAAGACACTGACCACTAGTGCACAAAACTAGGGCCCTGGAAGAGTGTCCCTATCCCTAGAAGTCAGTTTCCAGAACGGGGAGGATGGATGGGGCGGTAAGGCATCTATAACTAATGTATGTCTCTTACAGATACATCGTTACCGAAGATAAGTAACTTGTTCATCTGAAAGAGACCATTAGTTATAGATTCCTTACCTTAGAATAGATACCCCAGCAATATCAACCCCACAGGTGGGTCTGCGAACCAAGTTCACACCAGGCAGTCCTGGAGAAAAGAACGTACGAAAAAGCCGTCTCTCCGGACTTGGCTGTGCAGACAGTAATGTTTGGTAAACGTGTGCAGGGATGCCCATGTGGCTGCCTGGCAGATGTCATTCAACGGAACTCCACATCCCAAAGCAGTAGTGGCTGCCGTTGACCTGGTAGAGTGGGCGCGCAGTCCTACTGGAGGTTCCTTTTTAGCCAAAGTATAACACATCTTGATGCATAGGACAACTCATCAAGAGATGGTACGCTTGTGCACTGCCCGACCCTTCTTGGCGCCCACATAGCCCACGAAGAGTTGATCGTCCACCCGGAAATCTTTAGTGCGGTCAAGGTAGAAGGACAGCACACGTTTTGGGTCCAGACGGTGAAGTCTCTCTTCCTCTTTGGAAGGGTGCGGAGGTGGGAAGAAGGTGGGCAATGTGATGGTCTGACCAATGTGGTAAGAGGTAACCATTTTGGGCAGGAAAGAGGGCCTAGTGCGAAGAACCACTTTGTCCGGATGAACAGCAAGAAAGGGAGGTTTGGAAGATAAGGCCTGAAGCTCACTCACCCTGCGAGCAGAGGTGATGGCAAACAAGAAAGCAGTCTTCAAAGTAAGGAGACGAAGAGGACAATTATGTAGTGGCTCAAAGGGAGCACACATAAGATAAGTGAGGACAAGATTCAAGTCCCACTGGGGCATTACGGAAGGAGAAGGAGGAAAGAGATGAGTAATACCCTTCAGAAATCTGTTAACAATCGGGGACTTGAAAAGAGAAAGAAAGAATGAAGAGGAGAACCTCTGAAAGAGGGGCAGAAAGGGGATCCACAGCCTTTGCTGTGCACCATGCCACAAATTTGTTCCATCTACAGGTGTATACCGTTTTACTGGAGGGACGCCTAGCTGCCAAGATGACATTACAGACTTCGGGAGGAAGGTCGAAAGCTGTCAACTGTCGCCGCTCAATCTCCACGCAAGGAGGTGGAGACTTGACAGGTTCGGGTGGAGGACCGTCCCCTGCTGCTGCGACAGAAGATCCTTCCGAAGAGGCAGTCTAATCGGAGGATCGATGGCCATACTCAAGAGCTCGGTGTACCAGACTCTTCGTGCCTAGTCCGGAGCCACAAGAATGACTTGGGCCCGGTCGCGCTTGATCTTCTTCAGCACTCTGGGCAGAAGTAGTACAGGCAGAAAGGCGTACAGGAGGCCGCAACTCCACTTGCGATTAAAAGCGTCGCCGAGCGAGTGTCGCCTTGGAAATTCCAATGTGCAGACCTGCTGACAGTGCGCGTTCTCTTCGGTGGTGAACAGATCTAACCAAGGCTCTCCCCACTGTTGAAAGAGACCTTGCACCACCTCTGAGTGAAGACGCCATTCCTGATCCATCATGCACCGGCGGCTGAGCTCGTCCGCCCTGGCTTTCAGAGAACCTGCCATGTGTTGAACCACCAGGGACATGCCCTGTAGTTCCAGCCATTTCCAAAGGTGAGGAGCCTCTTGACAAAGGGTCCATGACCCCACCCTGTTTGTTGCAATAACACATGGTGGTGGTGTTGTCCGTGAACACCTGCACTACTCTTCCTTTGACAGAAGGAAGAAATGCCTTCAGTGCAAGACGGATCGCCCGGAGCTCCAGAAGGTTGATGTGGAGCCCAGACTCCACCGGAGACCAGAGGCCTCTGATCTCCACCTCTCCCATGTGGCCACCCCATCCCAGGAGTGATGCATCTGTCACCACCGTGAACTCTGGTTGAGGAAGGGAGAGGGATCTGCCATTGACCCAATCCTGGTTCGTGAGCCACCACTGCAACTGACGTGCAGTCCCTTCCGAGATCTGGACGACATCGGAAAGATTCCCCATATGCTGCGCCCACTGGTACTTCAGGTCCCACTGCAGAGCCCGCATATGCCACCTGGCATGATCCACTAGCAGGATGCAGGAGGCCATGAGGCCCAGCTGCCTCAGAGTCATTCTCACCGAAACCCGGTTTAGAGGCTGAAACATCGGTATCATAGCCCGAATATCCAAGACTCGCTGCTCAGGAGGATAGACCCGAAACTGCGCTGTGTCCAGAACCGCTCCCATGAAAAGGAGCTTTTGGGAGGGAATCAGGTGCGACTTCGGCATATTGACTGTGCACCCCAGCGAATGCAGGAGGTCCGCCGTAGCCTGGAGGTGGGAGACGACAGCCTGGGGCGCACCCGCCTTCAACAGCCAGTAGTCGAGATAGGGGAAGACTGGAACCCCCTGATCTGTGCAGATGAGTTGCGACCACCGCTATCACTTTTGTGAACACCTGAGGGGCGCTGATAAGGCCAAAGGGGAGCACGGTAAACTGAAAATGCTCGTTGCCTACCGTGAACAGCAGGTAACGCCGGCGGGCAGGCAAGATGGGGATGTGAAAGTAAGCGTCCTGCAAGTCCAACGCTACCATCCAGTCTCCAGGGTCGAGGGTAGACAAGACCTGAGCCAAGGTTAACATCTTGAACTTCTCCTTCCGGAGGAAGCGTTTGACGTCCCTGAGGTTTAAGATAGGACGCAGGCCTTTGTTCTTCTTGGGTACCAAGAAGTAGTGGGAGTAGCAATCATGACCTACTTCTGGCACAGGAACGCGTTCAATAGCTCTCTTGGCGGAGAATGGCCAAATGATCCTCCGACATGCGATGGAGTGTTGGTGGCATGAGGGGGGTAGTCCCAAAAGGGAGGGAGTAGCCCCTTCAGACTATCTGCAAAACCCACCTGTCCGACGTGATGTTGTGCCAGTGGGGGAGGTGATGGCAGATCCTGCCACCCACTGGCAACTGGTGGCCCTGGAAGGTTGGACTAGGAAGGTTTGGAGGCTGCTGCAGGGCGGGGCTTTGGTGGACTGGCCCGCCCCTGGCCCCCAGACCCACAACGGTGGGTCCCACGGACCCGACCACGCAGAGGCTGGGTAGCTTGCGTGGCTCCATGGCTCTGGGCGGAACGTGGTGGGGCTTCCCTTCTGTAGCCATGAAAGGGGCAAAAGGCAGACTGCATGGGGCGAGAAGTTGCTGCGAGGCCCAAGGATCTGGCCGTGGCCCTAGAGTCCTTGAAGCGCTCGAGCGCATTGTCCGCCTTGTCACCAAACAGGCGATGGCCATCAAAGGGCATATCCAAAAGGGTAGATTGGACATCCCCAGAGAAGCCAGATGTTCTCAGCCAGGCATAGCGCCTCAGGGCTACCGACGTAGAAACCGTTCTACCCAGCGAGTTGGCGGTATACAGCCCACACCGGATGGTGAACTTTGCTGGGTCTCGACCCTCAACAACGGCGCGGTTGAGCACGGCCCGGGCCTCCTCCGGGCACGTTGGCAGCACTTGCGCAACCCTATCCCACACCGTGTGTGTGTAATGGCCCAATAGACATGCAGTGTTCACCGACCGCAGTCCTAAGCTGGCGGAAGAAAACATCTTCTTCCCAAGACGGTCCAGCTTCTTGGATTCCCTATCTGGGGGAGCAGTAGGGAATGCGCCCTCAGAGGATGAGGCTTGGATCACCAAGCTCTCAGGGTGTTGGGAGAGGAAAAGTGGGTTGCCCGGGGCCGGGCGGTAGCGTCGGACAATCATCCTGTTCACAGGAGCCCCTGTGCTGGGTTTGGACCAATTGTCCAGAAGGATGTCAGTGAGGGCCTCATTAAAAGGCAGCAGGGGCTCCGAAGAGGCTACTGGCGGCTGAAGCACCTAAGTCAGGAGGTTGGTCCTGACTAGGCCTGGGCGGTAAATTCCGTTCCGCTCGCGGAATTTGCGGAATTTGGGTAATTTCGCGTTCTGCGGAGAACGCAAAATTGCCAAAAATTCCGCGATCCGCGGCTTTGCGGAGTTTTTTGCTTGTTTGCGCTTTCAAAATGCGTGTTCGCAAGATATTTCTCCCCGAGCATGCAAACAGCGTTCGCGAACAGGAAAAAAGCATCGCGAACGGGCGGAACAAGCAATTCCGCGTGTTCGCTGAACTTTTGCGTGCTCACGGAGATTTTTTATCGTTTCGCGGAGCTTTGCGTAGCGCGACTACGCAAATTCCGCCCACCCCTAGTCCTGACGGCCACCGTTGGAAGCTCAAGGCCCAAGGTCTCAGCTGCCCTGCGTAACACCACTGCGTAAGAAGCTCCCTCTTCCGTAGCCAGGGTAGGGGGGAAAGCAAACCAAGGTCTGGGGAAGTATCCAGACCACTGGCATCACCCAACTCCTCTCGCCAGTCCGGCTCTTCAAGTTGGTCTGCTAAAGGGTCAATAGACCCCTCCCAGTCCTCCTCACCCTCCTCTGGCTGCCACTCAGGGCGGTAGGGAACGCCAGGGATGAACAGCAGTACAAAAGTACCCCCCGGCCCCGGTACCGGCGTCGAGCAACATCGGTCCGGTTCCGTGTCCATGTCGGGGGTGAGGCTGGGGTCGACGCAGGTTGGGGGCACAACCGGCGTTGGGGCGTCTCTTTCAGATATTGCTTTCTACAGCTTACATCCTCAGATTGCTGGCTATCCCAGAAAGCCTCCTACAGTACTCCTAAAACCTTACATGGAAAATTGACCTTGACTTCCTTCCCCTTGATTCCTCTCCTTTCTGACTGCAGAGTGACCCCCATCTTATCTTGCATGGTCTGCATGCCTTCTGTTTCTTAGTATAGCCTTTGTTTAGTCTCATGCCTATCTGCCTTTATCTCTCTTTTTGTAATTCTGAAATTGTGTCGTGCCTCATTTCATAGATCACAGCCTCTCCCTCTTTAAAACTCTATCGCAACCTAACACTATCTAATCTCTGGTCTATCTATCTCACCAACCATTCACCTGAAACCATCTAGCCCCCACTAATGATCACATCTAAGTGTAATGAATATAAGCTATCACAAAGTAACTGGACTAAATGCATGCTAATTTTTGTTGAGTGCACATGACTAATCACAATAATTAACAATAACCACTGGATTAACCTCTAACCTTGGGTTGCGGAGTAACCTGCCACTCGCCGTATAGCATTTCAATGTCTCCTCAGGGGAAGTAAGCACTATATAAATGCAGTTACAATTCCAATTACATTTAATTTAAGTGCTAAACCTAACACAACCCTAACAATAGCTTTCACCCTAACCGTATACCCATTCCTAACTCTGTGATCATATTTCTAGCAAAAGAAACAAACCATATCCCACAGCCTGATCCGAACCCAAAACTTAACCCTAGCCCCATCCCCAGACATACCCTGACCTCAACCCCAACCCAACCCAACCCCAACCCAACTCTTAGCGCTAACCACAACCCTAAACCTAATCCTAACCCTAACATTTGCTTCAGGTGTAATAACTGTATTCCTGGAATAAAGCCATATCTATGAAGTTACACCTGGGCGTGGAAGGGAATCCTTCGGAGGGAGTTTGAAAAACTTGCCCATAGCAAACTGATGCATTTGCTTCTTGCGTAGAAAGGCTGAATGGAAAATGGAGTGGGCGGCAGTGGAAAAGCAACAAAAGAAAAG
Organism: Calotriton arnoldi; assembly: GCA_963921515.1. Classification (NCBI taxonomy): domain Eukaryota; kingdom Metazoa; phylum Chordata; class Amphibia; order Caudata; family Salamandridae; genus Calotriton; species Calotriton arnoldi. Next base: position 918,697 of record CAWUFW010002119.1, read on the forward strand.
CATTAATCCTCAGAGCGAATCTGGGAGCGCAGAGCCCAGATAAAAAGGACAATGAAGCGGCACTAAGGTGAAGAAGAAAACAACTGGGAGGTCATTGGCTAAAATAAAGCTAGACAGAGGGAAGCAGCTTTGCAGAGTAGGCACAAAAAGTTACTAGAAACGAAGGAGTTTTGCAAATACGCAAAGTGCAATACCAGCATCACTGAGACTACTGCAGAGTTAAAAATGCTAAAATATATAAATAAAGCATTGTGTCAAAATATTTTGCAAAAGTGCAACAAACATGCATCCCACTACTCCTCTATTTCACTAACATCGGTACTTCAAGTGATACCTGGCTCGCCAACTTCCCAGGCAGTGATCCCTGACTTCTGACTCCAGTAAAAGAAAAAGAAACCGCCATCGGCTTCCTAAAACGTCTCAGGGTCTCACCTGAAACATCACTGCCAGGGCAATCTAGGTCCAGCATGATAAAGAATTTAAAAAGCAGGAAATTTACTTTCTGAACAAGAGGTTAGTAGGAACATATAATAATGATAAGCTATGAAGAAATCATGGTAATGAAAATTAGAGTTAGAAAAGCTGCCAATAGCACCCTCAAAATAACTACTAACTCTAACCTTAAATCTAAACCTTACTCAAATGCTAAGCCTAACCGTCTCCCAAACCATAACATTCACCATGAACACATGCCCTACTGTAACCCTCAAATTAAATCTCTTGCTTATCCTAGTTTAAGCACAAGCCCTAACCATAGTCCAAACCCCAATCCCATCGCTAATCCTAAATGTAATCCTAATCATCCCCAACAACCTTAACGCTAACCAAAATATTAACCATATCTCTACCCTCACCATAAGGTTAACACACACCCGTATACCCACTCAAGCTTTAACACTGTTTGGACGCTGTGCTGCCTGAGGTCTGAGTGTGTAACTATTGTCTTTCAAGGCTAAATGCCGAAAATGTCTGGTGTGGGAGGATAGTCCTGCTGTTTGAGGCCTGAAACAGTAGGTACTGATTGCCATGAGAGCCAGCTCAGCTGGCTAAGGCAAACACCTGCAGAATGATGTGTGGAACCTGAGCGATTGCTCTGCTGTCTGCAGCCAAAGCAAGCAAGCGTGTTCAGTGTTACGTAAGGGGCATGTCTGGAAGGCCTGTAAGGATTGCACAGATGGAGAGATAGGATAGGATTAGTTAAACATGAGAGAACTGTTGTATGGAACTAAAGTGTCCCACCTAACTGGGGAGATGCAGGTCACACACTTCCCTCCAGATGAGAGCAAGCTAGAGACACTTAGGGCAAGAATGTGACCTCTGCCCAGCATGACTTATATGCTCAGCCATGGATAGCCATAGAGAAAAGCAAGGCCTTTGCCCCTTACACAGCAAGCTCCGTCCAAAGGAAGCCCCAAAGCACCAGGATCCCCCACCCCCAGTGAAAGAAATATTCCACTTTGAGGCATTGCCATCTGAAGTTTGCCCAGAGGCCCTAACCTGTTCTGTAAGGTACAGGGACGTCTCTGCCCTCAAACCCCAACCATGACCAATGAGGCTCCTGATACAGGTCCATTTGCAATTTGGCTGCCCTAGACCTCTACTGCAAGTCAAAACAAGGATAAAGGGCATTGGAAGAACTGGTACTTTTCTAGATATCAATCATTGCTGCTCACACAATAGACCGACCTGGAAACAATGAGCTGAGTGTTGAGAAATATATATATATGCCCATATAAATTCATGTGTATGCACTTCAAAGATATCATGCTTAGATATATCACACTAACATGAGGCCTGGAGTTCCAAAGGGCTTCCTATCTGACCTTGACTGGACAAGCTTCAACAGCTATTCTGAACCCCCTTAGAGGTCACTTTGCTTGTCCTGACTTCATGATAGTTTCCTTATCTGGTTGTGCAAGTTGCTTTCAAAGTGCCGAGCCAGCCTTTCTGGTCTGCCAATATCTAGCTGTTTATAATTGGCAGATCTTGCACATCCCTGTTAGCCATATTTGGCTTGGTGCCTTATTCTAGTTCCGCTGACATGGCATTACTAAATGTATATAGCACCCAGAAACCAGTCACTCTGGGAAGAAGCAGTCTGAGAGCCCCTAAGGCGGCAGATCTGACTTCTTCCTTGCTGATCAGCAATGATGTTGCATGCATTTGGTAAGAAAAAAATACATTTCGCTCTGTTTCTGAGCAACCGGCTATGACTGGTGAGTTTCATTCATTTTCTCTTGGGAGGGTGCCAGTATTTCCCTATCAGAATGGTGTCAGAAGTGGGATATTGGAGGACTGTGATGTAACCAGTCGGTAAGTGAGCTGTAAGCTAAATAACTAACTTACTGCAAGTGACCTTTCAGTCTTTCAAATGCTAATTTAACACATAGGGGTCGATTCCGATCCGGGTCGGAAACAGTACCTACCGACACGGACCTGGAATGGAGACCGACCGACACGTACCGGCGCCGTACGACCCGCGCAGTACGATGCAATGCGTGTGAATTACAACCCACTCGTACGGAACACAAGCCGCACGACCGAACCGTACGGGAAACAGTGATTCGCCAGTAAACGAACCTGGAACCGCACCCACCAACACGCATCAGGAATGGACGCGACCAACACGGACCCGCGCTGTACGAACCGCGTAATACGATGCAATGCGTGTAAAAGGAGACCGACTCGCACGGAGCACAATCCGGAAGATCGAGACGTACAGAAAACAGTGACTACCAAACAGTAGACTCCTTTGCGTCCAACTCGTTCCCCAACGAAGAAACACAGCAGAAGGTCAGTGTGACAGACTTGGATTACCCCGCAAGAGCCACTGGCAGCGTCCGTCCCGGCCAAATGAACGTCTCCATCACGCCCACCAAAACCTAAGGAAAAAAGACCAAAAAAGGACCAAACAAGCAATGACAAAGCCAATAAATAAAAAAAAAAACCATGGAACTAAGACACACCCACAACTCCACCCACATAAAGGCCCAAATCCACTCCCATGATCCTTTGCTATTTTCAAACGCATGACAGCTGAGGAGACAACTACACAGCACCCTGAGCAACACCCACACCTCACCCACCACACAACATCCACACCATTACCACTTCCTAAACACACTCACAACAAGCCAGAGAAACTGACACCCACTCACCCTCACTTACACCCTCACACACACATCAACCACCACAGCCACCCAGCACCATGCCCCCAAAGAAGAATCCAAAGTTCACAGATAGTGAGTTGGTAGTCCTGGTTGATGAAATACTCCGAGTAGAGCCACATTTATTTGGAACCTTGGTCCAACAGACCCCCATGTCACAGAAAACAAAGATGTGGGAGAGGATCGTCGACAAGGTGAATGCACAAGCACCTTGCCTGCGCATAAAGGATGACATCCAGAACAGGTATTATGATGTGCGCAGGAGGGTCAAGAAGCTCATAGGCAGAGACCATGCCTTGAGCCAGCACACTGGCAGTGGCCCACCTGCAAAACCAACATACTTCACGTCCTGGGAGGAGAAAGTGCGGGCCATACTCCCACCGGAGGGCATCCATGGATTAACAGGAATACCAGAGCCTGGTGAGTACACAACCAATCTAGTCAATATTGTGTGGCAACACACACACATCACTGCCAAGGGGACATTGGAAACAAGTAGCGTCAGCAAATACAAAGTAAGCCAGAAAAAATGTAAATCTGTGATGTGTATGCCAGTGACACAAACGCAACCGATGCTATCTCAGAGTAATATCGAACTAGGTCATAACATGTAAAAACCTAACAACAAATACAGCAAGGCATTGGCCCTAAACACCAACAAACACTGTCAGCCATCTTGTCAGCACTGTTACACCACCTCACAGGGAAGCAGAGTCACAGGAAGGAAGGTCAGGGATGCTGGGAGGGTGGGTGGAGCCAAAAGCATGATGGGAGTCGTAGTCACAGACACCAGACCCCCTCACACATGGTGCATCAAGCCCACCCTGAACTATGTTCACCTCACAGGGAGTGGGAAAGTACTGCCCAGATGGCTGACGCTGGGCTCTGCTGTTGGGAGCACATTCCCTGTTGGGAGTACTGCTCATACAAACACCAGGACACCACTGTCAGCCATCTTGCCAGCACTGTAACACCACCTCACAGGGAAGCTGAGTCACAGGAAGGAAGGTCAGGGATGCTGGGAGGGTGGGTGTAGCCAAAAGCATGATGGGAGTTATGGTCACAGACACCAGACCCCTCACACATGGTCCATCAAGTCCACCCTGAACTATGTTCACCTCACAGGGAGTGGGAAAGTACTGCCCAGATGGCTGACGCTGGGCTCTGCTGTGGGGAGCACAAGGCCCTGTTGGGAGTACTGCTCATACAAACACCAGGACACCACTGTCAGCCATCTTGCCAGCACTGTAACACCACCTCACAGGGAAGCTGAGTCACAGGAAGGAAGGTCAGGGATGCTGGGAGGGTGGGTGTAGCCAAAAGCATGATGGGAGTTGTACTCACAGACAACGGTCCCCTCACACATGGTCCATCAAGTCCACCCTGAACTATGCTCACCTCACAGGGAGTGGGAAAGTACTGCCCAGATGGCTGACGCTGGGCTCTGCTGTGGGGAGCACAAGGCCCTGTTGGGAGTACTGCTCATACAAACACCAGGACACCACTGTCAGCCATCTTGCCAGCACTGTAACACCACCTCACAGGGAAGCTGAGTCACAGGAAGGAAGGTCAGGGATGCTGGGAGGGTGGGTGTAGCCAAAAGCATGATGGGAGTTGTAGTCACAGACACCAGACCCCTCACACATGGTCCATCAAGTCCACCCTGAACTATGTTCACCTCACAGGGAGTGGGAAAGTACTGCCCAGATGGCTGACGCTGGGCTCTGCTGTGGGGAGCACAAGGCCCTGCTGGGACTTGTGCTCCAACAAACAACAGGACACCACTGCCTGACATCCAGAACTTTAACTTGGACTCCCTGCAATGGAAGCATCCTACAGGGGGATTAGCTGGCCCCTGTGGGAGAAGGTGGGCCTGCAAGTACAACAAATACCAGCAATCCCGCAAATACACACACCTCCACAGCAGGAACAAATACACCCCTTGGGACCACTCACACAAAAAGTAAATGCCCATGCGAGATGCCTGACACATTGGCCAGACGTATGAATGGGCTGCAAGTCACACCAATGCACTTGCCCCCTCAAACCCCTTCACACTGACAGCCATCGCAACTGTATGTATCCTCTCAGTGTCTGGTCCTGCAGTGTGGCAGGGGTGCCCCCTGGCCTGGTTGGGAAGGTGTGTGCCCTCTATGACAATTGGGGAGGAGTAGGCATAGCACATACCAAAAGCCACACCCCAAACCACTTATACACCATTCACAGGTGACACATGATAGTGAATGGAATGGCCACAGCAACATAGCTGACACCGTAGCATGGTGTCATTTACACAAGGCACTGGGGTGATCTGCATTCCACTCCTACAACGTGCAGCGTTGATTGCATCTCTCACACAACAATCCCCTCACTGCCATTGACACTTGAAACACAAGGAGCAACCTGGCCTGGGCATGAGTAGGCATACAACTCACAGCAGCGTAAGTCAAACACACAAACCTCTGGCCCTCTCTCATGAGCATGGGATAGTCTGCGATCTGCCGTTGTGAATACCCATTACCATGGAGGACATTGACCACATAAATGACATCATCACGCACAGAACTCTGCCACAACATCATCAGCTATGGATAACACCATCCAATGTGTGAAATGAGATGTGAACTAGGGACACACACCACAAAATAGTATCTTCACCGTGAATGCAGCCATACCATACTGTGACCATGTTGTTCAGACACAACAATGTTACTCACAAATACAAGCACAAATGCCAGCACACAATGTCCAAACGTGCTACACATTGCAAGTGGAAGTGCATGTATGTCATTGTTAAAGTACGAATGTTGAGAGGAGGGACACACCTGTGTCAGGCACATGAGGGCACATGAGTAGCAATGCCTATGTACAGTCAAACAATCATGAAATGAGATGTTCATGCACACAGCCCTACGTGCCCCTCAAAATGCTCAAGCATCAAATGACATTGTGCCAAACCAAAATAGACACCCGTCACTGACAATGTAGGACAATGCAATGTAAATACACTCATCATGATGTGCAGTGGCAACTGATGTGTGCGAACCGTTGATGTGTGCAGAAACATTACATACATTGTGTGTCTCTTACACCCACAGGGGATGCTGGGGACCCAGCAAGAACAGAAGACGAATCCCAGCCCCAGACTCTGGATGACCCTGACCTCCCCGGTGTGGATGCCTCTATGTCCTCTTCGGACAAGGATGAACAACCTGGCACCTCCGGTGTGGCCCCGCTCCCAGACCCAGCAGCTGCAACATCAGCACACCCTGCCACCACTCCTGGACCACCTGCAAACACCTCAATCACCCCTGCCAACACAGCCAGACCAAGGCAACAGGACAACAATGGCACAGGTACACAGGGCACCCAGGAGCTGACGGACAACAACACCAGTGCCAACACAGACAGGGGCCCAGTGTCGCCTGTGCCTGCCAGGGCAGGTCCTGCCCGTGTGGGCATGGGTGGTGTGAGGGTGGTCAGGGTGAGGCCACGGCCTGCAGATGGGGCTGGACTGCAGGAAGATCCGCAGTTGGGACGCATCATCGATGCGTACCAGGAAAGCACCGGAGGATTTGGCCAGGTTGTGGGGATCCTCAGGGACATGCAACAGCAGCAGGCTGCACATCATGCCAGAATGGACTCCCACATGACCCGGATGGAGACCAAAATGGACACAATTGATGAACTCACGGCCGTGCATAGGGACATACTGACATGCCTCCGCCAGATAGCCAACTACATTACCACACCTCCCTGTGTGCCCACTACATCAGTTGCCACTACATCAGCAACTGCCACAGGGAGGGAGGTGGACTCTGGCGGAGAGTCCTCTGCACCGCAGCAGCCTGAACTTGAGGGTCCCCCTGAGAAGAAGAAGAGGGGTCATCCGAAGAAGGACAAGTAAGAGGCAGATGGCCATGCATACACCAGGAGGACGTGACTACCTGTTCTAGACATCATCCAATGTGTGCAAAGCGTTCACCTTGTTGACTGTCACTAAACTCCCACACATGTGATGGAGGGTCTAAGTTGGACCAATGTTCCAAAGGACTGTGGACTTTACCCTAGAAATATCAACAATCAACACTACCAACTGCACTGTGAGCTTTGGATTCCTATTACACTGTACAGCACTTTCACCTACGTATAACTTACGAACACATGCATGTAAATAAATTCACTATAACACAATACATGCCTCTGTTGTGACTGAAACTTGGTTTGTGTTATTAAGAGGATGACCTGTGAAAAGATGTCTGTGCATGTGAACTACTACAGCTATGTAAACACAGTCATGTGAGTCATGGTGATGTGACACATATGAGGTAGACACCCCACTACGTCAACACAACACATACTTACCATGCCCATCTAACTCATCGTCCTAACTTATGTGAACAGACAATGCAGTGAGATGCATATACACAACACCCTTCTTGAGTCTGTGGCAAGATGCCCACAGGCACAGCATGCAAATGAATGTTGGATGTGTGGAGACCGACAACGCACATCCCAAAGTGAAGCACAGGTTTATTACACATCAGAAACATGCTGATGCCACCACAGATGCAAGCTAATCCCACGTGACAGTGGCCACACAGTCACCAAGTGTGGAAAATTAAAGTCCAGGGGTGTGTGGCACATCACTTGTTGGTAGATGACTACTTCCACCCTGGAACTGGATTCTGGGAGTCGGGGGTCAGAGTTGACCAAACAGCCAAAGTACCCTGTGAAGGACAGAAGAACACGATAGAACAGCAATACACATGCCTGAAGCATGCCACAAGATACCCACACAAAACCATGTAATCATGTCAACACTGTTGAGGAGTACAGACTACCTGAAAGGACACATCACTGCACGCATCCAGTCAAGTAGCACACAGCCACACTCACACAGCAACTGAGCACCACCAACACATATCAGGCAAACACAATACATTGACAAAACATCCCTGTATACTCACATTCAGGCGAAAAAGTTGTTGATGAGCTGTGTGCGGACATCACCCTCATCATCATCATCACTGGCATCGTGGCCCAGGCCAGGATCCTCCACAGGTGGCGGATGTTGGTCATCCTCATCCGGGATGAGAGGCAACTCCTTCCTCACTGCCATGTTGTGTAGCATGCAGCAGACTATGATGATTTTGCAAACCTTAGCAGGTGCATATGGGAGGGCCCCTCCTGTCTTGTCCAGGCAGCGGAAGCTGCTCTTCAGGAGACCAAAGGTCCGATCGATCACTCTCCTGGTCCGACCATGTGGCTCATTGTAGCGCATCTCTGCTGGTGTCACAGGGTTCCTGAGTGGTGTCAGCAACCACGGCATGTTGGGGTATCCGGAGTCACCTACATACAGACAATTGCACATTAGCTGAGTTTGAAAAGAGCGTGGAAAACAACATTGCCAAACACACACAATGTCAAACAGTCAGTACACACCGACAAGCCAGGCACGCTGGTTCTGCATCTGTGCCATCATCCTCGGGATGCGACTAATCCTCATGATGTACACAGAACCGGGAAATCGTGCACACACATGTGAAATAGACATGTCCCGCCAGACATACCACCAGAGCATTTATTGAATGGAAATGTTTCCGGTTCCGGTATGGCAGCTCATGTGCATGTGGTGGTACCAAAGCCACATGTGTCCCATCAATGGAGCCGATGACATGTGGCATCCTCCCCAGTGCATAGAAGTCACTCTTGATGTCGGTGAGTTGTTGTGGGTTAGGGAAATGGATGTAGAGGTCCAGGAAAGTTAACATTGCCTCCAACACATCGCGCAGCACACAGCTGAACATAGTCCGTGACATCCCACCAGCAGACGCCACAGTGTATTGAAAGGTACCGGTGGCAAAGAAGTGTAGGGCAGCCATCACCTTCACCTTGGGGGTCAACGCTGTAGGGTATGGGCGGCCAGGTTGCAAATTTGGGGCCAACTGCTCCGCCAAATCCTCAATCAGTGGCCTGGTGAAGCGGTACCGTCGGATGCAGTCACGTTCAACCATGGTAGCAAGGTCAGGGAACAGTCTATGGACAGCTGGTCTCCTGCAGTACATAGGTGAGCAAAGGAAGATAGTAAGTTCCCCTACCTTTGTGGCACTGACCGTGCTAAATTTCACATGAGACATCATAAAAAGACACAAGTGCTTTATGTGTGCTGTTGTGTATGGACACATATGTCACCTACATGCCCATCATCTCACATATCATCTCAACATGTGTACACAACAAGTTCCATGTTGTGCTGTGTCAACTCAATGGGCTGTGTCACAGTACATCTGTACTGATGTCACATACCAAACACACACCACAGTGACAAGTAAGGACAGATGTCTTCCCTGCATCACAGCTCCTTGACAGGCAGATACTCAGGGACCTTGTATTGCCACACGGACACTGGCATGATGTGGCGTATCATGTACACACCACTACACGCCCATGACTCCCAGAGGAAGTGGCCCCTGATGTCTCTGCAGGACTTACATGGACATCTGTGACACACAGACACAACATCAATGTGCATGCACAAACCACATGGATGTGGAGACTGTTTACCATTGGGCACATGGAATCTGAGACATCAGAAACACAATATGCGCACAGACTGTGGATGTACATCACAATTGTGGCACTGGAACACCCTGTGACACACATACCATCCCACCTAAGAGTCAGGGTGTATGTAACATGTCATACACAGAGTCCCCTGGAACTGTGTACATGCCTCAAGCTCTGAACTGTACAGTTGTCTATTACAGTGGTAATGTGCACGAACACACAAAGGAAGCTGTCCCCATGAACCCTTGCACAGTCTGGGAGTGGCTGCCGCAAAGTGCTAAACAATAAATCATATGTTGACCCCCATACACACACAGGTAATGCAGCCTTACATGCCTTTGGATACACTGTGTCACAGGCTGTGGTGTTGCAGGTGTGCACCTGAGTCCCTGGCAAGGAACAGTGGGTGGCATCCGTTATCCAGTGACACCAACAGTGGCAGACGGGTGACTTCAGGAAAGACGCGTCGTACAGTACGAGACCGATCCGTGCGCATGCCTGGCCCATAGATTGTAATGGGGAGAGTCGCGGGTGAGTTTTCAAAATACGCGTCGTACACCCAGGGACCGAGCCGTGCATACGCTTTGGCTATGGACTATTATGGAGACGGGTGCGTGTTGTGTTTCGAAATACGCGTTGTACAGTCAGGGACCGAGCCGTGCATACGCTTTGGCTATGGACTATCATGGAGACGGGTGCGTGTTGTGTTTCGAAATACGCGTTGTACAGTCAGGGACCGAGCCGTGCATACGCTTTGGCTATGGACTATCATGGAGACGGGTGCGTGTTGTTTTTCAGAATACGCGTTGTACAGTCAGGGACCGAGCCGTGCATACGCTTTGGCTATGGACTATCATGGAGACGGGTGCGTGTTGTGTTTCGAAATACGCGTTGTACAGTCAGGGACCGAGCCGTGCATACGCTTTGGCTATGGACTATCATGGAGACGGGTGCATGTTGTGTTTCGAAATACGCGTTGTACAGTCAGGGACCGAGCCGTGCATACGCTTTGGCTATGGACTATCATGGAGACGGATGCGTGTTGTGTTTCGAAATACGCGTTGTACAGTCAGGGACCGAGCCGTGCATACGCTTTGGCTATGGACTATCATGGAGACGGGTGCGTGTTGTTTTTCGGAATACGCGTTGTACAGTCAGGGACCGAGCCGTGCATACGCTTTGGCTATGGACTATCATGGAGACGGGTGCGTGTTGTGTTTCGAAATACGCGTTGTACAGTCAGGGACCGAGCCGTGCATACGCTTTGGCTATGGACTATCATGGAGACGGGTGCGTGTTGTGTTTCGAAATACGCGTTGTACAGTCAGGGACCGAGCCGTGCATACGCTTTGGCTATGGACTATCATGGAGACGGGTGCGTGTTGTTTTTCAAAATACGCGTTGTACAGTCAGGTACCGAGCCCTGTGCACGTATTGGCTATGGCCTGTCATGGATACGGACGCGGATTCAAAACTTGTACGAATCGTGAGTCGAAAATTCAGTTGGCTCACCACAACAATGTTGCAATTTCAATGGTGTTCTGAAGTTGAAATTTCAGACGATGCGGAAGGCGTGTATGACTTGTGCAATTCCATGGTTTGGCCAGATTCATTAGATGCAAACGTGTCGGACCTATTGAATTGTACGCATGGGACAGATTCTGACTCTGCAGCACAGATATAAGGCTGTGTGTGGCCCTGAGAGCTCACTTGCCTGCACTACATGCTCCAGATTGACATGTCTGCTACCACTGCTGCTGTCTCTGCATCCTCTGGCTTCAAGAATGGCACGTACTGTGGAGAGGGCCCCAGCCTTCACAGAAGAGGAGAACCAGGCCCTGCTGGACAGCCTCCTTCCACAGTGCAGCAAGCTGTATGGGAAACCAGGGGAGCAGGTGAGTGTGCAAACCACATCCTTTCTCATTGTGCATGTTGTCTGACTAGCAGTACTAGCACTGTGTACACCAGTGGCTAGCATGCTCACTGAGTAGCTGTCACCCCCAAAGTGTGTAGTTACATGTACTGAACAGGTACTGTGCTGACAGAGTGTAAATTGAGTAGTTTGTCATTCCCAGGCAATGTTTGCTTGTTGTAACTGCTGGACAACTGTCCATTACCATGGTTGCACTACCTGTGTACATCTTGTGCCCCTGTGATTGAGACATGTATTTGCAACTGTGTGATGCACAAATATGTTGCATGTGTAGTGATGCTCTTCTGACTTTGTCATCCTCACAGGTTGATGCCCATGAGAAGCAGGAGATCTGGCTGAGCATCGCCCGGGCAGTACGATCTGTGGGGATCTACAGGCGCTGCATCCGCAACTGCCAGAAGAGGTGGCAGGACCTTCGTGGCTGGACCCGGCGGATAGCAAGAGTCCAGCTGAAGCTGTCGCCTCCTCGCAGGAGGGGCGGACGACACCACCTGACACCCCACATGCTCTGGATACTGGCGGTGGTCTTCCCTGACCTGGATGGGCAGTTCAAGGCCGGACAGCAGCAAGGAGGGGGTAAGTGCTAGCCTTTTCTGTGACCTTTGTCTCACATGCTGTTTGCACTCCTTTAGGCTGGTTACACTCCCACAGTGTGTCTGTCTGCTACAACAAGAGTCATGTTCCTCAATTGTGTTATGCCCCATCCTCATCTGATACACAGGTGTAGCCCTTTCAGTCTGTGACTTCTGTCACTTGGGTTCTGTGTCCTTGCTGTTGACTAAGGTTAAAGTTGGGGACAGCATCTGCTACAGGGACTTTGTTGTGGGCTTCATGACTGGGTCAATTGGTTACACATTTGCCGAAATCTGACATGTACTGTGTGTGGTCCATTTACATGTGTCCAACTGCTGATCTGACTCACCACATGTGTCTGGGGTATTTACAACACACCCATGCAGCAGGTCAGACCAATGTTGGGGCCACAGAAGAATGTACATCATGTGTGCACACATGATTGTTGCCATCCTACATGCACCACATAGATGGCTCCATGGATATGAGGGATATGAGGGGCATGGTTGAGTGGCAGGCCGACAAGTGGCTAGTTCAAATATGTGTCAGCACTTTTTGCAATGTTTAGCAACTGATGCCAAGGCTTGATCTGTAATGTGCTGTACTTACTGTGGTGTGTCAGGTCAATACAGGTGACTGATGTGGATCTGTTTTTCATGATTGTTTGCAGATACATCTACGGCCACAGGAGGAGACAGCTCCACGGACCAGGAGGAGCTGCAGAGCCAGACTGGGTCAGCTGCCGGGGAGTCGGAGGAACCCAGTGGCATGGAGGGTGAGGGGAGCCACACAGAGGAGACCTCAGCGCCATCCACCTCAGCTGAGGAACACAGCAGCTCGAATGATGACTCCCTTGTGGAGGCGGGTGTCAGCAGCCACCAGACACCAGCTAGCAAGTCTGTCCCCACCACCACCATCACCACCCTCCCATCTGCTCCCATCCCTGTGGTCCGTGGAGGGTCCCGTGTTGGGGCCCATGTCTCCTTTGTGCCAGGCACCGCACCCCTGCCCCTGTCTCCCCTGCTGCCCTGAGTGTGGAGTCTGTGGACTTGCTTAAGCGGCTCCATGTAGGGCAGACATCGGTGCTGAGTGTCCTCAATGCTCACACCAGTCTGTTGACACAACTGGTGTCCTTCATGGAGGGCATCTCATCTAACATGTCTGCCCTACAGAGGACCATTCAGTCCATGGCCTCCTCACTGACAGCAGCAGTGTCCCTCCTCCAACAGTCCCTCACCCCTCCTACCTCTGCCCCATCCACAATCCCCACTACCCTACCTGTCCAACACACACACACACCGGCACAGGCAAGCACCACCACAGACACGAGCAGCACACGGCCACGCAAGCCCAAATCCCAACGCACACGCACGCACACTCAGGGGACTGATACCACACACACAGGGGATGGGGCCCAGACACACACACAGGCATCCATGAGCACTCCGCAGTCCTCAGATGCCTCTCCTCCAAAACCCCTTCCCTTGCCTCACCTGCAACCCCCCTTCCCAGAAGCTCTTCCTCTGTGACCTTGGCCTCTTCCCCACAGATCCATCTGATCCTACTCACAAGGGGAAGAGGAAGTCACCACGCACAGAGGGGAGTTCCCCTGCCACACGGACACCCTCCCCCAGGCGCAGTAACACTGAGGCCCCCATACGCAAATCCCCCGGACCAGGAAGAGCAAGACCCCACCAAAATCACACAGTTCCACCACACAGTCTCCATCCTCCAGCCCCCAGGCCACCACTCCACAGGTTCCCCCACCACACCCTGCCCCAGGTTCCCACACACACCGATACCACATCCCCAAAATGATCAGGCCCTCCCCCTGGCACATGCACTTCCACCCCCACCCCACACGCTCAGCCTGTCCCTGCCACTGGTATGGAGACCGTGTCCCCCCCCTCTGTCCTGGCCACCTCATCTGCACCCCATTCCACTCCTTCAGAGATTGGCACTACAGTGGAGTCCACATCCACCCCGTCTGACTTGGGCACTGCAGTGGAGAACCCGTCCACTACATCTGACCTGCACACTGCATTGGTGCCGGCACCCACCACATCTGGCTTGAGCCCTGCAGTGGTGACGGCGTCCACTGTATCAGACACCTCCACTGCAGTTGCCAGTGACACTCCTGCACCCACCACCCCTCCCCTGCCTCATTCTGCTATCCCCTGATCTGTCCCTGCGGTGCCTGGCCGGCCCATATGTATGCCCCTCCAAGGGGGGATTTCCCCTGTCGGTAGCAGTGCAGGCAAGCAATGGGTGACATTTGGCACATTTCACCCTGTTTGGACTATGTGAATGGACTGGCCATTGGCCTTTGTTTACTTTGGACTTCCCAGTTTAAAAGTTCCAATTGCTGAATAAAGCCTCTATTGTTATCTAGTGGTTTTGCTTTTGATGTACATGATGTTGTTGAGTATTATCATGCATTTGCTGTTGTAATACTGTTGTTGAGATCAGGAAAGTGAAGTGTTGGTGTGATGGACTCCATGTGGCCCATGGGATATGTGTCCAATTGGGGTATGTATCATGTCATACTTAGCAGCAATCTGAGTGTGTCATAATTACCAAATTTGGCACAGGGATTTTCATCTTTCATTTGCCAGATGACATTTGTGGCTTGCAGTCATGCACATCTGTTGGGCTCAACATAGGTAAATTTGTCTATCTCCCTGACTGTGGGCCCATCTCCACAGGACATGCAGGTTTGCGCATCAATGATGTGGAAGTCTACTGTGTCATCAGTGCAACTTGCTAAACATGTGTATTGAGTATGTGCAGATGACTTGAGGGACACCCCCATACACAGGCTGATGTGACCAGAGCCTTCATTGTTTTGTAAATGTTGGCTCAGTGACCAATTTTTATGGTGACATGACAGAGCCCTGCATAGACAACGTTTGGCACAGATGACCTTCCACAGGAGTGGAGTCACCTCATGGCAGTGTGTTATTCCGTGACATTGCCTGAGCCCATGGTGTGTGTTCTGTGAGCATGTCTGGGTGTGTTTCCTTCCATTCCTTTTTACTACACAGGCTGTATTCCCTACAGATGTTCCAGTTTGTGGTGCTTGCTGAGTTGTCCTGTGTTCATCTCACAGCTTGGGACAGGGTTTTCTTGGCTGTTGGTACATGGCTAACTACTGGTCATTAGGGTGTCATCCCTAGGTGTGTTTGTTGTGAGGTCCTGGGATGTGGGCAAACGCACGTGGGACACATTCAGGATTCCCCAAGGCCATTTTGTGTTTACGCCATCATGTTGTTATGTCTATGTGGTATCTTTCAGTGATTGTGACATGTGTATGTGTGTGTGACTGCTCCCACTACTCAGGTACAGTGGTGCAATGTTGGAAGGTGTCAGCATGTGTTCAATATGGGTCAACTTGGGTTCTTAATTGGTGTGTGACTGTGGCAGGGATCCCAATGATTCTAGTACATTTCAGCTCATGGCAATGTCCCGCATACTGTGCAGTGTGTCAGACATTCACGAGGGTCGTTGACTGGGCACGTGTGATGAATGATGGGTACCTCAGATCCCCACCCCCACTCCTGGGATTGTCATGGGTGCATGTACAGTGTCACCAGTCCATGTGGGCTTCACTGATGCACATTGGTGCATATCCAGGTGTGTGGTGTTTGGAGTGGCCAAATGTGAGTTGTGTTGTAGCTAGGCCCCTACCTCCATTTGGGCCTTGCATTACAGGCCATGCCTGTGGTTTCTGTTTGTGTGATGGCAGTTTGTTGGTCAGGACTCATGACCCAGTGTGCACAGGTGACTGTGCTTCACAGTATGTGCAACATCTACATTTGTCATCACAGGGGAATTACTATGCATGCTAGTGTCACCACATTGTGGGGTCCCTGAGGGTAGTGCTGTTGTGGTTGTGTCTCTTGCTGTGTTGGTTGATGTTCCACCAAGCTTGTGTCACATTGATCTTTTGGGATCCCACTCATCTTACAATGTGTGATTGACCACAAAGGTGTGCCGAATCAATGAGTTTCTTTAGTTTGTCACTGTGTACACATCTGTGTGATTGCAGTTCTGCCCCCTCATGTGTTGTGTAGTAGCCTGGGGACACTGACACACACACACACGTTGTGTTTGATATGCAGTGTGAGTCTGGCTGGCTGTGTCTGTGCATCTGCAGCACTGCATTGGTATGTGTTTTGTGGGCCATTGGGGGGATGTTGGTTGGAGATTCTTCCCTACTGTCCCTGGGACTCTTGCCTCATCAGTGTGCACATTCATCATGTTTGGCATGTCCCATAGCTGCCATGGTCTGGGCCTTTGTGACCTAACAGCTGCAGCATCCACGCAATGCTTAGTTTGTGTATGTGTTTGTTCAGGTATGTATGTTTGCATTATGATGGCCACTTCTGTCATTGTCCAATTGGACACTAGAAGCATTCTCAGCCCCCATGGGCGATGCTTGTCTGCACATGGCAGAGGGTGTTTTTGTTGCACAGCAATCTTTGCCTCACCACATCTGTGTCTGTATGGGACACAACGACTACTTTGCCTCACACGTGCTTGTGGATTTGGGACCAGGAATCATAGATGCTGTTTGGCAGTTGCAACTTTTTTCATGACAACACTCACCTTTAGCTCACTGTGGTGTGTGTGGGTTTAGACCCCATTACCACAATGTGCAAAATGTGCCGTACTTTTAAACCCCACATTCACATTTTGCTCAGTGTGGTGAGTGGGGGTTTAGACCCCATTTCCACAATGATCATGGACTGGTGTAGTTTTGAACCCCACACTTACATTTTGGTCACTGTACTGATGGGGGTTTAGAACCCATTACCACAGTGAGCATAGACTGCAGTGGTTTCCCACCCCACACTGGCCTTTTTGGTCACTGTGGTGAGTGGGGGTCCAGACCCCATTACCACAGTGATCATGTAATGCTTGAATAGTGAAACACACACTCAGGTTTTGGTCACACATGTGATGGGAGGTACATTGTCTGTTCACTGTCAGATTCACTGCTGTAGGCATTTGACACGGGAAACCCACTATTGCCATGATGGTAGGGGTGGTGTGTTTTGCATACACACTCACCCTATGTGTGTGGATGCTGGTAGTGTTATGCATCCCCCATCCTGTGTGTGGCTACTGCTAGTACAGGTTGGCATCCAGCCCCTATGGGGTGGGCACTGGTGGTAGTGGTAGGCATCCAGCCCCCTATGAGTGGGGATGGTAGCAGTGCTAGTCATCCAGCATCCTGGGAGTAGGGGGTACTTGTAGTGGTAGGCATCCAGCCCCCTATGTGTAGGGGGTACTGGTAGTGCTAGGCATCCAGCCCCCTATGAGTGGGGATGGTAGCAGTGATAGGCATCCAGCATCCTGGGCGTAGGGGGTACTGGTAGTGGTAGGCATCCAGCCCCCTATGAGTAGGGGTACTGGTAGTGCTAGGCATCCAGCCCCTATGGGCTGGGCACTGGTGGTAGTGGTAGGCATCCAGCCCCCTATGTGTAGGGGGTACTGGTAGTGGTAGGCATCCAGCCCCCTATGTGTAGGGGGCACTGGTAGTGATGTGCATCCAGCCCCCTATGATTGGGGATGGTAGCAGTGATAGTCATCCAGCATCCTGGGAGTAGGGGGTACTGGTAGTGATGTGCATCCAGTCCCCTATAAGTGGGGATGGTAGCAGTGATAGTCATCCAGCATCCTGGGAGTAGGGGGTACTGGTAGTGGTAGGCATCCAGCCCCCTATGAGTAGGGGGTACTGGTAGTGCTAGGCATCCAGCCCCCTATGAGTGGGGATGGTAGCAGTGATAGGCATCCAGCATCCTGGGAGTAGGGGGTACTGGTAGTGGTAGGCATCCAGCCCCCTATGAGTAGGGGGTACTGGTAATGCTAGGCATCCAGCCCCTATGGGCTGGGCACTGGTGGTAGTGGTAGGCATCCAGCCCCCTATGTGTAGGGGGTACTGGTAGTGGTAGGCATCCACCCCCCTATGAGTGGGGATGGTACCAGTGATAGTCATCCAGCATCCTGGGAGTAGGGGGTACTGGTAGTGCTAGGCATCCAGCCCCCTATGGGTAGGGGGTACTGGTGGTGATGGGCTTCATGCCCCTATGGTAGAGCTGTTGCTAGTGTACGGCATATCAACATCCCTATGTGTGTGTGAATTATTGCGGGTACGTGTCGTTACTTTGAATTGTGATGGCCACATGGGGATAACATTACTCAGCCAGGGGACAACAGGTTTAAGGGTCAGAGGCCAAGTTCTGTATTTAGCACTAACTAGCACAGCTGAAAGCAAAATAACGCAGGGAGTTTTGAGCATTTTTCTATCTGAGGTTAGCTACTGTGAATGTCCTTATTTTACACTAGCTGTTAGCAGATCAATGATAAAATTGATTTTATCTAAATGATTTCGGAGAGTCACACGGCACAGAGAGTCAGAGAGGCACAAGGTCTCTAGTGCACGCTAAAAGCAGTATTTATGGAAATAAAATAAGTCAGAACTTTTAAAGTATCTTAAAACAAAATGTGTGTGGTTTCAACTTTTAGGGGCCTACATTAGACTATGAAAGCATCACAGCATTTCCTGATGTAAACATGTACATTTATAATTGTGTAAATGCAAGTTGTACATTTAGTCTATAGCCCTTGTAGTAATAATACAAATAAATAAATAAACAGGACTGTATTTGGTTGAAGGGGGAAGATATTCCTTTTGAGCAGTTTTGCTTCTATTTTTGGTCTACAGCAACTGCTTCATGTAGAAAACTTCACACGTGTTAAGCAACCGCACACTAGAGTGCAACTGGTTCTAAATAGGAAAAAGATAGATATATAATACATGCTTGTAATGTTGAAGAGTAGTTTAACAATAACTTAATTTCTTTGTATTAATTAAATTTCCTGATTATAACATTGTAGGATAAAACACTACGGGTAATGTACAAAGAAGATCATAGCAGTTAAAAATTGCTCATTTATGAGAATGTTTAAATAAACTTAGCTCTGATGTCTGAGGCTATCATGTGCCTAGGAAAATTAGGGTCAAATTAATGCTCAATTCATGTTAATGATATTCAGGATATCGTCATTAGTAATTTAACTACATTTAATAATTGGAAGAATTTACATAGTTGTTACAATGAAATTATGGCCTTGATTAAGCCCTCCTGGAACTAGATTGGACACCACAGATCTGTTTTAGGTAACATAGGCTAAAGGAAATATTGCATATTCTGTTAGGAGCAGATGGGGATATCACTATTTTCTTGAGAAATAATACCTTTGTAGGAGATATGCAGGGTGGGGTTTATCCTACTGAATAACATTATCAAGGGGCGCAGCATAGATAACAGAGAGTAGATAAGAGTAGGGTATCAGTGTTATTGTGCCCAGTGTTTCAGGATGAAGGTATCAAACCCGCCCAAGGAGAATCTCATGTTTCCACTAACCAGTGTTTCAGGATGAAGGTATCAAACACGCCCAAGGAGAATCTCATGTTTCCACTAAGGTGGGAGATGTTTCCACTAAGGTGGGAGATAAAGGGATACATTTCACAATTTTAATATAAATGAATATGGCCTCTCTGGAAACAAATTTTGCAGCAGTATATTTTTTTGAATAAATGGAAGTTACTCAGAAATACCTAAGGATAGGTTAGAACAGAGCACTTACTGCTTGCAGCTTCAGTAAGGATTCTCTGTTGTATGCACCCCCTGAAGCGCACCTATGGATGTGTTGAGAGATGATGAATGATGCTGTTAGACTGCAGTTTCATAAATATGAAAGGGAAATGGCTGTACAAATCACTAACAATATGGTTCTAAAACTAGGGAACTGAGAGGTTTGGAAAAAAGCCATCCCCCATAAAATCATATTTAAAAAAAAAGAGAGGACAGTTAAAACATGCTGTCCTCATAAAGGGGTATTTTAAGAGACAACGGTCCCTTTAATTAGAGAGTCAATACAAGTGTAGCCAATTTATCACAATCGAGATTGGCTCTGTATGTGTCTAAATTGACAGTTTCAAGAATTTTATTCACAATAAATGAAACACACAACAAAATATACACAAAATAAGTGAGCTAGACGTGACAGGGTAGTAGGCAATCAGTTGATTTCCTTACCACAGGCAAGTGACTTAAAAGTGACTTTTAGGAAGAAAAATTGTAAATATGCAAAAGTCACAATAAGAAATACATCTTGTACTCCACATATATAAAGAATTATTGTATAGAGTTAAGATGTAGGTGTCGCCGACGTTTCGATCCCAAAAGAAATTCTGGGATCATCATCAGGACTGAATAATAGAGCAATTGCCTGGGAAGTACCCTGGGTAAGTGAGGGAAAAAGAGGAAGAAGGGGAATTTGGGAGAAAATGAAAGGGTAAGAATTAAAATGTTGGAGGTGTGAACACAGACATCTGTTAAAAAATGTATGATTATCACTTGGTCAATCAATAAGGACTTTTCATGCACGCGCTGGCGCCAAGGTGTGGGGGTAGTGGAGAATATGAAAAATTGAGACAGTGAAAATGTCACCGGTGATTTACACATTACCTAAGGTGCATAAGAATTCTCTTTCACCCCCAGGACGCCCAATAGTATCTGGGTGTGGATCTATTCTGGAGCCCTTTGGCCGATATGTTGATTATTTTATTAAAGACTTTGCAGGAGGTCCGCCGTAGCCTGGAGGTGGGAGACGACAGCCTGGGGCGAACCCACTTTCAACAGCCAGTAGTCGAGATAGGGGAAGACTGGAACCCCCTGATCTGTGCAGATGAGTTTCGACCACCGCTATCACTTTCGTGAACACCCGAGGGGCGCTGATAAGGCCAAAGGGGAGCACGGTAAACTGAAAATGCTCGTTGCCTACTGTGAACAGCAGGTAAAGTCGGCGGGCAGGCAAGATGGGGATGTGAAAGTAAGCGTCCTGCAAGTCCAATGCTACCATCCAGTCTCCAGGGTCGAGGGTAGACAAGACCTGAGCCAAGGTTAACATCTTGAACATCTTGAACTTCTCCTTCCGGATGAAGCACTTGACGTCCCTGAGGTTTAAGATAGGATGCAGGCCTTTGTCCTTCTTGGGTACCAAGAAGTAGTGGGAGTAGCAATCATGACCTACTTCTGGCACAGGAACGCGTTCAATAGCTCTCTTGGCGGAGAATGGCCAAATGATCCTCCGACATGCGATGGAGTGTTGGTGGCATGGAGGGAGGGGTAGTCCCGAAGGGGAGGGAGTAGCCCCTTCGGACTATCTGCAAAACCCACCTGTCCGATGTGATGTTGTGCCAGTGGGGGAGGTGATGGCAGATCCTGCCACCCACTGGCAACTGGTGACCCTGGAAGGTCGGACTAGGAAGGTTTGGAGGCTGCTGCAGGGCGGGGCTTTGGTGAACTGGCCCGCCCCTGGCCCCCAGACCCACAACGGTGGGTCCCACATCCCCGACCACACAGAGACTGGGTAGCTTGCGTGGCTCCATGGCTCTGGGCGGAACGTGGTGGGGCTTCCCTTCTGTAGCCACGAAAGGGGCAAAAGGCAGACTGCATGGGGTGAGAAGTTGCTGCGAGGCCCAAGGATCTGGCTCTGGCCCTAGAGTCCTTGAAGCGCTCGAGCGCGTTGTCCGCCTTGTCAACAAACAGGCGACGGCCATCAAAGGGCATGTCCAAAAGGGTAGATTGGACATCCCCAGAGAAGCCAGATGTTCTCAGCCAGGCATAGCGCCTCAGGGCTACCGACGTAGAAACTGTTCTACCCAGCGAGTCGGCGGTATCCAGCCCACACCGGATGGTGAACTTTGCTGCGTCTCGACCCTCAACAACGGCACGGTTGAGCACAGCCCGGGCCTCCTCCGGGCACTGTGGCAGCACTTGCGCAACCGTATCCCACACCGTGTGTGTGTAATGGCCCAATAGACATGCAGTGTTCACCGACCGCAGTCCTAAGCTGGCGGAAGAAAACATCTTCTTCCCAAGACGGTCCAGCTTCTTGGATTCCCTATCTGGTGGAGCAGTAGGGAATGCGCCCTTAGAGGATGAGGCTTGGACCACAAAGCTCTCAGGGTGTTGGGAGAGGAAAAGTGGGTCGCCCGGGGCGGGGCGGTAGCGTCGGGCAATCATCCTGTTCACAGGAGCCCCTGTTCTGGGTTTGGACCAATTGTCCAGAAGGATGTCAGTGAGGGCCTCATTAAAAGGCAGCAGGGGCTCCGAAGAGGCTACTGGCGGCTGAAGCACCTAAGTCAGGAGGTTGGTCCTGACGGCCACTGTTGGAAGCTCAAGGCCCAAGGCCTCAGCCGCCCTGCGCAACACCACTGCGTAAGAAGCTCCCTCTTCCGTAGCCAGGGTAGGGGGGGAAAGCATACCAAGGTCAAACCCCTGTCCGTTTGATGTCAGGTGAGTCCCCGGTTCATGTATACTCTAGAACTACCCTGTTAGATTTGAATAGGGTAGATAGGGTGGCGGAGTGCATATGTATCCATTTTGATGTACAGCCGGCAGTCCTTCCAGAGTCTTGCCCAAATTGTAAGATGGTGTTGCCAGTTATCAGCCAATTGGGTCTAGGGAAGAAAATAGACCAGCTGCAGCTGGATATAATAATGAATCTTTAAAATGTATTTTGGTGAACGCCAGGTCCTTGGTCAAACATTCCTGGAGTGCGCTAGGTTGATAGAGGATTATGGCATAAAGATGGCGTTTATCACTGAAGCATGGACAGACGAGGCTTCTGGACCCGATTTAGTGAATGCAACTCCACCAGGTTTCCTATGCCATGTATTAAACAGGCCAGGCAGGAAGGAGGGTGGGTTGGTAATAATCTACCATAACTCCATCCAAGCCACCTTTTTGCCTCTTTCTCTAATAACCTGTGAAGCCCTGTCTTTTAACTTCAGCCTTACTGATCATCATTCCTTTAAAGGCATACTATTGTATAGACCACCAGGGGCCAGAAATTCATTTGATGTTCCCTTGGGGAATTTGCTGGAAGAAGGTCTTTGCTGTAGCACATATACCATTCTGGGTGATTTTAATTTTTATTTAGAACTCCCAAATGACCCTGACACAGCAATCTTGATGGATATGATGGACAGTGCTGATCTTAAACAACTTGTGAGAGGACCAACCCATGTGGCAGGACATACCCTGGATGGAATATTTTCAAACCATCCAGGCTTGTCTTTTACAGGTGTATTACCTCTGGTGTGGTCTGACCACGCTGCGGTCTGATTTAGTATAAGTATGACAGATCAGCGTATAAGGAGCAGTTTCCATAAAGGTCGGATTGAGACTAGGGCTTGGAACAGAGTCGATGGGACCGTTCTTCAGGAGCTTCTAACCTCCACGGCAGATCAGTCAACGGAGGGGGTAGAGGAGGCAACCGCCTCCTATACAAACTGGCTTGCACAGGCGTGTGAGAAATTAGCTCCACTAAAGACGGTTCTGCCGAAAAGATTATATCCCTCTGCTCCATGGTTTACAGAGGAGTTAAAAAATCTTAAATCCAATTGTAAACGCTTAGAACGCTCTTGGAGGAAAAGCTATTTGGAAGGAGAGAAGAAAGTGTATAAATCTAGCCTGCAAATATATAAAGAGGCCATCTTTGTCGCAAAACAAAAATTTTAACCTATCCAAATTGAATTATCTAAGAACTCTTCCAAAGAGCTCTTTAGAACAGTCTCCAATTTAGCCTCCCTGAGTCCAGCTATTGTTCAATCTAGTCAAGAGTTATGTGAGGAGATTGCTAAATTCTTCCTCAATAAAATGGTTAGTCTATTTTCAGTGTTCAGTGGATCGAGGGAGGCTGGATCAAGTATGATTAAGGAGACCTTCGAATTTAAGAGGGCTCCCCCCCGTGCCTTGGACAAATTCAGTTCACTGACAGTACAGGATATTCTGGAGCTTCTTAAGGGAGCCAAATCGGGCTCGCCTTTGGACCCCTGCCCAGTAATGATCGCAAAATTGGCCCCCAGTCCTATTGCCTTATATCTCGTAGCCATCTTTAATGGTATGTTTGAAACTGGACAATTTCCCAAACTGTGGAAGCTGGCTTCAATACTCCCTCTCTTGAAGAAGCCAAGCTTGGATCCCAATGACCCCAATAATTTCCGCCCGATCTCTCGTTTGCCTCTCCCTGCAAAAATGGTGGAGAAGGCTATGAATCATCAACTCAGTGCTTTTCTGAGGGAGGTCCAAGCATTGGATCCCTCCCAACATGGTTTTAGAGAGGGACACAGCACTGAGTCGGCCCTCATTAAGGCTACAGAGGAGATTAGAGTGGCAGTGGATCGAGGAGGTAGGGCTGCTTTGATCCTACTGGATTTATCCGCCGCATTTGATACGGTCCATCACAATATTTTGATGGACTGTCTCAGGGAATGTGGGGTACAGGGAAAAGCCTGGGATTTGCTCAGGTCCTTTTTATCAGACAGAGGACAGATTGTATCCCTGGGGAAATTTCAGTCTACACTCTTCACATTGCCATGCGGAGTACCGCAGGGGTCCTCTCTGAGCCCAACACTTTTTAATGTTTATGTTTCATCGCTAGCTCCTGTTATCAGTGCCTTTGGATTCGGGATTACGTCTTATGCGGATGACACACAGATTGTGGTGTCTCTTCTACCTGGCCAAGAGCTAGGGATAGATAATAAATTTCAGATCTGTATGGAAGCAGTAGGGAGCTGGATGGCAGATAACTGCCTTAAGCTAAACTCGGGTAAAACCGAAGTGATGTTGTTCGGGAATGACACTAACTTTTGGACCCCCAATTGGTGACCCGCTTCTCTGGGAACTCTTCCATCTTCCTCTAAAAAGGTGAAAAATTTGGGAGTTATGTTGGATGAGAAATTGTCTCTGGGTGCCCAGGTTAATGCAGTAGTGTCAAAAACAGTATTTGTCCTGAGAACTATCAAGAAAATTGTGCGGCTTCTCCCTTTGGGGAGCCGGAAAACAGTGGTCACAGCCTTGGTTCTGTCAAGGCTGGACTACTGTAATAGCTTATATCTTAACATGCAGCAAAAGTTTCTGAACAAACTTCAGTTGCTCCAGAATGCTGCGGCCAGACTTCTCACGGGCTCATCTAAATTCTCCCCAATCTCTAATGAGATAAGAAAATTGCATTGGCTCCGGGTGAAGAGCCGAGTGCGTTTTAAATAACCCTGGGCGTAGTTCGCGAAGTAACGCTTCGCGAAGCTACGCAAAGTGCAGTTCGCACTACGCGAGCTACGCGTAGCACTACGCGAACTGCGTAGTGCGTGTTCGCAATGATTGCACAGTGCCGGATGCTTGTCCGCACTGTGCAATCATTGAAATCGGCATCTTGCACAGTGCGAGCTGTCTTTACTGCCGCTCGAGTAGATTTTTACCGAGCGGCAGCTTTCAACGCGGACTGGTAGTTTCTCATCGCGAGCGGTCGCGAGCATACGCGACCACTCGCAATGAGAAACCTGACCTCCCCGCGTTGAGAATCTCGCCGGGAGGTTTATTTTCCACGCTCGCGATCGGCAACTTGATGTTGCTGATCGCGAACGAGGAAAAAGTCTCGCCGGGATGTCATTTTGCTTGCTCGCGGTTGCCAACTTGACGTTGAGGACAGCGAGCAAGCAAAAAATGACCGCTGCACTACGCTACGCTACGCTACGGGTGTTTGCACTGTGCTACGTGCAATTCGCGTAGTGCGAAGTAGCGCAAACTTCGCAAACTACGCGAGCGTAGCGTAGTTTTCCGCCCAGGCCTAGTTTTAAATCTCTTTGTATGGTCTTTAAGGCATTGCAGGGTTCGGGACCAGAACATTTGCAACATCAGTTTCAATGGTATAGACCGGCAAGAACACTGAGATCAATGGGAGCCAAACTGGTTGCAGTTCCACCCGTAAAAAAAGCCCAGTGGGGTGGCAGAAGTTTCTCCCTATGTGCAGCTAAGGCCTGGAATGGTCTGCCTTTTCATTTGAGAAATGCCGATAACCTTCTGGCTTTTAGGAAGGGGCTGAAGACCTGGCTTTTTGATGAATAACTCCTGTCCTTCCGGTCTCAGCAATTGGAGTAGTAACTAGCGCCAGGACACCTCCGGGTAATCGCGCGCTTTAGAAATCTTCTTAACATAACATAACATATCCAGACCACTGGCATCACCCAACTCCTCTTGCCAGTCCGGCTCTTCAAGTTGGTCTGCTAAAGGGTCAATAGACCCCTCCCAGTCCTCCTCACCCTCCTCTGGCTGCCACTCAGGGCGGTAGGGAACGCCAGGGATGAACAGCGGTACAAAAGTACCCCCCGGCCCCGGTACCGGCGTCGAGCGACATCGGTCCGGTTCCGTGTCCATGTCGGGGGTGAGGCTGGGGTCGACGCCGGTTGGGGGCACAACCGGCGTCGGGGCGTCTCTTTCAGATATTTCTTTCTACAGCTTACATCCTCAGATTGCTGGCTATCCCAGAAAGCCTCCTACAGTACTCCTAAAACCTTACATGGAAAATTGACCTTGACTTCCTTCCCCTTGATTCCTCTCCTTTCTGACTGCAGAGTGACCCTCATCTTATCTTCCATGGTCTGCATGCCTTCTGTTCCTTAGTATAGCCTTTGTTTAGTCTCATGCCTATCTGCCTTTATCTCTCTGTTTGTAATTCTGAAATTGTGTCATGCCTCATTTCATAGATCACAGCCTCTCCCTCTTTAAAACTCTATCCCTGCAACCTAACACTATCTAATCTCTGGTCTATCTATCTCACCAACCATTCACCTGAAACCATCAAGCCCCCACTAATGATCACATCTAAGTGTAATGAATATAAGCTATCACAAAGTAACTGGACTAAATGCATGCTAATTTTTGTTGAGTGCACATGACTAATCACAATAATTAACAATAACCACTGGATTAACCTCTAACCTTGGGTTGCGGAGTAAACTGCCACTCGCCGTATAGCATTTCAATGTCTCCTCAGGGGAAGTAAGCACTATATAAATGCAGTTACAATTCCAATTACATTTAATTTAAGTGCTAAACCTAATACAACCCTAACAATAGCTTTCACCCTAACCGTATACCCATTCCTAACTCTAACTGTGATCATATTTCTAGCAAAAGAAACAAACCATATCCCACAGCCTGATCCGAACCCAAAACTTAACCCTAGCCCCATCCCCTGACATACCCTGACCTCAACCCCAACCCAACCCAACCCCAACCCAACTCTTAGCGCTAACCACAACCCTAAACCTAATCCTAACCCTAACATTTGCTTCAGGTGTAATAACTGTATTCCTGGAATAAAGCCATATCTATGAAGTTACACCTGGGCGTGGAAGGGAATCCTTCGGAGGGAGTTTGAAAAACTTGCCCATAGCAAATTGATGCATTTGCTTCTTGCGTAGAAAGCAAGAATGGAAAATGGAGTGGGCGGCAGTGGAAAAGCAACAAAAGAGAAGCATTAATCCTCAGAGCGAATCTGGGAGCGCAGAGCCCAGGTAAAAAGGACAATGAAGCGGCACTAAGGTGAAGAAGAAAACAACTGGGAGGTCATTGGCTAAAATAAAGCTAGACAGAGGGAAGCAGCTTTGCAGAGTAGGCACAAAAAGTTACTAGAAACGAAGGAGTTTTGCAAATACGCAAAGTACAATACCAGCATCACTGAGACTACTGCAGAGTTAAAAATGCTAAAATATATAAATAAAGCATTGTGTCAAAATATTTTGCAAAAGTGCAACAAACATGCATCCCACTACTCCTCTATTTCACTAAAATCAGTGCTTCAAGTGATACCTGGCTCGCCAACTTCCCAGGCAGTGATCCCTGACTTCTGACTCCAGTAAAAGAAAGAGAAAGAGAAACCGCCATCGGCTTCGTGAAACGTCTCAGGGTCTCACCTGAAACATCACTGCCAGGGCAATCTAGGTCCAGCATGATAAAGAATTTAAAAAGCAGGAAATTTACTTTCTGAACAAGAGGTTAGTAGGAACATATAATAATGATAAGCTATGAAGAAATCATGGTAATGAAAATTAGAGTCAGAAAAGCTGCCAATAGCACCCTCAAAATAACTACTAACTCTAACCTTAAATCTAAATGATAAGCCTAACCGTATCCCAAACCATAACATTCACCATGAACACATGCCCTACTGTCACCCTCAAATTAAATCTCTTGCTTATCCTAGTTTTAGCACAAGCCCTAACCATAGTCCAAACCCCAATCCCATCGCTAATCCTAAATGTAATCCTAATCATCCCCAACAACCTTAACGCTAACCAAAATATTAACCATAGCTCTACCCTCACCATAAGGTTAACACACACCCGTATACCCACTCAAGCTTTAACACTGTTTGAACGCTGTGCTGCCTGAGGTATGAGTGTGTAACTATTGTCTTTCAAGGCTAAATGTCGAAAATGTCTGGTGTGGGAGGGCAGGGGATAGTTCTGCTGTTTGAGGCCTTAAACAGTAGGTGCTGAATGACATGAGAGCCAGCTCAGCTGGCTAAGGCAAACACCTGCAGAATGATGTGTGGAACCTGAGCGATTGCTCTGCTGTCTGCAGCCAAAGCAAGCAAGCGAGTTCAGTGTTACGTAAGGGGCATGTCTGGATGGCCTGTAAGGATTGCACAGATGGAGAGATAGCTCTGTAGGATTAGTTAAACATGAGAGAACTGTTGTATGGAACTAAAGCATCCCAACTAACTGGGGAGATGCAGGTCACACACTTCCCTCCAGATGAGAGCAAGCTAGAGACACTTAGGGCAAAAATGTGACCTCTGCCCAGCATGACTTATATGCTCAGCCATGGATAGCCATAGAGAAAAGCAAGGCCTTTGCCCCTTACACAGCAAGCTCCGTCCAAAGGAAGCCCCAAAGCACCAGGATCCCCCACCCCCAGTGAAAGAAATATTCCACTTTGAGGCATTGCCATCTGAAGTTTCCCCAGAGGCCCTAACCTGTACTGTAAGGTACAGGGACGTCTCTGCCCTCAAACCCCAACCATGACCAATGAGGCTCCTGATACAGGTCCATTTGCAATTTGGCTGCCCTAGACTTCTACTGCAAGTCAAAACAAGGATAAAGGGCATTGGAAGAACTGGTACTTTTCTAGATATCAGTCATTGCTGCTCACACAATAGACCGACCTGGAAACAATGAGCTGAGCATTGTTTAGGGCGCTTTTTAGACATAAAAAAGCACAGAAACCACAATATTCACCCAAAAACTATTTGATGTACTCTTGTTTTTGGTCCCACACATCACCTCCCTCATAAAACCCAGTGAACCTCCTGACGTCACTGCTGATCTTTAACATAGTAGTGCTATACTAAGAAACCTCTGAAACTTTTTTAGAAGCCTCTTAATGCAATGATCACTCTTATGTTGTCTGTTGACCAGTCTTGGGATTGTAAATGGATGTAGTGATTTCCTATGAAGACTCCATGTCGGAGGTCCTCACAGAGGCTGTGGTTAGACAGCTTCTAAGTTGTCTTAAACGTTTCCATAAACCAGCATACACCAGCAGTGCCTACAGTGGCGTAGCGCAAAGTGATGGGAACCACCGGCGGAATGTGATGAGGAGTCCCTGAGTCTCCCATATCTCAATGACGTTCATTGGTCATGGGCTCCATGAGGGTCCCCTGAAGGGTTGATAGCCCCTTAAAGGGCTCGGTGCCCCACTGCATTGCAGCAGTTGCAGGGGCCTGCATTACCCCAGTGCCTCATTAAAATCATAGACAAAAGCATCTGTTTATTTTGGCTTCCCATGCTATGTAACCTTTAATTAGTGTCATATTCCTTGAACTGTAAGGGGCCGATTCCGATCTCGGTCGGAGGCGCACCCAATACCATTCGGTCGGGAAAAAAGCCATGCGAAAGCCTGTTACCCGACCGAACCGTACGCGGGTCCGGCCGAGCGAGTACGATGCGACTCGCCGACCGACTCGTCCGGGCGACCCGACCGCTCCGACCGACTCGTACCCGGACCGTACCGCTCCGACCGACTCGGTCGGACCCGATTCGCACCGCGCAATGGAGACGTTTTCCGGCCGGGTAAGTACGATGCGCACCTCGACCGCTCCGACCGACTCGCGCCGTCCGACTCGGACTCGCTGTCGGAGCCGTACTTTGGGGGTCCGTGTCGGACCCCCTGTACGCGTACCCGTGCGAGGCGCACACAGGGGGACCCAAGGGTCCCCCTACCTGTGCGTGTACGCCGCGAGCGCTCGCGGCGCACTCGCTGTAGGGGGCGCCCTTGTCCGCCTCGCACCCATTGAGGCAATGGGAGCCCGCGTACGCGTTGTACGACCGGCTCCCATTGAGTTCAATGGGAGTCCGACCGACTCGTGTCCGATAACATACGGACGCATCGGACTCGTTCGGTCGGACTGCACGGGTCCGATTCGGTCGGAAATCTCTCCGGGTCCGGCTCGGTCGGGGAAATTTCCGGCCCGAATCGGAATCGACCCCTAAGTGTCAGGAAATTCCCCTTGTCATCACTGATCATCAATTGTGTCTTCCCTATGCTCCTAGCTTTTATTAAAGATGAATTAATAAACCCCAGACAGGCATCTGACTCCTCTTGCAGAGATGTGCTCTCCCTCTTGTAACCAGGTATGTACCTGTATTAGGTGAATGTGTCAGCTTTAATGAGCTGTGGATGAAAAGCCATTGATGGGTGAGGCTGCAATGGGACATTGGGCAAGGATCAACTTGGAGATGCTGTACCTACCTCACAGTGTGTTACTGTTTCAGATGCCCCCAATCAGGGCTGTCAATATCATCTTTTGAGGACATCCACATAGGATACCTTTACATACACTCTACGATAGTGGTAATGATTTGCTAAGACAGTGCTTCTCCTAAAAATATGGCATGTACATACACCACCTGGACCTAAACTCTTTGTAAACGGAGGCAACACGAATGGCCCGCACATCAACTGAGATACTCAGCAGACAGGAAAATCATCCTGCACCAATCAACTGAAAGTGCAGTCATTAGGCCTAGAGACCTGGATCCAGCTAAACTCGATGCCGAGGCTACAGCATTCCTCTTCAGGTTCATGTATTCCAAGCTTTCCCACATTGAAATAGCAAAATAGATGCACACATGTAAATACTTGCCCACCTAACGGTGTGCAGACAAAATATCGAGTTGGAATTATAGAAGTACAGGAATATCGAGTCCTAAATATCGTCAGCGGGAAATATCAACAGCAAGAATATCGTGGTCGAGAATATCGAATTTAAGGTAAGAAACAGCGTTTTTAAAAATATCGAAGTCAATAATATCGTTTTTTTCATTAGTGTTATTTATTTTAGTGTATATTTTATATGTATGTGATGTATTTTTTTGTGTAAGTTTTGTTTATGTTTTTTAATATGTGTTAAATTTTTAGTAGTTATCAATTTTATTTTAAATAAATTTTGCGTTTTTTATTTCCTAGCGGGTTATGGATTTATAGGGGAATAGGGTGGGAAGTAATTTAATTATGATAAATTAATGATAGTTTTTATTTATTAATATTAATTTAATTGATATTTTATAGTGTTAATTGTGGGAAGTAATTTATTTTTAATTAATTATTAATTAGCTGTCAATTAACATTAATTAATTAATTGAAACTTAATATGGAAATAGTGTAATTAATTTTAGGTGCGGGTTGTGGGGTTTATAGGATATAGGGTGGGAAGTAATTTATTTTTAATTAATTAATAATTAGTTGTAAATTAATATTAATTCATTGGAAATTAAATATTGAAATTGTGTAATTAATTTTAGGTGTGGGTTGTGGGGTTTATAGGGGTGTAGGGTGGTAAGTAATTTATTTTTAATTAATTAATAATTAGTTAATTAATATTAATTAATTGAAAATTAAATATTGAAATTGTGTAATTAATTTTAGGTGCGGGTTGTGGGGTTTATAGGGGTAAAGGGTGGGAAGTAATTTATTTTTAATTAATTAATAATTAGTTGTTAATTATTATTAATTAATTAATTGAAAATTAAATATTGAAATTGTGTAATTATTTTACGGTGCGGGTTGTGGGGTTCATAGGGGGAAAGGGTGGGAAGTAATTTATTTTTAATTAATTAATAATTAGTTGTTCATTAATAATATTTCATGAATTGAAAATTAAATATGAGAATTGTGTAATTAATTTTAGATGTGGGGTTTATAGGGGTAAAGGATGGGAAGTTAATTGTTTTTAATTTGTTTTTTAATTAATAATATTTCTTTAATTGATAATTAATTATGTTAATTATGGAAGTACATTTTATTTTTAAATTAGATGTGGGTTGTGAATTGTGTGGTGTTATAGGGTAGGATGTAAATAAGATAATCCTGCTTGGGAACGGTGGCCACTTGGATGGACCAGTCGTGTCTCAAGCTTAACGGAGATAAGACGGAGCTAATGATTCTGTGCAACTACTCCATTACTGCATCTGGATTGAGTTGGCCCAATTGTCTTGGCCCGTCGCCAAACCCCAAAGAAAAGATTAAAAGCCTGGGAGTATGGCTGGATAGGTCACTTAAATTTGACAACCAAGCGGTACAACTTGCTGGCTCCTGTCACGGTATCATCAGACAGATGCGAAAAATTCTCCCTCTTCTTCCTGTAACTGCACGAAGAATCATGGTCCAGGCACTGGTGTTGTCCCGACTGGATTATGGAAATTCCCTCTATCTGGGCGCTCCAAAGGCCACCACAAGGAAACTACAGGTTGTGCAGAATTGTGCAGCTAGGTTGCTGCATAACACTCCCAAATCACATTCTGCCAAGCCTGCACTGAAATAATTGCACTGGCTACCAATACAGGAACGTATAATGTTTAAATCACTATGCATAGCACACAAAACCCTGTGGAGGACCGGCCCTAAAATCAATCTTTCCCTAATGGCCTTTCATCGCCCCGCAAGATGCCTGCGCTCAGCCAACTTGTTCCTGGCAACAGTACCTAAAATAAAAAGAGCACGATCCGGAGGCCATATGTTCTCGATAAATGCGGCAAGACTATGGAATACACTTCCCATCTACCTCCGTGCAACAACTCACCACCTCTCGTTCCGGAAACAATTGAAAACATGGCTATATCAGAACCTTCCTTAAAGATCCTCATCTGTTTGCTTGCAGTTTTAGCGCTGGGATGCCTAAGGGTAGCCATGCGCTCTACCAAATGCTAATTAATAATAATAATAAATGTATGTAAGAAAGTTTTTGTTTATAAATAATTTGTAACTAAAAATATTTCTTTGAAAAATATTTTTATATTTTATTTAATATAATATTTGTAGGTATTTGTGATATGTATTTAACATTATATTTTTTTATATTTTTAATATTAAATATATTTGTATTTTAATTTTTTACATATTTATATATATTTTTAATTTATTTTGTTTTTCAAATAATTTTTGTTGTTGTTGATATTTAGTTTGTTTTTAATTTCGAATTGCCTGGAGTGGAAATAGTAATTTTTGCCCCTCCGCTATTCAACACTTTCCCTGCTGTTGCACTCATTGGAGTGGGAATAGTAATGTTTCCCTCTCTGCTATACAACACATTTTCCCTACTGTTGCACTGACTGGAGTGGGAATAGTGATTTTTACCCCTCGGCTATCCAACACTTTCCCTACTGTTGCACTGACTGGAGTGGGAATAGTAATTTTTTCCCCTCCGCTATCTAACCCTTTCCCTGCTGTTGCACTGACTGGAGTGGGAATAGTAATTTTAACCCCTCCGCTATCCAACACTTTCCCTACTGTTGTACTGACTGGAGTTGGAATATTCATTTTTACCTCTCCACTATCCAACACTTTCCTTACTGTTGCACTCATTGGAGTGGGAATATTAAGTTTTTCCCCTCCACTATCCAACCCTTTTCCTACTGTTGTACTCACTGGAGTGGGAATAGTAATTTTTACCCCTCCGCTATCCAACACTTTCCCTACTGTTGCACTGACTGGAGTGGGAATATTAAATGTTATCCCTCCGCTATCCAACACTTTCCCTACTGTTGCACTCATTGGAGTTGGAATAGTATTTTAACCCCTCCGCTATCCAACACTTTCCCTACTGTTGCACTGACTGGAGTGGGAATAGTTATCTTTACCCCTCCTCTATCCAACACTTTCCCTACTGTTGCACTCATTGGAGTGGGAATATTAAGTTTTTCCCCTCCGCTATCCAACCCTTTCCCTACTGTTGCACTGACTGGAGTGGGAATAGTTATCTTTACCCCTCCTCTATCCAACACTTTCCCTACTGTTGCACTGACTGGAGTGTAAATATTAAATTTTATCCCTCCGCTATCAAACACTTGCCTACTGTTGCACTCTTTGGAGTGGGAATAGTAATTTTTACCCCTCTTCTATCCAACACTTTCCCTACTTTTGCATTGATAAGAGTGCGAAGTTTAAGTTTAAATATTTTTAAATAGTTTAATGTTTTAATTAATAATAGAGTGTTTTTTAACATAAATTGTATGTTATTGGTATATGTATATATATATATATATATATTTGTTAAATTTTTATATATTTTTAAACTTATAAAATAAATTTAAATTAATAGTTTATTTATTGTTTTACAGTAAATATATATAATAATTATTATATATGTGTGTTTAATTTTTTTAGGTTACGTTAATTTGTTATTTTTGTTTAATGTATATTAATTATACATATTTTTTTAATTAAGTTTATTTAATATTTCTAATTTTATTTTATATATATATAAAACCGATATTTTTACATCTATATTTATGTCATTGATATTTTTGTTTCGATATTTTTGTACTTACCTTTATAAATATAGGATGTTGATATTTTTGACATCTATATTTATGATTCGATATTGTGGTATGGGGATATTTTGGGTGTCGATGTGTTATCAGTGAACCTACCTAACCCTGTCTATGTCCCTTTTGTAACTCTTCCCACACACTTTTTGTACCACAAAAAGGCACACTTGCAGCTTGTGGTGCCAAAGTAAATCACTGATAATATATAAAATCTGCAATGAGATTAGTTCAGTGTATCACTGACGTTCTGCAAGATAACTTTCAGATACCTCATTGAAGACAGTGTTTAACTGGTAAAAACAGAAGTGCATGGTCCAACCATTTTACTTAGGAGCTTCTCACCAGCACAACTAAATGCTGGGCTTGTCAAATACCAAGGTGAAATACCAATTGCTTCCTCCACCCTACACTTCCTATCTTTATCTCATTCTTGCAAGTTCTTTTCCATCCCAGCTTTCTCCCTTTTTCACTATTTTCCTATCTTTCTCTTTCTCTTTCTTCTTCTTCTTCTTCTTCTTCTTCTCCTTTTCTGCTTTTCTCTCTCCTGCTCTGATATATATAACTTCCACCTCTATTCCGATGTGTACTACAGTGCTGTGTGTGGGTGTGTTTAACCCATGGTATGAGGACATTATCGGTCCTCGTAGTGTTGGTAAACCCTGACAGTCCCAGACAAACACTATCTTTGTGAGGATCAGTGCGCCATGAAGCCTGGTCACTACAGGTTTTTAGGCACTTTTGACTGAGTGTATTAAAAAAAAGTACTGTTATATTTGCTTCAGCCTGCTTTATATCCTACTGTAGTATCATAGCATGTTTGGAGTTAGAACAGTAAATACACACTCTATTATGGTTAATGGCCATGTGTGTGCAGGCATACAAAATTGTTTCCAGCCTGTCCTTAAACATCTGAACCTGAGACTTCCAGGACTGTGTAAAATTCTATGATGAGGCTTTAGCAATTGTATGTACAATAGTAATACTGCCCCTGCTAGCTATACCTGCTCCTGTGCAATTGTTCTTGTCCCTCCGACTCCGTATGGTTTAGCTACGTTCATGTCCTCAAATAACGGTAACTCTAAGGGGCATATTCACAAAGACACATCGCCGATTTAGAGGCACGTTACAGCCACGAAAGTGGCGATAGATTTATCGCCCTATTCACAAGCCTGTGCTAACAGCCCATATTGTCAGTTTCCCTGCGATAGCTGCCGCTAAAAACATCGCCAAGGCTGACAGCGACAACTAACGCTAATCATATGCAGAGTAGGCGTTCCCGTGCAAAAACTCACGATAACACCACTTCGCGATATTCACAACGACCAGCCAGATCGGCGATGCGGGCCTAAAACAAGCGATAAGGCGCGTTAGCAGCAGGAACTTAAGACCTGCTTTTCTCTGGTCTTAAGTAGGACGAAAACCTGCCGTATAAAGGGAGCCCAGCCCAGAGCCACATCTGAAGACCAACACATGCCATGGAGCTACTAATCATGCAGCTTGGAGACCCAAGAGGGCCACAACACCCACCGCCACCACCCCCAGGACCACCCCCGCACCCAGGACCACCCTCGCCCCCGGACTACCACCGAGGCAGCGCAGAACAAGACAGCGGACCTTCCGAAAATGCACCAGCCTCAGAGACTTAATGCCAGAGGATGACATTGCCCACTACAGGCTCAAAAGGACAACCATCCTCAGCATCCTGACCCACATTGCCCACAGGCTGATGGTACCAACACAGCGGACAACCAACATCCCACCGCAGACAAAGCTGCTGGCTGTGCTGTACTTGTTGGCCTCTGGTACCTTCCAACCAACAACTGGTAGAGTCGGAGGAGTCTCACAGCCAGCCCAATCAAAGTTCCTCACATCTGTCATGGATGCCATCATCAGCTTCATACCCCAGCACCTTCACATCCCACACACTGCGCAGGAACAGCTGGAGACCAAGCCAGGCCTCTACGCCATAGCTGGCTTCCCGCACGTGTTGGAGGCAATTGACTGCACACATGTCCTACTTGTGCCCCCTGCCGACTGCACACAAGTACCGCAACAGAAAGCACAAGCATCCCATCAACGTGCAGGCAATAGTGGACCACCGGGGACTGTCCACCAATGTCGTCGCCAACTTCCCAGGCAGTGTGCATGATTCCTACATCTCCCGACAGTCCATCATCAACCAGCGCTTTCAGGATGGCACCTGTGGAAATGCACTGCTCGTTGGTAAGTACCAACGGAACACACCACACACCTCAACTCCACAATCATACAACTCACAACTGTGGGAATGCACACGTAACAATATCACATACAACATGCCAACCAACATGCCCACCTACCAGACAGGAAAACACAAGGCACCCTGGTAACAGGGGCCAGACATGTAGACAAACCATCCTCAAAGGCATAGCCCCTCTGCCACACAATTGCAGAATGTGGGGAGAGGTGGGAACCAAGAATGTGCGAAGGAGGCAATGGACCCATGAATAAGAATGTACACAATGCCAAGTGTGGCGGTGATGTGCTGGACAGTCCTGAGTATGCAGAGCACAGAAATGTCCATGTGGACATATACTGCTTGTGTTTGCAGTGTTGTGGATAGTGGACGCAACCATGTTACCTCAGGAAGCGGGGAAGACCTTGGACATGTAGCCATGTCGCCCCCCCCCCTGGAAGCATAAGCGTAGTGGGCTGGGCCGGCGTACGCCAGTCCTGCGCAGGAGTGTGAAGAAATGGCCCGGGGCTCTGGGCGTGGTTCAGTTCTGGGCTCTGGACGTGGTTCAGTTCCGGGCTGGCCACAAAAGTGACTATGACGTGTGTCTCTGTTGTGGTTTCGGCGCCACCCGGCCCTTAATCGACAATGTTGCAATGTAGTGTTGTAGGGATTCTGCACATACACAGAACTATGCACAGCAATGCAGGACTTCGGTATATAGGGGCTACGCCTTCCTACAGCCTTAGTACCCACGAGCCCACGAACGGCTGCCTATAGTGTCCCACCTGCCCTCCTATGCACAGATGGAGAAACAGGCGTTTAGACAACCCAGAACACAACACTCCCATAATCACTCAGGGATCGTGGTAACAGGTCATTCCCTTTCGCTCAGACTCCCGTACTCATCCACAACAAGAGATTAACAGAGTCACTGAGTTAGTTTAAAATGTTTATCTTAACTAAGGTGCTCTAAAATGCAGTATACGAGCCACTACTAAAATCAGAATGCATAATACAAACATTGTCAGCATTGTAGCAAGTCCATACATCATAAAAGGAGAAATCATTGTATATTGATTCTGGAGACAGGACTATAAAACCTACTCTCCCTCCCCATGGACGGGAAAAATAAGATGATATCATAGAAGTTCTCAGGGTTTGTATAGCAGACCCCATACCTCTAAGACATAGATCATGTCTCTACATCACAGCTCCATACAGCTCTTCATTCTTGAAAAGTCTCTCCTCAAGTGTGTCTGTGTGTAACATGCAGTCTCCTAATATAAAAAAAAAGATGCGTGTCCCACAAACAGCAGCTGTAGAGAAGGTTTTGTCTATGTGCTAGGGCCTGAGCAGATCTAAATAACAAGGGACGGTGTTGTTTGACCTTGCTCACGATGTACAGACTAAACTCCAGGAACAAGCAGGGAACCAGCGCAGCCAGCGGGTCGCAGGTGACCAGCGAAAACATTCTTGCATAAGAATAAGCCTGTAGTGTTGTGTGCAAAAGCAGCATCATGGCCTCCGGACCCATTCTAATCTAAAGATGCCAACGGGGTCCCTCAAATCCACGACACCCTCCCCCTGGCCAGGTTGCAGAAGAATAGAAAAACAAGGTCCAAGTCGCAAGCAGAGTCAAAGCACTGAGCATAGCAGGGGCAAAAAAACAAAATCATCATAAGGATGATTAGTGGTAAAATACGAGAATAAGCAAAAAAAATAAAAATCTCATGTTGAACATTAATCATCGGAATCATATGAGATCCGTTGAACCTTGGAAGGCAAGGTGTTCCAAAAGACGGTACCCCTCCTCAGAGACAAGGAT
Organism: Calotriton arnoldi; assembly: GCA_963921515.1. Classification (NCBI taxonomy): domain Eukaryota; kingdom Metazoa; phylum Chordata; class Amphibia; order Caudata; family Salamandridae; genus Calotriton; species Calotriton arnoldi. Next base: position 957,730 of record CAWUFW010002119.1, read on the forward strand.
TGGACAACATCCAATTCAACAACTCGAAGGAGCATACGTGCTCATCATAATCCATAGCATCAAAAAGCATGGTAGTACATCCTGTATCGCACTCAATGTAGCTGTGGTGCAGCAGGCGCGACGCCCCTTCACAGATGTCCCATTGTGCCAGCACTCCATTCACGGCCGCCATCAGCATGCGGGTACCAGTTGCACATGATTGATCATGACGCAATAGGGGCCACAGCAACAGGTCATAATCAGGGCAAGGCCGTATGGCGTTTGAGAGGCACTAATCCAAAGCCCAGAAGAAAGGACAGTCGCAGCACCAAAAAACTGGATGGACACATGTAAAGTATGCGTATCTGTAAGTCACATTGTAGGCAGCACCCACAACAGCCATAGGCAGGCAACCATGGAATTCCTGCAATCGGCTACGGTACAGCTCCAGCTGGACCGGATGATGGAGTACCCCATGAAGGGCAGCCATTATGAAGTAGTAAAACAAGTACCAGGACAGCACCAGCGAGCAAGAGGATCAACGGCAAGCCACCAAAAGCGCTGGAAAAAATGGAATGAATAAAAGCCGGAATCACACCAAATATCATTTGAAACGAGGACACAAGACCTCAGCCCACCAATTAAATAAAAGGTGCAAGGCCTTCTGTGTCAGAAACATTTAATATTTGGAGTATCAACTCCCCAAAATGTAGTGGGAGATTTGTATTTAATAGGGATTGTATTTCACGTGATGTCCGAGCCACCTGTAGCTCAAATGTTTCACGGGCCGAGGTCAAGGCAAGTTCATGTTGGAATAACAGTGCTTTGAGCCTACTTAATTGGTTGAAGCTTGCTTTCATAACGGGAAGAGAAGGCCACAGACAGCTATCAGCAATGCCCTGCGGGGGCGGAAACAGGACGTTGCTGCTAGAGGGACACCGTTGCCGATACACCTACGTGTGCCGAAGCCATGCCCTCATGTGCAGCTGTGATCAACGCATGTCTGAGGTCCTCGTTGGGAATCAGCGGATACCCAACGGAAGGAATTGTTACTGTCGGAAATTGTTCCGGGGACAATTGGTATTTATATTTGGACGGAAACCCCTGTGGGTATTTCGTCCCATCTCTGGTAGCCGCTACGGCTGCCAGTATGTCGGTATCGACTTTTGTCATAGACCTTGTGACTGCTGCTACTGAACAAGTGGCTACTGCATTTCTGGCTGCCTCGTCAGCCAGAGTGTTGCCTACAGCGTGTGGTCCCACGCGCTGATGGCCAAGAGTATGTATTACATGTGTAAGTGGCAAGCCCTCTTTGAGAGCCGCCACTCGTACCCAAAGCGTTTTATGCTTGATCGTGTTACCCACATGACATGACATGACAGTAGCATGCACCCGGAGGGCGGGCTCGCCTGAATGGGGAAATAAAGGAGCGCTCGGGGCCTTGGCTCATACATGCCAACTGTTGTGTGTGTATCTTCATTGCCGCAGCATAAGCCAAAGGCCTAGCCTCAATCGCAGCGCGAGTTCAGCCAGGCCTGAAATCCACATCTGTGTCCGCCCTATCCTTACCATGGGCCTACACACACGTGGCCGCCCACCTTCAACGGCCAACATCACAGTGTTGTTGTCAGGCTTGCGGACATGTGCAGACAGGCATGACAATGGTGTGCCGTAGGAGTGCAAGTGATGCAACCGCGCAGCGCACACAAGTAAATAGGCTCGGGGGGAGGGTCGAGCAGCTGTGAGGCTACGTAATACACATTGATCCCGCACATTAGCCAGAAGCAATACATGGCATACATGAATCCCAAAGTCGCACAAATCACACACCACGAAACTTGTAAGTCTGCCAACACAGCATGCTGAACCACCAATTTACACTAATCTCACTTACCTCTCACAGGTGATCAAGGATATGCACTCGGCCCGTGGATGATGACACCCCTCCGAGCCCCGAACACCCCGGCCCAGAGGCAGCACAATGTGGCCCGCAAACGCACCAGGGTCATTGTTAAGCGCACATTTGGCGTGTTAAAGTCACGTTTCAGGTGCCTGGACATCACAGGTGGAAGACTCCTGTACAGCCCGGAAATAGTGTGCAAGATGATCATTGCATGTTGTGTATTGCACAACATATGTGTACGCACCAATGCCCCATGGATCCAAGTGCCAGATGCACCGGACGATGATGAGGAAGATGAGGCAGGTGGACCACACCCCACTGCAGCTGCAGCAGGAATAGCCCGAAGGAACACACTCATTAGCAATTTCTTCGCATGAGCACGTCACATTGTGACTGTCCTTAGCAATCATGGAACAGTACAAAATGACCACATGAACAGCATGTGCAATTAAATTCATTGCAACACACATTCCCTGTGTGCATGTCAGTCCTCTGCATTAGCACATCACTCTGACAGGTGTAAGTGCAACATTAAGTTCTGACAATCTCACAATTAGCATGTAGATGGTGGGTATGTCACCTCTGTACAGAGAGGCTGTTTAGGGTGTCACGTATTCAAAATGCCATTTCAGGGTGTCAAATGTGGTACGTAATCCCACTCATCAGCGTATCACATGTGTATAATAACATGACATGAAGGCTGTCATCGGTGTTCAAAAAAAGACAACAGGGTGTCATTTGGGGCCCAATATGACATTTCGGGTGTCATTTGGGGTCCAATATGACATTTCGGGTGTCATTTGGGGTCCAATATGGAATTGCGGGTGTCATTTGGGGTCCAATATGGAATTGCGGATGTCATTTGGGGACAAATATTGACCACCCTGATGCAGAGATGCACCCTGTGACTCAGGTCCCACAACATGTGCAACATGGGCGGAAGGGGGATGGGGGCACAGTGAACACCTCAGCAACATGGGAGATGCACGCCAGCCAAAGAGCCAGCAGGAATACCTTGCGTGGAACACACCAAGGTGTCCCCTGGACATATGTGCCATGTACAGATCACATTTGTACACGGACGTCATCCATCAATAGTAGTGAACAGTGTCAGCTAATAGATGCAAGGTGAGAAGTCACGCGCCTCCTCACAGCTACCTGTACACATCACTGTCGGACTGCAGCAAAACACCACTGCTGCCTCTGAGCATGCAAAATTGAACGTGAGGGCACGTACATGGCTGGTTAGGGTTCAACCGTGCCGGAAGGCGAAGCAGTGACATTCCCCCCCCCCCCAACCCACATCACTTTTCCAGAATGCAAGCAGGTGACATACTAACAGTAGGGATGTGAGCACCTTTGTCTGGACTAGAAGGCGGTAGCACATCTGCACCTCCGACCTTGGAATTGCATGGCCCGGCACCCCCTGAGAGATACCATGGCAGCTGGTGTTGACTCTCACACTACGCACAGCGCTAACCAAAGGCCAACGTATACACACCCCACACACAGAAGTCCTTGCTCGCAGTTCTCTTGCACGGAATGACCTTCACACTTACGCACAGACCATCCCAGGAGTCCAACCGCTGCACACTGAAACAAATCATTGCTCCGAGCTGTGGCATCCACATGACTTAGACTTAGGCTTTTTCACACACAGCCCTATTTCCTACATTGACGTGGGTCTAAGTTGGAAAAATGCGAGATTATTGTTTGGGAGCAATGAGGCCACAGCTAGTTCACACATACCCAGTCATCTCACTGCCTGTATGGGTCACGGTCAAACATGCGCATTGTTTTCAGTTCCCAGGGAGTCCCTTTTTTTGGAATCACTGCCCCTACATTCATCCATACTTTCATACTTGCTTGATCATAGACATGACACATCTGTGTGAATTAGTAATGTTTTGGTCCAATTTGGTGGAGTGTTGAAGCTGGACCAGTACATGGCCATGGAAACCCCACTTTGCATTGTTGCCCCCTGGAGGGCCAGCCTTGTGCATGTGCATGGGTTTGCACGTGCATGGGTTTGTTGTGAGATTGGTGATATGTGGGGAGGGCACCCTCTGGGCACATTGTCGACGGGGCCTACTTGCTGTTTCTATGTGTGCTGCAGTATGCCAAGGAGATCATGGACATGATCCATAGTCATTGTGGGTGTGCACTGTGCTATACATAACTGTGCATGTGTGCCGTTGTGCCCATCTCCCCCCGTCCCCCCAGTCCCTGGTCGTTACTCACCCTGTTGCTGTTGGGTCAGGTCATGTTGAGCAGTGTCCGGTCCCTCAACTCCTGCCACCGTCTCCCCACTGATGACTGTGGACACCATTTCCTCCATCTCGTCCAGCTCCTGCTGTGGCGCTGGACTCCCACCTCCAGTCTACATTGCTGCTTTCCGGTTGTTAGCGAGTTTCAGCTTTTTTTTGCGCTTCACATCATTCCAGCGCTTCTTGCAGTCGTCCACTTCCCTTCTCTTCACTCCGACTGCATTCACCTTGGCCAAGATGGACTGCCATATTGCATTTTTAGTTGCCAATGACACAGTGGAGGTGATGGACAGTTGTTGGTGGTGTTCTATCACCTCCGTAATCAGGATCTTGTTTTCCTGCAGACTGAATCGCGGGTTCCTCTTCTTCTTCTCCTTGCCCTTCTCCTTCCCCGTGGTCCCTGGCTGGTCCTCCGGGGGGTTTGTGGGGTTCTGGTTGGCCTCTGTACTTGCTCCAGCTTCCTCCATGGTGCTTCTCAGTAGTTTGTGTATATTTTGTGGTTTTTTGGCAGTTTTTATGGTGATTTTTCCCACCTGATGTGGGAATAGCGAGCCTGGCGCTGCTTATCACTGATGTTTTTATCGCTGTTGGGCCCATCGCCACTTTTTTCACGTTCCGGTCTCCTTTTTTATCGCCGTCCCATTATTTTTTACGCGGACATTTGACGCGTTATCGGGATACTATCGCCTGTTGCCGGCGTGTTGGGAATACGCCGTTAACACGGCGTTAGTTTCCCGCGATAGACGCCGTTATGTAAAGTTGCGTTAACCTAGGTTGGCGATAATTGTCGCCCGTTCTTGAGAATATGCCCCTAAGTTTCAGCTTCTGTTTGATAACCAATAATTCCCTGCCTCCATACTACACATTTTACAACTCTCAGTAAGAGCCTGCAAATAGAATGTCAGGCATTCCTGGGTATAGGGGTATTATATCAAAAGGAGGGACAGAGAGGGCTTAATGAAGGTCCAACGTACGTGCCCTAATTAAGTCAAGAAACAGAAAGGTACGAAGTTCCTATGTGTACTCTAGGTAGTGAGGAGGTGGGGAATACCTCCTGTTGGAACTGGGACCCTCACACACCCAGCAAGCTAGGTGTCATGCTTCATCATATGGGTCTGCTCCTCGTCGGGCCGGCGCTGCAATGCTCGACGGGCACCCATAAAGGGCTCTTTTCGGAGATCTTTAGTTCCTTGCCGTATCGGGTGCCGTGGGTGTGAGGGGCCTAGGTATGTGTAGATGTGGGATGTGAATGTAAAATCGGTAATAGGAACCTCTGTACTAAGTTTATTTATTCTATATGGGTCCCAACCTAATTAAAAGGAATAGGGGGCGACTATTTTGTTATGATGTGACAAAAATTTCGCTCAACCCCCAAGTGGTCAACATGTTTCTCGCCACAATTAGTCACGCTAATGATCAACTGGCGATTCTTCAGGACCTAATTTCAATAAACTATCTACAATGTGTGGCAAGGTGCAATGTTACCTACCAAATGTACTCCCCGTGGGTCATTACCCAGGAGACATCAAGCAACCAACCTAGAGTACGAAAAGAGAATAAAAACCATAGAATGTTGGAGAGTGATCTTCATAGAATACATACGAAATAACGCAATATACATATTCTAGAGTCAAAACAGTAAAATCACACAGTGCTGTCATGCAATTGATACTCTGTGTAACCTTTTATAAAAATCACTGTATATACGTGCCAGAACAGAATTGTGATATCAATAATGGTGGTGAGTAAAAAAGTGCTCAGCTATTATAAGGTCTATGTCTGCCTCATCAATTAGCAGCGGAGTATATTGACACTCAATGTAGTGTCACTGTATAAAAAGATGGATGGGACAGAAAAACAAGTTGTTTGTAGGATATCAGCACAATAGTTCGCTGCTTATTTGTTCACTATACCCCACACCAAAGGGGAAGAGGAGAGAACAAAGTGTGGGTCAGGATGCCAATAGCCCTGAAACAATGATGGTCCCAAGCCAATCACACACTCCCCATTTTCTACTGAACGTTCCTACCAAGCCGGTATCGCTAAGGTAGCGCCGCCCGCAGTGTCCCCAAACCGGGAGCTCGGTGAGCTGATCCGGTAAAGCGGTACACAGTATGAACGCTCCCAGTAACCCGGTCAAGAAGAATGGTACAAGCCTAGGGTTCAATATCTGAGCGCTCCTGGCGCCTGACCCCAATGTTTCTTACCTCCAATAGTTGATGTCAAAAAACGCCTCCGAACGTAGTATGCTTACTTACCTGCTCCCATTAGGAGCTTCGTGGTTGACCTACCCGCTCCGCTGCCACCGGAAGGTATCATGTAACAGGAAATGCCTGTTTAAATACCTGTTCCCGGGACCACAGAGCTGGCCAAGTGTCCACAGCTGCAATCGAGATGGGCGTGTTAACAGAGAGAAGTGATGTCATAATGCGTAGACAACATGGCGGCCATGTGTGCTGCAGTATGCCAAGGAGATCATGGACATGATCCATAGTCATTGTGGGTGTGCACTGTGCTATACATAACTGTGCATGTGTGCCGTTGTGCCCATCTCCCCCCGTCCCCCCAGTCCCTGGTCGTTACTCACCCTGTTGCTGTTGGGTCAGGTCATGTTGAGCAGTGTCCGGTCCCTCAACTCCTGCCACCGTCTCCCCACTGATGACTGTGGACACCATTTCCTCCATCTCGTCCAGCTCCTGCTGTGGCGCTGGACTCCCACCTCCAGTCTACATTGCTCCAGCTTCCTCCATGGTGCTTCTCAGTAGTTTGTGTATATTTTGTGGTTTTTTGGCAGTTTTTATGGTGATTTTTCCCACCTGACGTGGGAATAGCGAGCCTGGCGCTGCTTATCACTGATGTTTTTATCGCTGTTGGGCCCATCGCCACTTTTTTCACGTTCCGGTCTCCTTTTTTATCGCCGTCCCATTATTTTTTACGCGGACATTTGACGCGTTATCGGGATACTATCGCCTGTTGCCGGCGTGTTGGGAATACGCCGTTAACACGGCGTTAGTTTCCCGCGATAGACGCCGTTATGTAAAGTTGCGTTAACCTAGGTTGGCGATAATTGTCGCCCGTTCTTGAGAATATGCCCCTAAGTTTCAGCTTCTGTTTGATAACCAATAATTCCCTGCCTCCATACTACACATTTTACAACTCTCAGTAAGAGCCTGCAAATAGAATGTCAGGCATTCCTGGGTATAGGGGTATTATCCCATCCACCAAAATGGAACCCTGTACCAACACCCATTAGCAAGGAAGTGACCACCCCCAAAAGGATAACCTATCACCTCTGACTAGTACAGGATCATCCCCCAGCACCCACGAGTACAGGAGCCTTAAACGCTACATACTGAGATAGTAGCATCCTCTGATTCCTACCTGTAGAGGAGCATCCAGTGATGCATGCTTTGCCATTTCTGCTGACGTGTGCTTCCATTACATTTCATATGTTAATGCTTTCGAGTGCACATTTTTCATTTTTAAATGGGTGTTTCATTTAGTAATAACTGCACATGTATATCAAATAACATTTTGCTTTGTTATGGATTGATAGCGCATCAATTGCTCAAATATATGTATTAATGTGATTTATAATGTATAGTACATTTTAGTGAATGTACAACAGAATTCATGTGCTAATTCTTGCAATTTACAAGAATTCATCACAAGGACTTCACCTTTCGTAATAATCAGAACAAGCATTTGTAATGCAATAGGTCTCGCATTCGCGAGAGTTTGAGCTATTGGCACTGTAAATGATATTGTTTTTAACTTTTATTTTTTGTTTGGAGTGGAGTCGATGTATGTTGTTTGTAGTGGAAATATGTTTTTTGAATTGGAATTGTTAGTTGTGAAATTGTGTTGGGTGGAATTGTGTGGTGTATAGGGTGTTTATGTAATGGAATTATGTGGGATGGTGAATAGATTGGGGTGGGAGCTGTATAAAATAGACAAAGTAAGATTGAGAGGGATAGGTAGTATGTGTATGATGTGGTGAATGAAGACTCGATAGAGTAGTAGAAATAGTGTGTGAGAGAGAACGAAGGGGAGAGAAAGTTATAGACGCATAAAGATGCTGCGTTTGTGTATGCACAAGACACCAAAAGAAGTGGAGGAGAGTGTGTGATTGCAATGTGGATTTTTTGAAAAGTTATGGTAAAGAAACTGTGCTGAAATACGTGAAGTGAACCAATATGAGAAATGTTGGTTGAGTGTATGATTGTGCAATAGAATTATGTGGATAGTAATTATGTGGTATTAAGTGTAGTGGGCTGATATGGTATTGTGTGTAGGAAAGTGGCAAGTATTGAGTGGAATTATGTGGCGTGTTGTTGAATTATGAGGCATGATGTGGAATTCTGTGGTGTGGATTGGATGTATGTGGTGTGTAGTGGAATTATGTGTTGAGTGGAATTTTGTGGCGTGGAATGGAATTGTGTGGAGTTGAATTGTGTTGATTTGAATTGTGTGGCATTGAGTGAAATTATGTTGAGTGAAATTATGTGGCATGGTTTGGAGTGTATTTATGTGGAGTGTTGCTGTATGGCATGGAGTAAATTTCTGTGGAGTGTGATTATGTGCTATGAAGTGTAGTTTAATTATGTTGTGTGGTATGGAATTGTGTGGTGTTGAATTGTGTGGTGTGGCATTGTGTGGAATGGTGTGGAATTATGTGGAGTATAAATATGGGGCACATTGCTGAGTTTAATTTTGTTAAGCGTAATTATGTGTTTTTGAGCCAAGTGGATATATGTGGAGTGTAATTATGAAGCTTGGAGTGTAATTATGTATTAATGTATAATAGGAAGTGTAACGATGTAGGTGCCATGGCTCCTTGAGGGCAAATGGGTTCTGCATCACCACCTTGTGCAGCAGCATAATGTTGTGTTGTATTAAAAAGGGCACCTTTTTTTCCAGGTGGAGGCGGGGGTTGCAGTAGCCCTCTACTGCTGTGCACACACACACACACACAAAGCGCAGCGTCCGTTTGTATATCATTAACAATTACGGTACACAACACAAACTAAAGCGGGTTTTATCACTTCAAATTACATCAGCTTCGTAACGCGGTATAGAATTTTTGTACAAAATAAAGTTTTCAACATTTTGGACACGAATACATCATATGTATTTTTTTAGCATTTATGTCTCATACTGCAAGACAGACTGTGATGTATTTGGTGTGCCTCGTGGTATATTTGTGGTACCGTTAATCCATAGACCTACTTGTAGGCAAAGGCATATTCCCAAATTAATACTCCAGCTAGCCAATGAAAACCAGTAGCGCTAGAAATAATAACATGTGTTTAAGAAGTCGATGGATTTGGGAAAGAATCAATCTAAAAACAAGCATTTGCGATGCAATCGGTCTCGCCTTTGGGATCTTATATGTATTTAGCTATGCAGCACATTAGCCTGGGTGCTGAAACATCTACTGTTCTTTAACATGGAGGGAAAGTAAGCACCAAACTGCGTGACACACCAGGTATGGGAACACATGGAGAGAAATATTGCCTTTCAGCGAAAAATTGTATAGTCCAAAGCTCTGTTTTTAATATAAAATCAGGGCCTTCGGTGGTCATATCACTGAAAATACAAGATTTGAAAAAAATATTATTGTCTACGGGTGCTCGTGGAAGACAATTTCTAGAGACAGGAATCTAGAGAATGCTAAAGTGATTTTGGTATTTTACTGACCTCTGCTGGTCGTTTTCTATCAAGAAAGTTAAATAGAGGCAGTTACCAGAAAAATAGAAAAAGAAAGTCCCTCAGCAGAAAGCAATTTTGGTATTTTACTGACCTCTGCTGGTCGTTTTCTATCAAGACAGTTAAATAGAGGCAGTTGAACAGAAAAAAAAGTCCCTAAGTGGAAGCAGACAAGTCCTAGGGCTGATCTCCAGAGCCCACAAAGTACATACACATATGAGTATATACTAAAGTATATACAAGAGGTCTCGAATGCTCGACCTAAAAACGGCAGGGATGGCGCATATACAGCCAGCTATTAGAGAGGTGCATTAAGGAGGAAGGTAGGGCTGGTGCCCGAGTCAGTCACGTTTGGCCTCTGGCATTGAAAGGCGAATTGTACAGGGGAAGAGTTAGGCACATTGCACTGTCCCTTTGAAATGCGTGTGCCTGCCAAGCGTCAGTCCGAGCTACTGAACCGCGATTGAGGGGGAGTCAGTCATGTAACTGGCATATGACAGTAAAAGGCAACTAGGGACTGGGGGCGTAACAGTAAGACGTTAATTAATGGTGGATCAAAAAAGTGGGTTGGCTTGGTGCAAGGGCAGACAGAGATACTAGGAGGACTGTGTGTACATATATATACACGAGAATGTACTCCGTTAGGTAGGCATGGCTGTGGAGAGGTCAGTAGCACGTCAAACGTTGACAAACTAGCGACTAAGGGTGTTCCACAACAACACTAATGCCTATGCCCCCATGTAGGCACTTAAGCAGCACTCTAGGGCCCATTTGGCCAGGCGCAGTCAAACGAAACTTTTTACTTTGCTCGCCGAGTGCTACTACCCTCTTGTATATACATATCCCTGTCAGCACTCAGTGATGTCTCTGTTTCATGGCCCGTTCTGCCTCTGCAGAGCTATGCCTATGCCCTGTATACAGGGCTTTAAGTGGGCCTGGTTTCCCCGGTGCTGAGCACCGGCAGTTTTTTAAAGGGGGCCTCGAAACGGGTCTCTATCGGGCTCTGTTTTGTGCCCTGGCACAGGCGGTCCGTTTTTTTCCGGACTCCAGTGACAGCAGGCACATCGATGTGCATGTGCTCACACTGCTCACTTCTCACTCGTTGAGAAGTTACGGCATGACGTCATGCCAGGTGAGGTTCTAGGGGAAGGGAAATCCTTTAAGGAGAGTCATTTTCTCTCTGGATTTCCCTACTCTTTTTTAAACTCAGGAGCAGCAACATTGCTGTGGTGTCACCAGGGCTTTAAGTGGAAGCTTTTTCAATATTATATACAAGCCATAGTTGCTGCTTATTTATCTTATGCAACTAACGACCATTGACAAAGCCAATAGTCCTGACTTGTTGTAGGTATGATGTTACTTGTTGTTTCATATATCTGGATGCAATGACAGAAACAGCAAAATACAAGTCGGGCGGCACAGATTTTTAGCTTGCGTGTTTTAAGCCACGCCCTTAATTACATTGGCCACGCCCCTTTAAGAGACCCCCCCCAGTTTTTTCATCCCACTTAAAGCCCTGCCTGTATAAATCAAGTACCATGACTGTCCACATACCCCGCATAGCTCTCGAGTCCCTCTCTGTAAAGTCCTATCCTTCCTTATTTTTTATTTTGGGAAAGTTTTATTATGCGCGTACATGTCCCAAGGGAATCCGAGCGCTATACAGTACAGAGAAGGTGACAACCATTACAAATGGTGATTAAGGAGCACGTATCGGGTGACAACAGTTTCAAGTTACAAAAGGTCTTAGCAAAGGAAATACAAAGGGGGAAGGCAGCAGATTAATCACAGGAGGGGCTGCCCTTTATACAATAAACAAGCAATCGGTTTGCATTGTAATATTTTTAGTACCGTTTTTGTGTTAATGTTGATTAATATTGGCTGGTGTTGGAAGTCTTAAGAGTGTGCAGTGGGTTGCTCTGTAGGCATAGTAACACCATTGGCAACGCTCCCCACCCCTCCAACCAATCATGCATGCTAATAAATAAACACACAACACATTTCTTGTTTGGGTAAAATTGCTGCAGGTTTATTACATACACCGTTATGTAATATGGTGGGTTATCTTACGGGCGATCCAAGGGCAGGCAACCATCTGGGCCGCCTGCCCGCCTGATGAGCCAAGCAGCACTGGGCGAACCCATCTGTGCTGCCACTTCTGGTGATCCTCTTCCCGGATCACGTGACACATGGTCTCTTCTTACTCACGCCCCTTTCAGGGCGGAGCGTAGCATAGCAAACCCCCGGTTGTTCAGGCCCACAACCGCCCGAAGGACTAACGGGGCGCCGACACGGTTTTCCAGTAACCTCCCATGAGGCGCTTAGCATTTGGCTCTAGCACCCCCTATGGTGCCGCGCAGAGAGAGGTACCCTTCTGTACCCCTTTGCTTCCAGATCGCCCTGTAACTCTGCCACAGCTCTGGAGGTGGCCCCCGTCGCTGCCAGAGCCCCCCACCAAACAACTATGGTCCTACCTGCAACCTCTCATTTCTAAGGCCTCACGCAAGTCTAACAGGAAAAGGTCCATCCCCACTGGTGATAGGTGAACCCCATCCGCCTCAAAGTATCCTTTCACCTTTTCTTGAATCATCTCATGTCTGATGAATCCCAGACCCCTCTGGTCAGTGAACTTGCGCATTGCCCCGTTCACTCGCTTCCGGGAATGCTCAACCGCCTCCCCAGACTTCGCCCCTTGCCATACTCTGCGTGGAATCCTCTCTGACCAACAGACCTCACATTGCCCCATGCACTTGCTGATTTCGCCCAAGTCACTTTTCATGGCCTGCAAGAGTAGCCTCCTCCCCATGGCAATGAGGTCATTGCCCCCCAGGTGTATCACAAAAAAATTTTGGCGGTGCCCCATGGGCGGCTAGTCTCTGTTCCAATCTGTTCCTGAGGGTGCTCAATCTCATTCCGGGGAAACCCATCCACTCAAACTGTGTCTTTGAAAATCCCCGCGTCCAGTTCCGGTGCGCCGCCCACTGTGCCACCCTGGAGATGAATGAATGCCCGATCACCCATACCTGGAACCCTAGTAGAGTAAAGGACACCATTTACACACTCTGCTCTTTTAATGTTTATTTCCACACACAGTACACTCGAAATCACTGCACACTATGAATACAAACAAATTACTTCAAGGGCGGACGTACCGCTTGTAGCATTCCGACTCCCAACGCCCCACCTTTTTCACCCCCTCTGGCTCCATTCCCGCTTTGAACGCGGCCGTGGCCGCCCCTATTCTGAAGGAATGGCTGGAGTATTTTTTGCCTGGCTGGGCAAGACCCGCCCGAGTTAAGCTCGCCCTCATCAAGCGTTCCATCTGGTACCTCGTCAAGCGACCCTGATCTGCATGAATCAACAAATAGCCGGGGGCGTTGGGGCGAAGCGCCAAGTACTCCCTGACCTTGGCGACCGGGCAGTACCTGTGGTCCCCCAGCGGCCTTAACTCCACATCGACCCCCCGCCCTGCCTGATCCGTTTTGGACCTCCTGAGGTGGATGGACATGGTGCCAACCAGGACGACATCCTTGAAGCTTAAGGCATTGCCCGACCGGTCCGTCTTGGACCTCGTCACCAATTCACATGTACGAAACGCGCAAAGGAACGCTAGGCAGAAGGCTGCCGCAAAAAGTGACGCCTCAAACTGCGAATAGGTGACCCCTTCTATCACATCCAGCATGCCCTTGAGAGTGTCAAAATCGATGGGGGCCCTGTTGTCTGGGACCCTAGGCTCCTCTCTGGCCCAACCCTTGAGGGCCGCCCTGATGATGAAGGACTTGGTTGGGTCGCTCCCCCCCATCAGCTTGGCGTCGTGGCTCACCGCCGCCAAGTGGCCGCACACCCAGGAATGGCTCCTCCCCTGTTCCTTAGCCCACACTACAAATGCCTGCACTGTGCCCTCCCCCGATAGCGAGGAAAGTCCCAGGGATTGTGACACTTTCTTGAAGGTGGCCAGGTGTGCCCTATATCGTTTCCTGGTACCTGGGGCCAGCGAGCATTCTCCCAGTGCTCTCAATCGTTGCTCCACTACAAGATTCTCCAGAGGTGTGCCGGGAAGGGGGTCATCTCTGCTCTCGCTCGTGGCCAGACCTCCCGGAAACGGAGCCACTGAAAACGAGAAAGAGCATCAGCTGCCACATTCTTGACCCCTTCAATATACCTCGCCCTGAATTCAACATTGCAGCGCAGGCATGCCCTGACTAACTCTCTGAGTAAACAGAGGACCAACGGGCACTTGGCTGTCTTCCCATTGATGGCCTGCACCACCGCCATGTTGTCAGACCAGAATAGGACCTTTCTGTCTGATAGCGTCACGGGCCACAGATGTAATGCAATGACAATTGGGAACAACTCCAGGACCGTGATGTTGGCTGTGATGTTGCACCTGCGCCAGGCGTTGAGCCACTCCTGGGCACACCATTCGGCCCCCAAAATTGCCCCAAAGCCCTCCCTACCTGATGCATCAGTGAAGAGGCAGAGCTCAGGACTGTCTGCCCAAGGTGCCCTCCAAATCACCGTCCCATTGAACTGCGTGAGGAACTCGCACCACATAGCAAGGTCTTTCTTCAAGCCCTTCGCCAGCCTAACCAGGTGGTGTTTCTTTTTGACATTTGCTGTTGCTCTAGCTAACCTCCTGGCGAAAACTCTCCCCGCCGGGATCACTTTAGCTGCAAAGTTGAGCTTTCCCAGGAGGCATTGGATGGCACCCAGGGGGGCTTTGTCTTTCCCCAGCAATGCCTGAATGTCCTGACGCAGCGCCCCTACCTTGTCCGCAGGGAGTCTGGACTCGCCCTTAATCGTGTCCAGTTCGATGCCTAAAAAAGTCAGGACTTGCGCCGGACCCTCAGTCTTGCCAGGTGCTAACGGAACCCCTAGGTGCCTGGCCATGTCTTGAAAGCACTGCAAGCCTCTGCTGCACTCCTGCGTACCTGCCCCCCCTATGAACAAAAAGTCGTCCAGGTAGTGGGTTACACCCTCCACCTTGAACATCCTCGAGAGCACCCACTGCAGGAAAGAGCTGAAAGCCTCAAAGTAGGCACAAGACACGGAGAATCCCATGGGCATACATTTATCAAAGAAGAATTCACCCTGCCACTTGAAACCCAGGAGATGCTGGCTATCCGGGTGGACCGGCAGCAGGCGGAAAGCCGACTCAATGTCTGACTTTGCCAACCATGCTCCCTTGCCCGCCCTCCTGACCATGTCCACCGCCATGTCCAGGGAGCAGTAAGACACCGAGCACGTCCCCTCCTCTAACCAGAAGTTCACTGAGTCACCTTCTGGGTAAGACAGGTGCTGGATCAACCTAAAGGCCCCAGGCTCTTTCTTAGGTACCACCCCCAGAGGGGAGATAACAAAGCTCTTAAGTGGTGGCTGATTGAAGGGGCCCGCCACCCTCCCCAGGGCCGCTTCCTTTTTAATCTTCCCCAGCACAACTTCAGGTTGCTCCTTGGCCGATTTAAGGTTTTCCACGTCCCTGCTCACTAGTGGGCCCTGGTAAGGTATTCTGAATCCTTCCACGAACCCCTCAGCTAGGAGCAGTCTGTCATTGGGGTTCGGATACTCGCGGATCAGGGGGAGGAGGTTGGAGATGATAATGGGGGATGGACCCTTAGCCATGGGTATATTGGAAGACCCGCCCTTGGAGGGCAAGCCGGGGACGTCACTGCTGGGTGGGAGTGGGAGTGAATGGGGGGGTTTAGGGAGGCTGAACAGTAGGACTGGTCTATTTATCTTGCCTTCCCGGCAGCGGCGAGGGACCCTCTCGCTTGTTACAAGAAGTGGCAGGATGTGTGGCCCCACACTTGCTACAGGTATGGGAGAACCTGCATGCTTTGCCCCAGGAGCAGGACCCTACGTTGTATAACCTGCAGGTCCCATTGTACACTGTTCTTGCTCCCTGCTTCTGGCCACCTCCTCGACCACCCCGAAAGGACTTGTTGAACTGACCCTTCGTCTCCTGCTTCTGACCCTTGGGCTTGTCACCCCCACTATTGTTTGTGCTTATCTTGTATTTCCCTTCAACTGTGCGCTTTCCCATATGCTTGACCCAGAGCCTCACCTCCATTTTGTCCCACTCCAGTTCGGGACACATGGCCATCTTTTTTCTGAATTCACAATCATAGCGGTACAATCCCATCCCCCCGCTTGTCTCAGCCTCATTGGTGATAATGCTGGCATACTGAAACAACCCCGGCCCCTGATCCGGGTATTTTTCCATTATCACTGTAGCCAGGATGGCAAAAGCTTGTCCCATGTTGCAATATTCTTCTCTGGCCAAGCTTGGAACCGTACCTTCTTGTCCTCTTCCTTACCCCCCATCTTTCTTGTGTCAACCCCCTCCGCCCCGTGCATGAGCAGGGTAAATATGTCGATAAACTCTCGCCTCCAAATCCCCTCTTTGGCCACCAAAGGAACCTCCCACCCCCAAGGAGCACCGTCCAGAAACCATTGGCGCCATTGTGACGAGTGGCTTGGACACCACAGCTGCATTGGGCAATTCTGCAGAACGTGTGGGAGTGCTGACTACCTGAGGTGCGGTGGGCGGGATCACCACCGGGAGCGGTACCGTGGGGGTGGGGGCACTTGCTGGAGACGGAGTGGCCACCACCGCCAGATGCTGCCCACCCAGCTCTGGGGGGCTGCCAGTTGCCGCCCTGCCGCCCTGGGGAAGAGCTGCGCTTGCAGTGCTGGCTCCCCAAACCTGCTTAATAGACGGGACCCCAAGCGCACCCCCAGGAGGAGCTGACACAGCCCCTCCACCCCCGCTGGTCGAGCTGGCCCCAGCAAGGCCTGCTCTGACTTCTGCCATGAAGCTCCTCAAAGTGTCTGTGAGCTTACCCAAGTCCTCAGTTGTTGCCTAGCCCGCTGGGAGCGTGTTGCTGGCCGGGGGTGTTACTGGTCCAGGTGCCGGGGGCGGGGGAACGGGCAAAGGTGTGGCGGTAATACGAGGGGTGGTCATGGCCCGACTCTTGGTTGGCAGCGGGTCTGCCGGGAAGTCCTTGACTGTGGGCCTGCGTGTCCTCTTGGACCTAGTGGGGCCTGCCTCTTCACTGTGCTCCTGCTCTGTGGCCGGGCCGCACTGGCAAATCCAGAGTCCTCTGGATTATTGGCCTTCAAAAGTTCTGTGGCCCAACCCAATCCCTTGGTCTTAGCCATGGCGAGGAAGGCTGCGATCTGCGCTTCTTGGGAGGTGCCTGGCTGGGTTTCATCGACTTGGGGCATCCTCGAGAATAGAGGGGGGGATCCCTGACTATCCACCCTGCCTCCTGCGATTGGCGGCTCAATCTGGAAGAAAAGTAAAATTTTAAGCCACTTTGACCTGACCAGGTTGCCAGGCATGCCCTGCTTCTGTTCAGGTGCGCCGCCGCTGCGTCCCCCCCTTAGCTTCGTACTTACTTCCGCCCAGTGGGCTATCAAACTTTTAGCTGGCGACGCTCGGATTGGTGCTTCAATGGACTCTGTGTGTGGAGATGAAGGTAGAGGTTAAGTAACTCTCCACATACCTCCCCTTGCACCCTGCCCTCAGGGCCCCCGCACCCACCCAAGCTCCGTGGAGCGAAGAAAAGCACCCCAATTCTCGCGGGCACTACCCCTGACCAATGTTCAGCAGTCCTTCGAAAAGGGGCAGGACTGTTCCCTCTCCCTGCTAGTTAGGCCTAACTTACGCTGCGGCTTGTTCCTCGTGGGTCCCCCCTGCACCCATACCTGCTGCGGGATCGTGTCCCCAGGGCAATCCGTTGCTAGCTGCGCTGAACGTCCAATCCTGACCTACTTGTGGAGACAAAACATGAGTAAGGAACGTTCCGGCACGCTACTGTCCTTCCACACTGTCCGCTGAACAGTGCCAACTCCCTGACATAGGGGTCTGGAGGTTCCCATCCCCTCCGCCCCTACCCATTGTGGCTTCCCTCCCAGAGGGCCACATGGTACCCCTGTGCGCCCAATCCTTGTTACCTTTAAACCACGTCTTCCAACTGTGCGGGCCTGCACTTATCCCCTAATGTCTAGGAAGTCCCTCAGGGGGGCGAGGGGTACAGCTGAAAAACAAAGACAGCGCAGAGTGAGGCATGGCAAACAAACACTCCACAATACCATGCAGGGGGGCCCATCGGTGTTCAGCCGCAGGCCCCTGCCCAGTTCGGGGCCCGAGAGAAGCCCCACCTTGGGCCACTTCTCCTGCAGCGTTAGCTCCCATCCCTCACCTGTTACCCCTCTTACCACCCTCGCCCGAAAGAGACGGTTTTGTATTTACACCACCTTCAACTATACAACATTATCCTTGGATAAGCTTATCCACTATCCTAGTGCCTAGTTATGCGCTTCAACTTGGTCATCTTTTCCAAGCAGCACTCCAACTTCGTGAGTACCCAGCTTAATGTATCACCAAAGTAGGGATCAGAGCGCTTTACATGAGCACTAGTTGTATTACAGACGGCACATACATTCTCGGCTGGCAGCGGGCCTTATGTTGGCAAATTCGCTAACCTCCCACCCCGTGTCCGGTGCGTGAAGAGGAGGACAAAATGGTGGGGGGAGGCCTATATACCCCTTCCCCTGTCCTCGCGCCCAGGAAGTGACGCCTGACTCGTGCGCCACCACCAGGCTGGGGGGACTCCTCCCTGAGTCCCTGCCCCAAAGGGGGGGGGTGGGGTGCCCAGATGTTACTAGAGGCCTGCCCTCCTTAGTGGCCCCCTGCGGGGGCCTCGGACAGCCGCAGATATGTCTGGAAGATGTATGCACGCTGTGAAGCTGTAGTTCGGAGCGAATGAGATGGAAGAGCTCTCCCTGAAGAATCCTCACCCGGACTAGTACCTGCAGCCTGGACAAGCCCTTCCATAAAGTTGGAAAGGCAAACAAAGCGCTATTCAGAGGGCATGGGGACCGAGGACCTTCAGCACAGCAGGCAGACTGCGAGGAAGTGACCGAGCCGGGAAGGTTTGGAGGGCAGGACCAGGAGGCAACGCGGCATGGAGAACTGAACCATGCGCAGTTGTCGGTCTGAGTGAGCAATTAAAACAAGTTGAATAAAACCAGCCGCCATTATTAATGTGAGAGTGCCTCTCTCTTGCTCAGCTGTTTCCTGTGCAAACCTCCGCACAGCAGCACCGAGCAGCGAAACGAAGAGGACTCCCCTGCAGCACTAGTCCTAAACAGAACAGGGGAGCACAGACCATCGACTAAACGTGCCGGGGCAAGCAAAGCTCTGGCATCTCAGGGGTCTGGAAGCAGGCAAAGTAGTAACTGGTGCAAATAAAGGAGTGTTGGTGCACATGAAGGAGGCACTTCAACAGCCTGCCTGTTTCAGTCCTTCCAAATCACATCCAGTTCACACACACGTGACTCCATAACCACAGGATCCTCTCTCCTGCGCTGCATCTTGCACAACTGCATCTCAGTTATGCCTTCTATCTACATCACATTGCTAATATCAACCAGAAGCATAGGCTGGCCATGCTTCAAATCGAGGATGGCGCGCTGCAAATAAAATCAACAAGGATTTGCAATGCAATAGGACTCGCATTTACGCGAGACCTATTGCATTGCAAACGGTAGTCATCACGGACAATGGGCGGGAGGGGTGGGAGGGAGAAGGCACGGACAACGGACGGGTGGGGGCGAGAAGGCACGGACAACGGGAGTGCGGGCGGAGACAGAGGGAGGGAGAAGGCACGGACAACAGGAGTGTGGGCGGGGGAGGGGAGGAGAAGGCACGGACAACAGGAGTGCCGGTGGGGGGAGGGGTGAGTAGGCACGGACAACGGGAGGGAGGGGGGAGTAGAGAAGGCAGTAGGAGAACCTCATTAAAGAAAATAGTGCTCACAGTCTAAATAAAACGTACCGTGTAACACTCGAAGTAAAGGGTGCCAGTCGCCATGGGAGGTGACAAATGAAGAGGAGGCGGTACTATGGAGGGACTAACAAGCCTATTGATGAATCAGAAGCCAGTATTTAGGACAGACGATGACACAAGCCAATGGCAAACATGGGCAGAGAGTGGGCGGGGCTTCTATTCGCTACTCGTCTACAATAAGTCTCGCAGAGCAGCGCATGCGCGCTGGCTCAGGCTCGACCTAAAAAGGTATCTCAGTTGAGTACAGACACAAATGCGAGGAGCGACATCTTCAGCTTTCCTCAGGAGCTTAGTTTGAGCTGTGTACTGCAAATATCACCTATGGAGGCCACGGGCTCTCGGAGGCAGGCCTTATCTGCATATTTCAAAGCTCTGAAATTACATAATAGAGACAGGGAATTACCTTGTCAAAAATGAGTAGCAAATTGAAAACAAATTTTATTCATCGAAGGTGTGCTGGTTAAGGGTAATATAAGAAACCCAGATGGGTCCTTTGGTCCTAACAAGAATTTGCTAGTGGGCTAGATGGGAAGAGCTAGTTACCAAAGACTGATTTAATCATTTAATCATTTAATGAACACAATCAAAAATGTTGCTATACCTTAAAATATATTGCCATTGTTATGTTTATTTTTTTTATTTACATCTGGTCATACAATCTGCACTAAGTAAGGGCATTCATTTTATTAAAGCCTTTTAAGTATATTGTGTGGGTTTCTTGTGTGTGTCCATCCATCGGGAAATAAGTTTCAGCAATGTACCAATAATACAACTAATACTATAGTCTCTCAAGACTGATCGTTGCCCTATATGTACCATCATCAAGTAATGCATGGGAGGTTTGGGTTACAATCCACAAGATTCCTTGGCTCGAGTTGGTTAATGGGCTAAACCTGCACCTTGCCAGAGTTTTTGCTAGTAAGGCTGCAAAAATATATCACCAGCATCCCCACCAGTGTATACGTTGATTATTATAGGAACAGCCCCCTCAATTCATAATTACAGGAACATCCCCACCAACATAAGATATACCCTACCAACCACCAATATAGGATAATGGGGCATATTATCAAGGGCCTTATCTCCGCTTTTTTGGCTTTAAAAGCCAAAAAAGCGGAGATAATGTTTACACCCTATTAACAAGGCAGTGCTAACATGCATTAGCGCATGTTAGCAGTCTTGTTACCGACGCCTCGCTTTGTATCTCTAATGAGATGCAAAGTGGGTGTGTTGTGTCAAAATAACACAGAAAATGTCCCTAACTGCACTTCTCCGTATTACCAAGCCGGCCCAGGACACCCATAGCGAAAATAAAAGCCGCGCTAAGCGGCGGTTATCGCCGTAACCTAACGTCTGCAAAATGTCAGACTTAGCTATATTTGTAAAGGGAGGTGGATTCTGAGGCTGAGTCCACATCTCCCTATTACCAAGGATTCCCTTATCGCCGCATTTGTATCGCTGGATTTCCAGCGATGTCCCCTATTTTGCCGCTATCGCTGGATTTGTTATCGCTATGGAGATAAACGTTGATGATATCACGTTATCTCAGCGATTCAATCCAGCGATAGCCGGCGATACAAAGAATAGCGCTAATCGCGCTCAGCGATATTTCTCTCTGTGTGTTGTTAATATGCCCCAATGTCTCTCCAGATACCACTATAACAGCATTTTCCATCACCCTCCAACATGGGAGTATCCACACACCCACTGCGAAAAGGAGCATCCTTCACAATCAACCAGTATTAGAACGTCAATACCCACTGATACAGGAAAATCCTCATCCACTGGCATCGGAGCATCTCCCAGTATAGAAGAATTCCCTCCTACTGATCCCTCCTACTGGTGTGTGAACAGGCACACTCACCAATAAAGGATGATTATCTACTTACTCAATTTGGAGCAATCGCCCATCACCTCACACTCAAAAATGGGGAAGCAGCCCCTACGATTAGCAAATTAAGAAAGGTTTTGAAGCTAGTGGGCGAGGGGAAATTCCTGTACATAATACTAAATCCAATACATTATTTATTTATACAATCTTAACCTGTTATCTGTTATGATCTGTCTGTCATTAAAGTGTACTCGTGGGCTGGTATAGTAACTTTTATGGGTAGCAAATGTCCAAGGAAATAGCTGACTCAATTTAGACTAGACAGTTTCCTCAATTTGAGAACAGACCTGTGCAAAATAGTCGACTGGAAGATTCTTGTGTGTGCCCTTGCATATTTTGCAAGCATAAACATTACTTCTTTCTTAGATGTACATTTTTTCAGGCGTACTCTTGTAGGACAACAAAATGGATTTCACTGTAAAAACATTATCCATTTCATGACTTCAACCACTACGTGCAACTGTGTGTGTTTCCAAGATGTGTATGCCACATTCAGTCGCGAACACATTAATTTCATATTCCTCTATTCTCAGTTGCAAACTTCACACGTCCTTTGTCCATTACATAAGTCTGTGCAACAGTTTCCACAAATACGTTTTTAAACAAACACTCTTCTGTTCACCAAAGGTTTATATTGACTATTGCTATTTCTCGCCTTCATTCTCGCTTTCCTCTTCTTGATTTCCCAGTGTTCCATCCACCAAACCTGCATACTTTTTT
This sequence comes from Calotriton arnoldi, assembly GCA_963921515.1. Taxonomy (NCBI): domain Eukaryota; kingdom Metazoa; phylum Chordata; class Amphibia; order Caudata; family Salamandridae; genus Calotriton; species Calotriton arnoldi. The sequence continues at coordinate 980,055 of CAWUFW010002119.1, forward strand.
ACTATACCTCTATCTGTCCCCTTGATGTCCGGACAATGGGGATGATTATGATGGCGGACGGACTTAAGTCCGTCCGCCACCGTCCCGGGAATTGGGACCACCCGCCTATATGGCGGCGGTCCCGCACATGAAATTACAAAGCGACCGCCACTGTGGCAGTGGCATTGTGCATGTTTACCATTGCGGCGGGTGCTGCTGGCTGCAGCACATTCGCAATGCTAAAAATGCATGTTTTGCATTTCCCTGCACTATGTGGCAGGCACCACGCGGTGCCTGCCACCTGGTGCAGGGAACTCTATGGTGGCCCCCAAGTGCAACGTTAACATGCCCCTGCACAAGGGGAGCCCGCAACAGGCCCCCAAAGTACATCCCCGCAAGCCTTTCAATGGCGGTGCAGCCGGGATGCAGCATCCAAATCTGGCGGCCGGTGCCTGCTAGGCACCGCCACCATTTTGTGGATGCGGGGTGGGTCCGACAGGCAATCGTAATGATTGCCTATGTCAGACCCGTGGCGGACGGGATTTCCGCCCGCCAGGCATACCGCACGCCATCCTGATCTGGCGGGCGGTAATTGGCCGCACGATGGCGGTGAACGCGCCACCTGCAGGCTGCCGGTGGCGGGTTCACCGCCATCATAATCACCCCCAATGTTCTTACAATTTACAAAATAAAGTATTTAGACTAATTATAGCACTCGTAATTTATTTTAACGCATACACTATTATTAAATGATATTTTTACCAGATTAAAAAGAACGTCTCATTTCTAATTTTTAGTCATGCTGCAGAGCATCCACGCTGCTCTACAGCATGGCTAAAAGACATTAGCAAGGTCACTAGTTCTCACATAGAGACCTATTAGCTTTGCCAGTGCATGTGTTTTGCCTGCTCTCTCCCCAGATGTCCCTGTGTCCTCGCTGTTGCACAGTCTGTATTCACTACCCTGCCACTCTCCCTCATGATCTCCGCCATACTCCCCATCCTGCTCTCTATACCGCTTCCCGTTTTCAATAACTGAAAAAAAAATGTATCTTTTTTATGAGGACCTGACAGCTTCTAATGCTCACCAAGCAGCTTGCCACCTTTTTGGGCGATCGCACAACTTCCATTTATTCTTTTCTTTACTTTTAATTTACCGACCTAACATATCTGCCCACCATGTTAGATTGGTAAACTAATAAGCATTGGGAAAGCCAATAGATCTCGCCTAGGCAAGAGCCATTGGCTTTATCAAAGTCTTGTAGCTATGTTGTAGAGCAGCATAAACTTTTTTTAAAAGTGCCATGATGTGGCCTGCACTGACTGTGTCATAGCGCCTTTTATTCTTATGGCGAGTTGAAACACAGACAACGCCAGGGTGGGGGATGGGAGGGGAAGAAGAAACACGTACAAGCGGTGGTCTAAGTGGGCGGGATCAGAGGGAAATGACGTGCCCATACTTTTTAATTTAAGGAAAACAGTTCCCCTACTTTCTGTGGAAAGATAACTTGCCCAGGACGGAAAAGTTTGAGAGCTGAAATGCTTCAGCTGCAGTGTAAGGCAGGGAGTATCCTGTGCTGTGAAACCAAAGGCTGGCATAGAAAAGCCTTCTTGCCAGGGTGCCGTTTACCTGAAAGAAATGTAAATGTGCACAACGGGTCAATCTGCAAATGTAAAGGGAGCTCCGAAGCCGGTATTGGCTTTGATTATTGGGCAGCACTTGACACTTCCTGATGACATGGATTTATTCTTTTTGAGTGGTATTGAAAAGGAGTTACCAGCTGATTGGTGAAGTGTGATTTTAAAGGGGCGTAACACAGGCCCCTGCAGTGCCCTAACTATTGGGCTCTACCTATTCTTCACTTTTTAAACAGGATTTAATTCTGTGGCTGTCTGGTTACATGCACAGACCTCTGCAGTGCATTAACTAATAGAGGTTTCATAAAGTACAATAGGGCATTTCCCAATCATTAATTTAACTTGCATTTATTTTACATTTAAGCTGTGTTTTATTTTGTATGTACATGCCTGAAGGTGAAAAACCGCAAAAAGTTACAGCATATTTTGCTTCTTAGCCACGCCTTTGATCCTGTCCGTACGCTCACTCGCCCCGCCCCCCCATTGTGCACAGCAGCACAGTTCCCTTACATTTTTTTAATGCACTTCGACCGCTGCGTACAAGGGTGGGAGTAGGAGGGGAAGAAGCAATATGGACAGGGAGGAGGGTGGGGTGGAAGCAACACGGAAAAGGGGGTGAGAGGGGGAAGAAGCAGCATGGACCAGGATGACAGGGGATGGCAAAATAAAAATAGTATCTCATTCACAGCGTAAGCAGTGGAAGGACACTAATCAAGATTAAGCAATCAGTACTTGGTCCATGCTCCACACGAAAGAAGAGGAAGTGAGTCAGCATGTGCTGGCCAATATAGGAGGCAGCAAATAAAAGTGACAATGAAGCCAAAGAATGGTAAGAAATGGCGGGCTCCAAGCCCTTGTAGTATACAATATCCATCTTAAGCAACAGCTCATGTTCTGTCTAAGGCGAAAACTAAAAAAGTGACTTTGCCTTTCTCCTCTTCTCAGCAGTGTGCAAAAGGAGGGGGAGTCGGTGCTTAATTTGAGCTGGTGGTTGTCATAGGGGTCACTGGTACCTATTTTTGGTCACCAGCACTTATTTTTCTGCATCAGATATTTTGGAAAGCTAGAAACGGAAAATCACACAAATCGGAACACCAGAGGAAGACAAAGATGGAAAGAAACCCCGTCCCAAAGAGAGAAAGCAGGAACCTGCAAGAGTGAGCTAAAAGGGCTGAGGGTGTCTGGTAGTGGATTAAAGAGGCCTGAGGTGGATTTAAGACTGGGCCGCCTCGGTATTCCATGTGCTGAACTTTAATTGCGCCGGTGGCAAGATTCTGACCAGAGTTTTGGGCACTGGAACTCATTCTTTTACAAATTAAGCAGTGGGGGGAGAAGTTACATTTCTCACAGAATGGGCAAAGACAAAGTAATTACTCTAAAAATGACTTGGACAGAAACTGACACTGATTACACCAGCATGGTTGACAAGGATGCTTTTGGATGAACTTTCTGAAAGGCGCAAATGATAACTCGCCGCTTGACAGCATAAGATGAGAGAGTACTACTCATTTCGAGGGAAGCCAAAGCCCATTCTATGCAGATTTTGAAGAAGTGGTAAAAATATATCTTCTCTACAGCTGCGCTGTCAAGCCAGACCTAAAAAGGGAAGTTCACCTATCACAGATAGGCCATTATTATGAAACATTTAGAACAGTCATGCGCTAATGTTTGGTGAATTTTCTCATTCAAAGACATACTACTTTGGGAGGTCATTTAGGGACAGATGTACGAAGGGTTTTCCATTTGCAAATTGTCTGCAACCCTATTTCAGGCCATTCGAGAATGCAAAAGCCCTTTTCTTTATGTACAAAAGGGAATTTGGTCGGTCCAAATTGCAATTCCTTCTGTTTGGTAATCACTATTTTTGCGATTCCAAATAAGAAATCGTAAATAGTGCTTTCCAAATCGCGAACTGCAAATAGTATATATGAAGCATTTCCTAATTGCGGATAGTCACAATATGCAGTTTCAGGAAATACAATTACCATCAAATCAAAACAGGTGTTAATCAGATGCAACTTATATAAAGTGGCACAAAATGCATCAGTCCCTTTCACAATGACAGCTTTGTATGTTCTGGTGAGGAGGATAAGTGATTTTAGGTGGTATGCAGAGAAGGAGACAGAAGAGAATTTTTAGGATTAGGGTAAACCTTTTTTTATCAAATTTAAGCGGAGATATTTTAGAAGTACAGGCTTAGTAGTCAGGTCATTTTAGATTTAATAGCTGATTTACATTTACAGTTACAGACTCCCCACAGACAGAAACAATGTTATTCCACCACATGTACTGGTACTGTGTAGTTTACTCCTTTTAGCTTCTGAAGTTACCAGGAAGTAATATCAGTTGCAGGAGGAGTGCCCCAAAGTATGTTGTTGCGGGTTTTCCATAGGTTTCTTGATATTATGTTGTCCAAAATTCATGAATATATTTATTTTCCAGCATCTCAGCAGGACTCACAACATACCAAATGGGTATTTTATCATGTGCCACATTTTCCTAATGGTATTGAATGTATAGGTGATACACATATTACCATCTGCAAATGAATTTCTAGGTTTCTATAGAAGCCACAAAAATATTCACTCCATCAATATGCAGGTTGTGTGTGATGCTTCATGTATTATTACAGACCTTGTTCTGCCACAGTGGGATATATAATATCTGAGATGGGCGGTGAACTTCGCTCCGTTCGCGGAGTTTGCGGAGTTTTCTGCACTCCGCGTGCGGAGCTCGCGCAGTGCAGAAAACTCCGCTTCGCGATGTGCAGCAGGGTTTTTTCCCCGCTCACGATCGCAAACGGTAAGTTTGCGATCGCGAATGGTAAGTTTGTGAGCGCGAGCTGCCGCTCGGGTAGAATTTCTACCCGAGCGGCAGGAATACCAGCACAAACTGCAGTTCGCACTGCACTCCGCTACTCGTGAAACTTCGCAGAGTTTTTTGTAACTTCGTGGAGTTTCGCGCAGCAAAACTCTGCGAACTACTTCAGGCTGTCTCAGGGTGATTTTGTTGATAACTTTCTGCTTGGTAAGCCTATAGAAATTACTTTACGCACACTTTAGCCACAAAAGTACTAATTCATACTAATATAAGCTTCCTTGCCTTTGTCGGAGACAGTGCATATGCATTATGGCCTTGGATCATGACATCATGTTTGTATCCAAGTACAAGGGGTGAGCAGACATACAACTGTGCTCACAAAACCACATGCTCTGTTATAGAGAGGATGTTTGGAGTACTAAAATCACACTTCAGGTGTCTGCGCAAGAGTGGTGGAGCCCTCCAGTACTGACCGGGCATATGTTGCAAAATGATAGCTACATGTGCAATGTTGCATAATCATGTCATGAGGAAGAGTCTTCACAGTGTGGAAATTGATTTGGATTCTGATCTTGAGGGAGGAATGTCGCAGGTACAACCCTAATAAGATGGATGTTCTGCTGAACTCCAAAAATTCCTTTTATTACGAAATCATAATAATCTTATTATCAACAGAAAAAACAATGTATACAGACACAAATGTGTTCTATCTAGTTTTGTTTTATCAAAAACAAAATACAGATAAGCAGATAGCATTTGAGAAATACAACAAGCACATTAATGCTTTCCTCTGGAACGGCTTGCACTGCTGTTTCCCTGCATTACCTGCCTCTAGAGTACCACTAATATCTGCACTAGATGTATGTTGGCGTGTGCGCCTAAGGTTGGAGACATCAGGCTCTTAGAGACCACTTAGACTTGATGCCCCTTCACTGTCACCTACCCCTAAATCTGCAGGGCTAGATATAGTACTGGTTTGCATATTTTCCAAGACGGATGTGACCTGCACTAATCCACGTGCCACAATTCAGGAAGGATCTCAGGACCTGACTCTTCAAATGAACCACAGCGCCCAGTCGGACCTGCAACCGCCCTCACCCCCCCGGCGCCTTGAGACCCTGATGGGTGAGTAGCCGTGCTTAACAAGTACTGATTGATTGACATCTGTACCGTAGTGACTCATCTGAGTCATCAGAGTGCGCCTGGATAGCATGGTAATGGCCTGCGCCATCTGGTTAATTGATCTGCTCAATACATCAAACTGCAACATATGTTGGCGATGCCTACGCATTTGAGTTCCATAGTGGTGTTGTTGCATTGCTGGAGTGAGTTTTTCCACAGTCTGTAAGTTTAGCAAAGTTGTGAGTCTTATATTTTGCCCATCCTCATCTATTTTCCTAAAACGTTCTTGACCATCAAGCAATTGTGACATTGTACGATTCACACACATCATTTGTTGCTATACACTTTTTATATTTCTTGCTTGCAGGCTGTTAGACATGTCAGCTTTAGGGTGGTCTTCCCCAAACTTTTTGCCTTACTCCGTCATGATTCGCAACCCGTGCTCTCGGGCCCACCCCCAAGGGGGCCTACCTGTGGGACTTTCCAGTGTTCTAATAAGCTTCCTGACTTTCCACTGTATGCATATACTGATATCCTGGCTCTTGGATACTATTCAGAAATCCCTATCCATTCCCAATCCATGGTGGGATTTGTGGTAGCAAGTCTGCTCTTGATAAAAAATAAATTTCCTATAATTCCCTGCTCACTGCTTCATATCCACCCTTGCAGTTCAAGGATGGGTGGAGGAATTCAGCACACTTGTGGCTGGCAGCTGCTAGTCTACTCATACCTGATGCATGTGATCAATGTGAGCTCTTTTAAGCCCCAGCTCCCTTCCGTCCAGTGTTGGTCTTTGTAGCAGTGCTTCTGTTTGGCTGACTGACCCCTTGTTTCCTGAGGTTTTGCTATCCTTGTTTCCAGAGTTCCTGAGCTATAGTTATTCGTTGTTTCCTTTTCCTGAGCTACAGTGCTAACTTGATTCCTGAGCTGCCCCTAAACGTTGTTCCTGAACCAGCACTGCCTGCAGTGCTTCCTTGAATTCTAAGCCAGGACTTTTAGTGCACCCTTTTACTCTCTCTTTCTGTATATACATTTTCCCCTGTGTCTGCTTTTTTTCCTTTCTTCTAGTGTCTAGTTTGCTACCTCCTTTTCCTGCTGTCTTAGCTTCCATTTCTCATGTGTAGTTTGTACTTGCTTTCTGCAAAGTGTGCCCTTAGTTTTCCTTTCTTTCTAGTAAACTTCCCTCCTTGCATACTCCTTTTCCATTCATGGCTGTGTATTTAGTTCGACACCATTGGTGATACAGCCTGTTTGATCGCCAGGATCCATGAGCACAGCTGATAACCTAGGTGGTGTTTTATGTCCACTGTGATTATTGTCTTTGAGTTACTTTTATAACATCACCATAGGTATCAGCTCCACGGATCCTGCCTTTGCATGTATATCCTATATTTGGGTATTTGTAGTTAGTATCTGTAACAGCAATTGTGAGTGAGGAACTTACTAAGCTTCAGTCTTACAGTATGGATCTCATGAGTGCTTTACCCCACATTCCCTTTATTATTAATGTTATTATATATATGTCTTGTACGTCTGTCCTTGATGTTAGTTAGTCTGAATGACAAATTGCCTCGAGTGCCTGAGCCTTACCTCTCTTGTTCCTTTGTGCAGAGCTTCCCCTTTGGATCCCCTTTCTCCTCTGACTCTCTTTGTGATCTTTGGAACAGCCATGTATCCAATATTCTGCTTACTTTGTCTACCTTACCACCAGTCCTTGCCAGAGTCCCTAACATGCTCCTCCATATTATTCTGCTGTCGTTTTTGATGATTTAGGACTCTGTGCACTTTGCCACTGCTAACCAGTGGTAAAGTGTGTGTGCTCACTCCTTGAAACATGGTAAGATTGGCTAATCCCCCCAGTTGGAATATTTAATTTACGTATAAGACCCTAGTAGAATGGTACTACATGTACCCAGGACCTGTAAATTAAATGCTACTAGTGGGCCTGCAGCGCTTGTTGTGCCACCATCTCAAGTAGCCTTGCAAACCTATCTCAGGCCTGCCAGTGCAGCCTATGTGTGCAATTTTAAACTGCCATTTCGACCTGGCAAAATAAACCTTTTACCAGGCCCGATCTTTCCTCTTTAATACATGTAAGTCACCCCTAGGGTATGCCCCAAACAGCCCACAGGGCAGGGTGCAATGTATTTAAAAAGTAGAACATGGACTTTTAATTTTTACATGTCCTGATAGTGAAAAACTCTTACATTCATTTTTCACTATTGCAAGCCCTACCTCTCCCATAGGAAAACATTGGAGATACCCTATTACACTTAATAAGGATATCTTCAAAATGAGAGCATGTAAACAATTCATGTTTGATGTTTTTTGTAATAGTACTCAAAAATCCTGTTTCATGGTAAAGTCGGATTTTGAATTGAAATTTTGAAAATGCCACTTTTAGAAAGTTGGCATTTTCCTGCCTTAGCCATTTAGTGCCTGCAGCCTGCCTCTGGGTCACATGACTGGGTGTAGTTGGTAGTTGGTATTCCTCCTAAACAGCCACAGACAATAGAGAACTTAGGTATGCCTGGATGGGCCACCACTGGCAGGATGACACACAACCCTACTTACACCTGAATAGACTGTGTCCTGCCTTCATGCAAAGGAGTGCATACCACCTGTAGTTAATCTGGAGCCGGGGCAGGGGAGACACGAAACCTGAACACCTCCAAGGAAATATTCTAGAAGTTTCTCCCACTTCAAAGAAGGCACCGGGTAGATATATTGGACCTCACGCACCAACTCTTCAGTACTCTTCTGAACCTGTGTAAGACTCTACCAGGAAGAAGGACTGCTGTGCTGCTGAAAGGACTGCCACTCTGCTGTTCTGCTGGATTGCTGTTGGCTGTGCTGACCTGCTTCCTGCTGCCCTCCTGCCTGGGTGAGAAGGACTGGACCTGCAACCTGTACCCAGGACCACCAGAGTGACTCCAAGGGCTATTCTCTTGCAACCAGCACCTGGACTCTGCAACTGTGAGCTCCACCCTGCCAAGTGGTGCAACCCCAGTCCTGGACCCTTGGAGGTGAGCCTGAAGGTGCTCTGCCAGCCCATCTGTGGATTCCACAGACCCACAGACCCAACACATCTCCTCTGCTGAGCATCACAACCCCAAGCAGAACCAATGCATCGGCCCTGTTGTGAGGATTCTTCCAGCGCAAGAACTTTGCATCGACCTCGCAGCCCGCAGCCTCATCAGAACCGCCACTGCGCAATGCATCTCTCATGCAAACCCTCGCATCAGTAGCACCATGTCAGCGGCAGCCTCAACGACAACGCAGGACTTCACATCGCAAGCCCCACACTCTATTCGGAAGTAGTCAGTGCACGGCGCATCCTCAATTGAGGACTTGGCATCACAAGCTCTTCTTGTCGATGGCCTCCTCGATAATGATGCAGGACTTCACATCGCAGCCTCGCAGAACCGACGCTGTCTTGAATCTGTATGTATAATGAAGTATGTTTTGCTGCTTTTGGTTCTGGGTGTGGAGATGAAACTTGTGAGCAAGCTACCTATTTATTTATTGACCATGTTTATGAGTTCTGTAGAGGGTCCTGTACCTCCTGCAGTTACTTCAAGATACTGAAATACTGTAAGTCTTGATGGAGAGTCAGTTTTGGCACCTGCCATGGAGCTTATTTGGGAATCCTGTGCATGAGTCAAGGTATGCCAAGACCAGTACACTCTTGAGCTGTACATGTGCTTGCATAAGAGGACAGGTAACATTTTCTAAGGACGTAGAAATGCTTGTTAACCCGTATAACAACTGCTTTGGCTTGGTTGAGAATGAGAACTCAACATTAAAAACATCCACATGAGTCCTACCTTTGATGTGATAGATAAGGGTGCTTGACGTGCCAGGGGACTGATTAAGGGCTGTGCCTGTGCTTTAAATGGGCATGAACTGTCAGGTACTGTGTACCTGCACTTTTTTTTTAAAGTGAGAATGCCTGCACTTTTCAGCAATTCTGCAATACATATAATGGGAGATTGCCTGCACTTCTCAAGAGCAAACAGGTACTCCAAATTGTTCTATATTTCCATTTAAAAGCACTGGCTATACCTGATTTTGTGTGTAAGGAGACATGCAGTTCTTCTGCCATTTTATACTTGTGCTGTATGGGAAGGAAGCTTGCACTGCTGCCAATCATGGTCGATATGTGAGAAAAGCTTGCATCACCACTTTCCATGCTGCACTGTTCAATGTGTAATTACGTCTCTTGAAAAATCCCTTTTAAAATGATAAAAACCCAAACTTGTTTTTAATTAACGGCTGAAATCCTTACACAACCAGAGCCAGGCTTTCCTATCAACAAATTGAAGAGCTCAGGACAGATCAGTGCACCTACCTAAGAGGCCAGTAGGACTGGAGCTGAGTCAGTCACATGTCAGGATCCTCTGCCTTACCATGGGTCTTCTAGCACCTCTGGCATGTAGAAAAATGTGTTTATGAAGTTAAAGGCCAATCCACCTCTGTGGGTAGCTGATGACAGGCCCAAGAGGCAAATCAGACGCATTTACTTTGGTCTGCATGACATTCCTAACCTGCTTGCATGGTCTTTGAACAGGAGAGCTGTCACAACCTGTTCGCACCTTCTCCGCCTCCCACCAAACATGTAAGTGCTTCAGGCTGACATAGATCTGGCAAGGTATGTCAGTAGATTCATCAACACCTTGCTCTGGGCCCAGGTATCCAAGACAGGCCTGCTCGACAGTCAAGTCGCCCCTCTCCTCTTTTGTACAGGGGTTGGGAAGGGACCTTGGCTGTAGATTGCCGATGGTAGGGCTGGGCTGGGTCGGTTCCAACCTCAGCACAACAAAAGTGCCCAGCAGGCTTTCGGGTCCTTGAAGAGTTTCCATCTTTTCTTTTGTCTCAGTGCGGTGAACTCTGTGTGCACCTTCCTTTAACATGTGATTATCTGTAGGCAATGTGGGTGGGGTTTATTAGGAGCCACTGGTTGCCAACCTTTCTTGCTTTTATCAAAACAAATCCCAAACTTTTAACTAGGAAAGCAAACATTCCGGAATGGTAAATGCAGAACATGCTGTGCCGTGTGCTGACTGGGAGGGAGGGGGTATTTCTCTCCAGGGTACCTGCTACCTGAAAGACATGTATCTGCAGTTTGGTTTATCAGCACATCTGAAGGCCTCTTTAGAGCCAGTAAATGGGCTTTCATTGTTAGAGCCATTTGAAAATCATGTCGATAAAGCGCTGTTCTTTTTGAGATGTATGATAAGGGTGTTACCAGTTCTTGAGTGCATCGTTGATAGGTAAAAATATTTTAAAAGGTTTGCAATAGGGTTCATCTGACTGATTATTGTTAAAAATATAACTTTTGCAAACACTGTAAGCACATACACACAGAATCTTTTTGCACATTTTGCAGTCGCCAATCTTACACTGTGTGTATGCATTTTTTTCAATGTGGCAGCCTATCTTACCTTTAAAGTAACAATGAATTTATTTTTCATTTTGTCACTAGCCTTTAGAGTGACTGACTTCAACGCATGTTCGGGAGCAGACTCCCAGTCCCGACTGGGCCGTGAGTGACTTGCTTCACTTAATTGTCACTCTCTGACTGAGTCAGACGTTCTGGGGTGCAGGTAGTGTCTGAGTGAGACTAACTGAGTCGTCACATTGACTCGACTTGAGTCTCGACTCTCCGACTCCCCTTGTGGTGGTGCCGGTCGTTGTGACTCCTGTGAGCTGCGGGCCCTGGAAAACCAGAAGCAACAAGTACCGTAAAATAAGATTATCTGTTTTTGGAGTTGACACAAGATTTTCAAATGTCCTGCAAAACATCAGAAATTATTGTTAAAGAGCATACATTTCAGGTTCAACCCTTCTAGCGGTTTAGCCATTGTTTAAGTAATGTGAATAACATATTAATTGCCATTGTTTTATGTCGAACACTGCATCCGTATAGCCACAGCATGCGCACACCGGTCAGTACTGGTGGACTGGCCAACAAGACATTTTCTGTTTTGAACATCACCAAGGCTGGAATGGCCGTACTGGGCATCGGGAGACGGGCGGGAGTTTCCCCGGGAGGCTGGAATGGTGGAGGGCAGGTTTTGTTAGTGGAGGCAGGTTTTGTAGCAGTGCAGCAGTTTTAAAAGCACTGCAAAGTTCAATGTATATTCAGCAGTTTTCGGGCAACAATAAAAGTGTCAAGTTAACTCTGGTGATTAATGTACCTGATGGAGAGAGACAGGAGCTTTGTCTACTGGCAGTTTTCTCTTCTCTAAGGTAGAGCAGAAGGTTAATATGCCTGTTGCAAAGGATGTGTACCATACATATCAAAGAACAATATTTTATGTGGATAGCTCAGTGGGTTACTGCTTTTGTCACAGAGATTCTGGTGTTACTGTGCAGTTCATAAGTTACATTCGTAATCTAGCACAGTGAGCTTTGAACTTCCATCTAAGAGCTGCATAAAAGCTGCATGGTACATGTTAGAAATTAGCCTGGTAAACAACAGCTACTCCTCAATCAATTGCAATTCCCAGTGAGGCCTATGCCACCTGAGGAAATCTGCTAGCAAAATCTCAGAAACCAATACCAATGCAGGGTCAAGAAGCCAGAAACTATCACGCTGCCAAACAGTATCCGCCTTCACCTGATGGCTAGGCAAGCAACAGCTACTCCCAGTTAGTCTCTTCTTCTCACCTTGAGGCAAATGCAGCCTGAAATTATCCGCCAGTGATCGCAGAAGTCAGTAACCTATGCAGGAACTAGAAAAGTCCAGCCATCACGCTTCTAAGCACTATTCACAAAGCACCAACTTGCTGTACATTTCGTTTTTTTCTGTCACAGTGGATATGCGGCCTCATCACATCAGCTTGTCATGTATAGCAATATGAAAACAGTTTTACAAAGCACCAATTGCCACCATGATTTCCTGCATCCAAGCACTTGCTGTCCACCTATTTGTTCTCTCATCAAGACTGGCAATTATCAGTAGAGCAACTATTCTTTGTACCAGCCAGTATCCTATTCAGAGATCTGTATACCATATCTGTGGCACTGTCAGTCTATTCTTGACTTCATATTAGCTGAGAATCAACTTACCCTCAAGTCAGTCTCTATGTAGGAGGATGCCCCAATCATCACTAGAACTAGCTGCTTCTCATGCCAGCAGATAGAATTCTAGATGGGGACATGTGTACTGGTGGCCTCTTTCCAGTCACCCAGTCAGCGCCTTCTTCTTGCCAAGGCAGCTGAGCAGCAGCATCTCTTCTTATCAGTAATGCAGTATCAACATGACAGCCAGTATCTTCGTCCATGTGAGTAAAATCTGACCAAATTTTCTTAACACTCATGCGAAACAAGCATAATATTGATCAACACAAGTACTGTACCAGTGATGTGCATGTTCTCTGTAGAAGAAATTAATGATAGATAAACGGGAAAGGTGCAACGGCTACACAGGTTTAGAAGTATGTATACCATGTCATGGAAAGGAAAGCTGTTGAGAGAACTTGACCTGCACTAAATGGCACTGTTATCTACGTTCCAAGACTAAGATTAAATTACATGGTACTCTTAGTTTTTAACACAAATGATAAAGTGAACTTGTTTGCAGTGCCTCGAGACCCTCACAGGTGATTTGCTGCACTCTATAAATGTTTGATTGATTGAACATTATAGGCCCAACAACCTTCCCATTTTATAAGTTATTTGATATTGATAATAGCTGATTCCAAATTGGCTAGCGTAGTTTGCATTGTTGAACACTATTTGATAGGTTCTTAATCAATGCTACATTATCTTAATTGTATAGTAGTATGTCTGTTTATAGAGTACTTCTTTTGTGTCTGTAGAGATTTTCCAGCCTTTGTGTGTGATGCAAGTAACCAAAAGTTAGATGCATCACTTCCTGTGATAGCACCAAGCCAAAGGTCATGCACTGTCGCTTTTTTTGATTTAATGGGAACCAAAGGTCACGTGATGTCACTTCGTATGATGCCATCAGAGTGGGTCAACGGGCAGGTCATGGCACTTCCTGTGATGTCACAAGGTCAAAGTTTATGTGATGTCACTTCCTGTGACATCAGGCATGTCGTGGCACATGTGATGTCACTTCTGCTACCCCTGAAATTTTGATGAATCGATGTTCATGCTCTACACTTGCTGATTCCGCCTCCAATGTACTGCGGCCGGGGTCACAGTTCCCTGACAGCTAATGTATAAGGTGTTATGGGCTAGACACAAGCCACTGACCGTCATATATCTGCTGCTGCTAAACAGTGAGGTTTATGTTCTAAGGTGCAAAGTGGTTGATTTCTTTATCCTACAAATTAGGGCTTCTCTCTATTAACGCACAGCATGTGGTCAGAATTCTCATAAACTAATCCACATTTGTTCTCATCTTCCGCAAAGGCAGAGGTATGTGTGTGTAAGAGCAAGGACCTCATTTAGAGGTTGGCTGGTGTACTGCCAAGCAGCTAGGATGGCGGCGACTGGAGAATTCTTTACATCTTCAAAAGACAATCTCATAAAGGAAGTTTTTGGAAAATGTAAATTCAATGCACTGACGCCCTGAAAGTTTCCCCCTAGTATGTAGGTGACACAGTACTTTTTTCTTGCTCGGAACCATCATGCTAAAAAAGAGCGTACATGCTGCTGGAAGCCCTGCCCTGAAGAAGTTTGGTCATCAGGTGTCATGTCAGCCAGCTGACCAGTGAGCAACAGGGTGCTTCAGACAGTCGAGGTTGCTGGGCGGATGGAACATCTGGCACATTTTGGAGGATGCCCTTTTACCATCCACACATGAAGTGCTCCTTCAACCTGCGAGGAGCATCAAACATGAAGCTCCAAGAACCCTTGAGGTGAAACTTCAAAAATGTTACTCAGAGCTAACGTTTGGTTCTGGATGGTTAAAGGTCTTAGTATTGGTCCCTGATTGTGGAAGGCAGCTGGCAGGCTCTGCAATTTAGTAGTATGCAAACATTGGACCCTTTGGAATATGGACCAGCAGTCATTTAAGGCGCATATTAAGTTGGGTGCCCAACTTCATGTGTGGCAATCTGAGAAACCATTTATGCAAAATGCATGTTGAAAATTGAAATAGGAAAAGTAGTTCCTGGTGGGCACTCCAGGTGACATTAATGATGGGTGGCATGGGAAAGGATGTGCACCGAAAGTTTTTAAAAAGTTCTAGATATTGAAAAATAGCTAATGTAAAAAAAGTTTCTCATTAATATAGTGTATTGAATTATAAATCAGTAAGAAATAGTGCAAGTAAAAATGTATTTGAATCCATAAAGTATTCTAGGACTGAAGTCAGCGCAAGTAAATTCGCTTATTTTAGAATATATTTAGGATAGGACCTCTAGAAGTTTATGGATAACTGTTACAGTCTATGAGCAGCGTTTCTCAGATAAACTATTTAGTGCTGCACTGCTTGGAAGTGGAGCTATAGTTTTGTCCAGAGTTTTAAGTGTCATACGCATACATGGCATTACAAATGATGCAGCTGTGATGTACTGGGAAAAGGTGATGATTTTGTAGGCCACATTAGACTCAGTGAGAAGGAGCAGGAGAAAAAGGTATGTCTGGGAAGGGGGGCCGTGTGAAACCCCCATAGACATTCGTCATTTGGTCATCCCCTACGTGCCGCGTACAGCGGCCAATAAAAGGCAGAGGGCGTGGCTGCTCAAACGTTGCGCGCCAGATGCCGATAGAGAATATGGGCTACGTGTAATTATTCTGCAGCGCATGACCAGGCCGCACTGATTGCATTGGCGGTTGGCAACCCTAGCTGCCGGCTTTACAGACTTCAGATAGCAGAGCTCCTCGTTGAAGCAGAATCTGTAGGAAGTGGGCTACTCTCCAAGTTATGGAACTCTTACAAACTCTGGCATTAGACTTTCTTGCAATCTTTGATTTTAGAAAAATCAAAAAAAGTGCTGAAACCCTCAAAGCAATACAAAGTCACGTCATAGCCCCTCCCTCCCAATCCCTTTGGTGTACTCTCACCACCCCCCCCCAGTTCTACCATCCACGCCAGCTAGAGCCCCCCGGACTGAGCAAGGTCTCCATCAACCTCCTGATCCCTCACCTCCCTACCTGCCTCGCACCTGCTTGGAATATATTTGTTCTCCTGCATAGTGCCCCTCTGCTTTGCAGCTCGGTCCATGCTCTGTAGTATAAATCCGATACGTACACACACACCCATGTATAAGCTTCCAAAGATGGCTGTTAGGGCCTCTTATCACAATTGTTATTAAATATAAGGAGGTCTCAGGGTTTCGAAAAAAGGCGATGACACGGGCCAGGGAGGTGTAAAAGGGCATTTGATGTGGCCTACTTGTTGTTTATGGGAAACAACACCACTGTCCTTATCCAGCAGTGCTATTTCTCCAGTTGCAGGGTTATGCTTTCATGCACTTGCAAGCAGAGCCAACCCTCAGAGTCAGCAAATAACGGCCTCGCACCACAAACAGCGAGGTAGGTGATCTTGCTACACCACTTCTAAGGGCCTTTGCAAGCTGCAGACACACCCTGTTTAAGGAGCACAAAGCCAGGCCTGCGTGTGCACCACAGCTGAATCCTTGATCAAGCAAATCTTATCTCCCCATGCGATTAGTCAAACCCTGCTGTCAGCACTCACCTTTGCAGACCTAAGCAGGCAATCGGTCGTATTTCAGGCCTGCAGTGTGGATATTACGAGTCCTTCATCGCGGTGTCATGAAAGCCCGGTTGCCATCTTGAATTCACATAAACAAGCGTGAAGCATAGAAACCAGCCTTCGTTGACTGTGGATCTTTTCAACACTCCTAATAGCTATAGGTAAGCTGAGACAAGATAATACCTGGGCAACTCTCACCTGCTGTCATTCTGAAAAACGCATGCATCAGGGATTCCAGCAAACCTGTAACCTCCAGAGATCCAACAGGTGATAGTGGTGTTCCAGAAAGACTAATGACCTAGGTCAGGGACTCTAGGGCCTAGTGCACTAGCTGCAAAGGTACTGCACCCTGGAGGCTTGTCTTCCGCTCACCCCTCTGTGACCTTCCCACCATATTGAGGGGTACATTTTCAAACATTTGCCCTGGGTTAACGCCACAAAAGTAACGCTAACCCAGCACAAATTGGCTTTTTACCAATTTACTTTCCAGCACAAAATTTGTTTTGCATTGGAAAGTACCCTACAAGTAACACAAAACAGCGCAAAGCATTGCTTTGCGTTGCATAGCGCCAAGGAGGCGTTACATGGGTGGTACATGGGCGATCCCATGCAACCACCCATGCCTTTTGATGTAAAACCCTATCTACAAAGAATTGTAGCTAGGGTTCAGTGCCAAAAGTTAACGCCATCTGAAAGGAGGTGTTAAGAGGAGAAATGTTTTCATTTTTTTTTTCCTACTTTGCATGCGTGTTGCACTGCGCAGGACACATGCAAAGTGGGAAAAGTGTTTTAACGGGTCTATGCATAGTATTTTGTACTTCGAAGGGAACCCTTCCAGTACAAAACCTATGCTAGACTAAGGCATGCGCCCTAGCACTATGGCGCTAAGCTGTGTGCCTAGAGCAGGGCAGCTGAAATCAGCGCTAGGGAGAGGGGAGGAGAGAACCATATCTCTGTAGATATGGCGCTCTCCCCCTCCCACCCTGTCACACAAGGCAGCGCAGCATTTTTGGCTGCTGCGCTGAGTTGCGTGACTTCTTTGAAAATCTGCTCCTGAGCCTTTCCTGAGATGTGGGAGGGGATAGTTAGCGCCCACATGGTGGGAGCACACAGGCTAAAATGCACAGTGCTGACATGTCCATCATGTCATGCGGCATAGCATTAAGGTAATAATTTCTTTTCATTTTCAATCCCCACAAAAATCAGTATCGCTAACCTACTGGAAGATTTCTCTCAGAGCGTCAGAGGCATTTTTTATCCTTGCATGGAGGGCCGGGTAGGAAAAAACAGCATCAAACATCTGCTGTATATATTTGATAGGCCTTCTGATTAGGCACAGGCAAAATTTCAATTATGTAAATGTAATTCATGACATTTCTGCTATTTCGCATTACCCACTTTATGCAAAATTCTGTGAAACTCCTCAGTTGATGTCATTGTAGGCCAATCGGGTTAAAACTGTACTGCGGGAGCAAAAAAACAACGCACATAGACAGAAGGCAAGTGGCTCTTGTTCACAGCACTTAGGGGGATATTCACAAGAACCTGTGATAATTATCGCAAAATTAGCTTAACGCAACTTTGC
Source organism: Calotriton arnoldi (assembly GCA_963921515.1). Lineage (NCBI taxonomy): Eukaryota > Metazoa > Chordata > Amphibia > Caudata > Salamandridae > Calotriton > Calotriton arnoldi. The sequence goes on from CAWUFW010002119.1 coordinate 997,834, forward strand.
ACATCGCAGTCCATCGCGGGAAAATAACGCTGTGTTAACGTTTTATTCTCAACACGGCGGTACCATGCGATAGTCACACGCTAACGCGTCAAATGACCGCGATAAAATTACCGTGACGGCAAAAAACCGCGAAACATGAACGCGAAAAAACTTGCGATGTGGCCAACCGCGATAAAAAAATCTGCGATAACCAGCGACAGGCCTGCAATTCCCACGCGTCATGCAGGAAAATGCACCATAAAAGCAGAAAAAAATAAAATAAACTGCGTAGCACCATGGATGCACCCGGATCGAGTGCAGAGGACAACGCGAACCCCACAAGCCCCACAGACGACCAGCAAGAAACCTCGGGGTCGTGGAAGGGCAAGGAGAAGAGGAAGACGTGGTTCAGTCCGCAGGAAAACAGGATCATCGTCACGGAGGTGATAGAACACTACCAACAACTGTTCGTCACCTCCACTGTGTCATTGGCAACACAAACGGAAATATGGCAGTCGATTGTGAACAACGTGAATGCAGTCGGAGTGTCGAGGAGGTCAATGGAGGAGGTCAAGAGGCGCTGGCATGATGTTACTAGCCAAACCGAGCAGAAACTCGCTGCCAACCGGAAGGCAGCAATGGCGACTGGAGGTGGGAGTCCTGCGCCACATGAGGAGCTGGATGAGTTGGAGGAAATGGTGGCCACAGTCATCAGTGTGGAGACGGTGCAAGGAGTTGGGTGTCCGGACACAGCCCGACATGACCTGACCCAACAGCAACAGGGTGAGTAACGACCAGGGACTGGGGGGACGGGTGGAGATGGGCACAATGGCACATATGCACAATTATGTATAGCCACTGCACACCCACAATGATTGTGGAACATGTCCCTCATACCCTTGGCACACTGCAGCACACATAGAAACACCAAGTAGGCCCCCGTCCACTATGTGCACAAAGGGGCCCCCCTCCCTATCACCAATATCCCAACCTACCCATGCACATGTGCCGAATCCAGCAAAGCCACACTGACAATGCAAGTGACACTGCATGACCAATAGCATGGCTGCAGTCAAAATACATGACATGGTGCACGACACGACACTGAGGTGGCCCAGTGTGGATCACATCCTCAAAGGAGCAGGTCACACTCTGACACATCCACGTGCACATACAACCCCTGACGTCAACAACACATCTGCAGACAAACAATGCACAAGAGTACAAAAACCGTCCAAGAGCACAAATGACCCAAGTCGCCAACATCTCAGCCCCTCAAAAGCACACATGTCAAAGGCACACCGCCCCAAAGGGATAAAGGGCCGCTAAATCAGAGCTGAAGGGGCGACTCTCCCACAATGCAGCACACACACATAGCAATCACAGCACATCAACGTTGACGACAATGTGGTACAGAGTGCAACACCTTCACTACAGAACAGAGGACACAACTGGTGCCGCTTGTGTGTAGAAACTGGCCAATCACATCTGGCATAGCAGGAAACTGTGAGATGATAATGTACGAGTACAACCTCACATCCGTCATGTAGTCGAAATGTCCACTGTCCCCCATCAAATAGCCAGCTCATCCAAAACAGTCACAATGTACATTGTCATGCAGTCTGTATGTAAACATGTGCAATGCGTCAACATCCATCGAACACACTGTGAACCTGCATCTCCCCTTTACATTGCAGAGGGACAATCAACACCTCCTGCAGAGCAGACCAGACATCTCTTCAGTGATGATGAGGAGGAACCCCTGGCCATCTGCTCAGACACCCTCCAACGGCTCGTGGACAGCCTCCGCACCCCACCTCCAGGAGCAGGGCAGCCCAGCTGCATCGAGGTGACCCCACCCCCTGCACAGCCCACACAGCAGAAAGCACCCAGCACCACGGCTGGCTCCCAGCACCTCACAGAAAGACACATGGCATTCCAACGCCGTGTGTGAGAGTGCCAGAGGGGGCGGGCTGAACAGGTGCGGGTGGGTTTTGACCTCATGGCAGCCAAACTTGATGCCATCCGTGAGTGTATGAGTCCCATCAGGGACCACTTACAGTCCCTAACGGACACCCACAGTCCGTTCCATGCGCTACAACAATCCCTGGCTGACCTCGCTGGAGCCATTACTCGGATACACGAATTGTCTAGTCAGACAGGCTCCAGCGATGGCAGCACAGAGTTGGCACAGATGCGGAGGACAATGGAGAACATGGAGCGGATGCAGGCTGGAAGGATGGCTGCCACGGCTGTACACCAGCGAGATGTAGCTGGGATCTACCATGCCCTGCAGAACATCATCTCGCCATTGCTGCCACAGAGCCTGTCCCAGATGACTGCTGCAGGAACTTCGACACACACATCTCCGCCCCCTGATGCGTCAGTGGCACACAGTGATGCAGCCATACCACCTCCACCCCCTGATGCGTCAGTGGCAAACAGGGATGCAGCCATACCACTTCCGCCACCTGATGTGTCAGTGGCACACAGTGATGCAGCCATACCACCTCCGCCCCCTGATGTGTCAGTGGCACACAGTGATGCAGCCATACCACCTCCGCCCCCTGATGTGTCAGTGGCACACAGTGATGCAGCCATACCACCTCTACCACCTGATGTGTCAGTGGCACACAGTGATGCCATAACACCACCACACACACCTGACACACCTGACACAGAAGACATATCAGAGGACTAAGATCTGGATGGCAATGACTCTGTTTGAGAAAGGAGGTTGTAGCATCCATCCCCGCCATATGGCCTGTCCCTGCTTGGTTCAGCCCTCTGAATCATGCCCGGGAACAACACCTTCCACTGTCCCCCGAAACACTCTGCGACATTCACCTCGACCCCGACATGGACTGCCACATCCGCACTGGTTACCAATGACACAGCAATCAGGCTGCGGACTGAACTCTTCCTGTCCCGATTAAATTGTCATTCCCCAAAGGACTCTGGTTGGCCCTCCACTGGGCAACCATGTTATGTGGAGTTTGCATGGCCATGTACTGCTCCAGCTCTGACACTCCACAGAATGTGAATAAAACATTCCAAATCACACAGATGTGTCATGTCTATGTTCAATCAAGTATAAGAGTATGGATGAATTAGGGACGTTGATTGCATAAAAAGGTACACCCTGGGAAATGACATCAATGCGCAGGTTTGACCCTGACCCACATGGCCAATTAGATGACTGTGTACGTGTGAACTATCTGTGGCCTTGTTTCCGGTTCAGGGAAGACATGGCTTGGCAGTTCGGGCTGGACTGTTCCCATGAGGCACAGGGTCAGACTGATTTGCATATGGCCATGTCTGAACTGTGGTGGTGGAGTGAGCTAAAGAATGATGATGGATTAAACCTAGATCAGTTGACTGGGGGTGAGTGTTTGATTAGCTCAAACGCTCCGTCCATCATCCCCTTTGGTATCGCCTCATTGCCCATGAACAACAATCTCACAACCACCCAACGTACCCCCACGTCCATGTATTGAATGGGGCTGTGTGTAAGAATGTCTAAATCGGTAGCAGGCCTAAAGTAGCGTCCCCCATCACATGTGACGACAGAACATCTCTTCACATGCCTACTCACACTCAACTGTGTGGACACAGCCTGTTTTGATGGATCACATTGATCCACATGGCAAGAATTTGGACACCATACTCACATTGCTGAAGACACGTAAGAGCACCGGTCCACCAGCAACTATCCCAACTACAATGTCTGGCTTACAGAGGTGGAGCTGGCAATAGGGATTCACCCCTAAGTGAAATGCGTCAGTCCCTCCCTGTGTATGGACAATGCTCATTGAGGCACACGATTTGTCATTCTAATCAACACTCATCACAGTTAAACACTAGGGAAGTGGCGTAGACTTTATTCGCATGTGCGTGTCAGTACGGGCAATACAAGGGCCACAACATGCAGAGCAATGCTTCAGACACTAACAGGCAGCATGGGAACATGTAGACGTGCAAGAACTGGGGAGGCAAAAATGAACACCAATCATTACGGATGGCAACTGTCTCAGCCCACCTTGCCTTGCTGGACGAGTCATGTGATGTTTGGCGTATGCTCATTGCCCCGTGTCAGGGGACACGACTCACTGCCCATGGGATCTGCATTGTGCTGTACCACCGAACTGCGCAGACTGTCTGCTCTGCTGACAGTGAGCAGGTGAAAGGGTCCAACAAGGTCACATGTAGTACTACATTGCCATGTGTGTACACTCCCTCCAGCAGTATGTCAGAGTAAGGAACCTTGCCAAGCGACGCTGTGCAGCTTCGCCCATGGGACTGCCTCACCTTGCACAGGTGTGTGTCAACACGCGTAGGTGCACGCACATGCATTCTGAGTCCAGGCGAATGCAGCCATGTCCACTGTTGTGGTGGGATATGTAACCATTTCTCCAAGATGCAAGAAGGTGTTGGGACCTGTGCTCTGGGTTACAAGCAGTTGTGGCTGCAGGAACGTAGTTACTCATCCATGAATGCGAGCGCAGCTTCCTGGGCAATCAGTTCCAAGAGTACGTCGTTGTCGGCCTCAACGAACACGGGGGTGAGCCAATCCATTAACTGGTCCGGACAGATGTGCTCCGTCCACGCCGTTTCACCAATCCGCAACACAGCCCAATGGGGAGCACTTCGATGTGGTCACTGCACACAAGGACTTGTGCAATTTCCCATGCCCAACTGCCAGCACATACGCCAGATATCAAGGCATCCCATGAAAGGGTATCACATTTACACTCCTGGTCCAACAGGGGGCGCACACACAAGTCATAATCCAGTTCAGCTACCGTTGTGTTGGATAGGCAGACATCCATGGGCCACTCGAATATGCATGATCGGCAATGGAACCAGGGCTGGACGCAGGTGACGTACGGTAGACGGAAGCGCAGACGGTAACTGATGCGCAACACTGCCAGTGGCAGTGCCCCCAACAAATGCAGCATAAGTGCACGGTACAGTTCCACGTGACAGGGGTTGTGCATGTACCCGGGATGTTCTGCCATTGCGTTGGTGGTTCTGGTTGAAGCGGCACTGTTCTGACCTGCGCCAGTTCTGTGGATGAAATGCCACAGCTCGGAGCAATGAGTTGTTTTAGTGTGCAACGGTTGTACGCCTGGGTTAATGTGGGAGTAAGTGTGAAGGACATTCCATGCAAGATAACTTTGGGCAAGGACTTCTGTGTGTGGGGTGTGTATACGTTGGTCTTTCGTCGGGCTGTGCGTAGTGTGGGAGTCGTCATCATCTTCTATTGTATCTCTCTCAGGGGGTGCCTGCTGCATGCAAGACCAAGGTCGGAGGTGCAGATGTCCTTCTGCCTTATGTATTACGACAAAGGAGCTTTCATCCCTAATGTTTGTCTGACTACTGCTTGCATCCTGGAAATGTGATGTGGCTTTCGCGCTGCAATTGGGGCTAGGCCTTAGGCTTATGGTGCACCAATAGCGATGCACACACAACAGTTGGCATGCATGAGCCAAGAGCCCGAGCGGCCTTGCGCTCCCTGTACAATACTTTCGTGCGCGGCCGCCCTCCGGGTGCATGCAACTTTGCAACGTTGTCGATTGCAGGACGTGTGGCGCAGACACTGCAACAGAGACACACGCATCGGTTGGTTTCCTGTCCAGCCCAGAAATGAACCACGCCCAAAGCCCAGGGATAATTATTCACACCCCTACGCTGGCCTGGCATACGCCGACCCAGCCCACTCGGCGTACGTATAAAGGGGGGGACGACGACGCTACGTGTCCCAGTTCTTCCCCACTGCCGGAGGTGACATGACAGCGTCCGCCTGGCATTTCACGGGACTCAATCAGAAAGGGTCCATGACTTGCGTTGCACAGAGTTGGTGGCACCGGAAACACTGCGGCTGGCACGGGCCTACCGCCACGGGACGGTGACTTTCGGTGCACTGAGGTAGGGGCACCTTATGTGCTGAGCGGGTGTGCAGCCTGCGATGATGATGTGTGCACTGATATGATCTCTGCCATTGCGAAATCAAGACCCAGAGTCACGTGTGTGACCTGTTGGCCCGCAGGGTGGGGCTGCATGATGTGGAGGCTGCCAAGGTCGCGGGCACCGGGCTTGGAGCTTGCACCGGCATGTGGTGGGCCCTCTTGGAGACACGCTGGTGGCAGAAGGTGAGCAGTGAGGCCTGGGTGCGCAGGGGCGGGCAAACACCGCTGGTCGGCGGGAGGGGCTGGGGTGCAGCAGCCTGTGTGCACAGGGGCGGGCAAACACCGCTGGGTGGCGGGAGGGGCTGGGGTGCAGCAGCCTGTGTGCGCAGGGGCGGGCAAACACCGCTGGGCGGCAGGAGGGGCTGGGGTGCAGCCGCCTGTGTGCCCAGGGGCGGCCAAGCGATGATGGCGTGTGCACTGATATGAACTCTACCATTCATAAATCTGGACTCGGTTTCAGATAGGGGAGCTGGTGGACTGCAGTGTATACCGGCACGTGGTTGGAGATACACCGGTGGCAGCAGGTGAGCAGTGAGGCCTGGGTCCGCAGTGTCGGCACTCTCTCTCCTTCTCCCTCTCTTCCTTTCACTGTCTCTCTCGCTCTTCCTCTGTTTCTCTCTCTCTCTCCTTCTCCCCCTCTTCCTTTCACTGTCTCTCTCGCTCTTCCTCTGTTTCTCTCTCTCTCTCCTTCTCCCTCTCTTCCTTTCACTGTCTCTCTCTACCTCTGTTTCTCTCTCTCTCTCTCTCCTTCTCCCTCTCTCCCCCTTTCTCTCTCTTTCTCTCTCTCTCCCTCTCTTTCACTCTCTCTCTCTCGCCCTTTCTTCCGCTCCCTCTTTCTCTCTCCCCCCAGTCCTTTGATGAGCGCATGACACACCTTCTTATCTTGAATTTTGTCTTGCAGGCTGTGACTTACAGATTGTCCAGAGAAGACCCGCCATGGCTCTTCCGAATAGTTGTTTTGGGTTGAATTTGAATAAAATCATTTGTTTTGAAATTCAAAGAGGAATGGATGATTCTCCTTTTTCTGACCACACATGAATGTTGATTGTTGTACTTGTGCGACATCAGGCGAATTGTTTTGTTCATGATTTCGTAGAGTTGATGTTAAATATCTTTGTCCGTGGTAGGGCCACAGGGGGGAGGGGGGCCTGGGTGTGGTGGCGGTGGGTGTTGTGGCCCTTTTGGGGCTCCGAGCTGCATGATCAGTGGCTCCATGGCATCTTTTGTTCTTCAGGTGTGGCTCTGGTCTGGGCTCCCTTTTGTGGTGCAGGTTGTCGTCCGACTTAACACCATGTAAGAGCAGGTGTTAAATCCCTGCTGCTAACGCGCCTTATCGCCTGTTTTGTGATCTTATCGCCGATCTGGCTGGTCGTAGAGAATATTGCGAAGTGGTGTTGTCGTGGCTTTTTGCACGGGAACGCCTACTCTGCATCTCATTAGCGTTAGTTGCCGGTGTCATCCGTGGCGATGTTTTTTGTGGCTGCTATCGCAGGTAAACTGGCGATGTCGGCTGTTAGCACCAGCTTGTGAATGGTGCGATATATCTATCGCCACTTTGGCTGCGATAAAGTGCCGCTAACTCGGCGATAAGTCCTTGAGAATATGCCCCTTGGAATTTGGCTATTTTTTTTGCGTGCTGTGTCCTCGCGTCCTACCAACCAAGGATGCAGTAAAATGTATCATTAAATGCCAGCTTTCCATTTCATGTAATTTCGTGTAATTTTTCCAAAATTTTCTTAATTATGCAAAAGGGAATTGCGCTCATTTTACACACTCCAACTTTTGATGCCATGGAGCTGTTGTCTGGCAGCTCGTGGCCATGAAGGTGTATACTACAGCGGATCTGACTGACACTCTGCCTCAGAGGCTCAGTGGTTCCTTCACCTCTAAAGCCGTGGTGAGATCACAAGGAGTGCTGCCAGGTTGTCCGTCGATTTCTGGTGGATGTCCCAAAACCACCGTCATCTTTAACATAACCCTTTGCGTTGAATGGCAATTCTCATAATTCTGGATGAATTGCTAAAGCCAGAGGAGACTCAACCAGTGGATAGTATGGTGGCGAAAATTCCACCTGTGGTTACCGCAAATTGTAATGATGATATTACGCTGGATTTTTTGAAAAAATCGTGAATAAGATGTAGAAACTATGGCCCATATTTATGAAGATTGTGGCGCAGGGCTGCGCAGCAAGAGACACCTTTCTGCACAAAAAGAATCCTAAGAGGCTTTTTCCTCTTTCTATGTGTGCAGCAGAATGTAGAAAGAGGAAAAAACGAGGAGAAATAAAGATATTTCAACTCGCTACGCCTCACTTGGGGCAATGTAAGATTTTGGCACATTTCCAGGTTTACAAGCCCTTGTAAATCTGGAAATGTGTCAAAAACCATGGGAGTTGCACGGGATCACCCACGCAACGCACATAGAATGCCTCCCTGGCAACCTACTCCAGGTTTATGAAGCCATTCAAAATCACAGAAAGTGGCTTTGAGTTGGTTCTCAAATCTGACTTATAGGCTTCACACATGTACCACTTTGCGTGGTGCAGACGTGACGCAAGCCTCTATTAAATATGCCCCTATATTAACTTCTGTTTTTCCGCATTTAACAAGACATTCCAACTTCTGACATTCTCTGAATGAGGGCCTTAGTTTTATTGAGTCCAAACAACTCTCTCATTCATTCTTTCTCTCTCTGACAGGTAGTACTAGTGATACTCATATTTACAGTGAATTTGGAATAAACACCACCCAAACCTTCTAAAAGAGATTTCATTAGCATTATTTCAACACATGCTGAGACTTTGTAGCCTGAACTTATATTAGAAAAGTGTAAAACTACATGTACCAGATGGCAACATGTCGCAGGTGAAAGAGGCAGATTGGCTGAAGGTGTCACACATGACATCTGTCAGTTTGGTGACAGACCAGTCACACATCAAGAACACCCATAAAAGGGAGGGAGAACTGGAAGAGAGCAAATGAAATGTCTTAATTAGCCCTCCAAGTCTGGCAGAGATGAATAAATGTCAGTTGCATGCCCTGATCACCAGCACATGGTCAGTAGGGCAGAGTGAGGGCCAGCCACTTACAGATCTGCCCCTTAAAGGCTGATAGGGCTGGTTCAGCTTTAGTCACATGTCAGACGTGTGACTAGTAGATTTGTAGTGCTGGATGGAGTCAGCCACGTTAAGAATAACCTCTGAAATTCGCTCTTAGGGGGAGGCAGGATGATTCATATGCTAATGTCACATCTGAAAGGGAGATAGAGAAGAGGCAAGTCAATCCCATCCCAAGCGTTCCCATACGACTGACTGACCACCAAACACTGCTGCATTAAAGTGATCTTCTCAACGACTTTATAAGGGACAGTAAAGAGGTGGTACTTAATGGAGGCACTGAGTAACAAAATCTGGAAGTGGAGAAACACGGCAGAAGCCTATGGCATGTGAAGTGAGATGTAGATTGTGTAGAAGTTGTCTAATGTGAGGTGAGGGAAATTATATATATATATATACATTTTACGATAGTTTTTGCTAACAAGATGAATACTTACAGCTCATTGACCACATGCACTATGGTATTCAATTTATTATTAGTGAGATAAGTTTTAAAGTAGGCTGCTCAACACTGGTTGACTAGGACCTGCAGATTTTATGAATATTCACTTGGGATAAATCAATGTATATATGAAGATACATGTATAACATTTATAAGATTAAACTAAATGAGATTTAGTTCTGTAGTCATTGGTTTGCCTGCCATGGATCCACCTCTATGGGCCAATATTGGACATCCTTGGTTTATAGTATGGCACATGCTTTAGTGCGACCACTTTAAAGTTCAACAATTACAGGGGACACATGGAACAAATAAGTCGTCAGAATTTCTCCAAAAGCTGATTTACTGCATTTATGTATTATTAAATACAATATTTGTTACCAGAACACTGTGTATACTAGCATGTCACTATAATAGGTAATTGCCAGCGAATGGCTACAACAGAGAGGTGAGTAATTGTGAATGGGTCAATATAATGACAGAACATTACAAGTAATAGTGCGTTGCACATATTCACTACTGGAGACACAGGGAGATGAAATTATTTGGACTACACAGCTGTTCAGTTGTGTAGTTTAAATCAACTTTAACTTTGTGGGTAGCAGTGGAAGTCCAGGTTTGCTCTCTCAGATTGAGTTTCACCAGCAGTTCTGTGTTCTGATAACCAGAGGTCCACATAGGGTTATCCAAGAGAGTCATTTGGCAAAGGTCTGAAACTCAAAGCAGAGCCTCCCATGCAGACTAATGTTCATTTTTAATGATTCAATAGAATTATGGCTAGTGACATCAAAATCTGAAGATGGCCGGGAATTATCGACCTTTGAGAGGTCCGGCTGACTGCAGACTGATGGGAGCCCATTGTACTGTATTTGGATGTATACGCATAAGAATACCATAGAGCTCCCACTAAACTTCTGGCAAGCATACGTTACTTAAAGTCTTATAACTATGTCTTTCTGAATGGAGATAAAAGTAGGACTCTGTCACTCATTCTGTAGATCCTAGAGTGCTAACCTGGCCTCGACCCAGTCTCTTGACAATCCTCCTACACCTCAGGAATATCATGGTCACCCTTGACTTTGAACTATCATTTACCATATGAGTGAACACCATGGGTAAGAACATGTTCTTCACCTTGGTCCCCTCTGTGGGATTCTTCCTGCACTGCAGACTCCCAAATGAATGTCCCCTTCCATTGCTCGCTGCAATGGAGTGTGTGAGCTTCATCAGATATGCACTGAGTAAACTGCACTGAGCAAATTACAAAGAGAGTAACATTTGGCTACTGGAATTGTTCTTGGCCTAGGAAGATCTGTTCTTATCAAATCACCCCGAAATCTTAAGTAATGGATCAAATTAAAAGCTATCTGCTAATGTTCTTCGGAATCTCTTCACATTGTGTTCCCTATATTTCACAACCAGGCAGATTTGCCTCACATTAACCTCTTTCTCTGGTGTCATCTAGGTACAGAAAGCTTAGGGAAGCTCTGACAAACACCTCCCTTTGGAACGCCCTTTCGTTGCCTCTTCTGTTGAGGTCAACCACAGGAAATTCTGGAAAGACTCAAAGACCAACCCACCTCATCTGGCAAGCTTTTGCTGTAGAATGACTTTGATAACTCTGTCTTATTTTTTTATATATTTAGGTTCCTCTCCTCACAACCTTTTTCAAGTAGTGCTTTGAAGCATACTAAATAAGGGTGGGCGTAGTTCGCGAAGTAATGCTTCGCGAAGCTACGCAAAGTGCAGTTCGCGCTACGCTAGCTTCGCGTAGCACTACGCGAACTGCGTAGCGCACTGTTCGCAATGATTGCACAGTGCCGGATGCTTGTCCGCACTGTGCAATCATTGAAAACGGCAACTTGCACAGTGCGAGCTGTCTTTTACTGCCGCTCGAGTAGATTTTTACTCGAGCGGCAGCTTTCTCAACGCGGACTGGTAGTTTCTCATCGCGAGCGGTCGCGAGCATACGCGACCACTCGCAATGAGAAACCTGACCTCCCCGCGTTGAGAATCTCGGCCGGGAGGTTTATTTTCCACGCTCGCGATCGGCAACTTGATGTTGCTGATCGCGAACGAGGAAAAAGTCTCGCCGGGATGTCATTTTGCTTGCTCGCGGTCGCCAACTTGACGTTGAGGACCGCGAGCAAGCAAAAATGACCGCGGCACTACGCTACGCTCACGCTACGCGTGTTCGCACTGTGCTACGTGCAATTCGCGTTGTAGCGAGTAGCGCAGACTTCGCAAACTACGCGAGCGTAGCGTAGCACTTCGCCCAGGGTTAATACTAAATCAAACAAATAAATGAAACAAATACAATACAACAAATAATAGCTGGGTACACACAATCTCTGGGTTTGAGCTTTGAAACTTGTTTAGAAGGTCAGGGCAAAATGTATCCTTGGCGAAGTTGCCTCCTTATGTTTGCACAGCGTCTGAAGATCTTCGGTCTCTACTCAATGTGTCGATCTTGTATAATACAAAGAGGCTGGCCTCATGGATTTCCACAGAAGTCATGCCTCATTTTTATTCAAGGGGCTGGATTCCTTCTGAGAATCCTTGTGACTAGCTGCAAATACAGGGGTGAATGCCTGTGAGGGACAAAATATCTCTGTCTTGCTGTCATTCGTAAAGTGCCAGTATTGCGTTCCTTGTCTCGTGAGTCACTTTACAGACAAAGTGACACATTACAGTAGGGGCATCATGAGGGATGGCCTCCTACCTTTTCCTCATGATGCCCACGGGTGTCAATCTCTTGAAAAAGCTGTTCCTTCTGGATAGCATCCAGTACAGCCTGTTGAGTGGTTACGAAGCATTGATATCTTTTCTTCCAAACTGAATTGAAATGTTGACACTGTTGGTTGCTAAGATACTTGCAACATGAAATGACTCTTGGCCAGTCTGTGCAGCATGGGCATTGCGAGGGAAAACAGCATTTAATAAAATGGGCCCTCAGGTCCGTATTATTTTAAGGCTGACCGATGATCCTATATAAATGAGTTTACTCTAATCTAGTCGAACCATGAAAAAGGCAGTGATGAGGGATTTTCACTGCCTGTGCCCAAGTGTGTGGTGATTAGGCCTCAGCGAGTACATGGAATTTTGCAAAGTGCAGAAAAAACTTCACCACTCTACGCGGAGTTGCGCGAGTGGCGGAGTCCGGTACGTTGCACTGTTCGCACTGTTCGCACTGATTTTCAGGGGGAATAAAGAAGAGGGGAAGCAACACAGAGCGAGGGCAGACGGGCGGGTAAAGGACTAAAACATCACCGACAGAGGCTGAAGCACAACATAGGGGGAGGGAGAGTGGGGGTGGGGAAATAAATGCAGATTCTAGGTGGGAGGGTGTGAAGCAACAGGAAGGGTGGGGTGAGCAAAGGAACATGGAGGGTGAACAACACAGAAGACAAGAGGGCCTCAGCAACATGGTGGGGGGGGGTGAAGCAACACAGGGAGCACAGGTGGAAGAAGCAACACAGAGAGTGTGGGAGGACGATAGAACATTGAGGGCGCAAGTGGGTCGGGGAGCAAACAGTTTATAGAGAGCAATGTGGAACTGGATGAGGTGAACCACACGTGTGAAAAGGCACAGTGGGGGCGAAGAAGAAACACTTGTGTAGGGCAACTGCAACAGGAGTGCGGCAGAGGGGAAAGAGTACACGAGGGAGACTGCTGGAAAAGACATGCACTCTAGTCGAGTGGTTAAACAAAAAGTAGAAAGTAGCTCTCGAAAAGGGAGCAGTGGAAGGACTCAAGTACTTTAGCCATGCTCCAGGGGAGGTACAAGAAGTGGAAGTTAATGGTGCACACGCTAATGAATGATACGCTAGAGAGTGACAAGGAAGCCAAACAATGGTAAGCATTGGGTGACCTCTAAGCCCAGTATATGCAGACAAAATGACTCAGGCGAAACCTAGTGACCGCCCGGATTTCTTTTGTGCCATTTTATATAGGGTGAACTTGACCCAAACGTATTGGAGTACTTTGCATGAGCATTAGTTATATTACACAAGGTCACATTCGGTTTTTTTGGCACAGGGAAATTACTTGATTCGCCCAGAATCACTGGATGTTGAGCTGATGCACAGACTCAAACCTAGCAGTAATGCCACATGCTCTCCCCTCCATAGCGAACAATTTTAAATTAGGCGGAGTGGCCACTGCTAGTGTGTCAGAAGCATTGTATCACCAGACCAGCCATCCATTACCTGGGTGCTCTAAACTAAAATATTCTGAAGTGTTACTTATCACCAAGGTATACTGAGAGCAAAAAAGAAGTAAGCGGGGGTCATGAAAATATTTAAGACACCTGGGGAGGCATTAAGAATAGGTCTTTTCTCATATATTGACCATTCTCCGGGTTCTGGCAAAGCCATGGAAAGTTCATTCGAGAGGAGGAAGTAGGCCCTCTGAGGCTCCGTGCTTGTAATGAATGCTAGCAAAGCATATTTAGAGGATTTTAAATAAACATTGATACCTTATATGTACACAAGACGATTAACTGTACCGCATGGTGTTACTTCGATACAAGTATTGACATGATAGACCGCATGCTCCCACTAAACACCTTGCTTCCGGCTGAATTGCAAAATTGCACACAGTGAGCAATAGTATGCGTTACAGAGAGAAGCAAGCAATGGCAAAGCCAATAGGTATTGGCTCTAAAATGCTGAGCTATTGCTTTGCCAATGCTTTTTTGCCGAGCGCATACAGTCACATGTGTGAAGAGGTTTGTGCATGCAAGGATGGCAATATTGGAATGATTTTTAAGATGAACACCATGTTTCGTGATACATGCTCACGCAGCGTCATGATGCGTACGTCATGGCACTGATGGCCTACCAGTAGAATTCTTTGAGACATACGTTGAGGTTCTTGGGCCCAAACTGGTGGAGCTTTATAATTTAGCGAAGCAAAGTGGGACACTGCCATTGTCCACGAAGGAAGCCCTGATTATCCCACTGTTAAAAACCGGAAAACCAGCCACTGATAAAACTGCCTACAGACCCCTATCAATGCTCAATATGGATTACAAGATCCTGAGTAAAGTATTGGCCTCGCGACTTCTCCCGCATATGACGACCCTCATTCACCAAGATCATGCAGGATTTATACCGGGTCGTAACACAGCCATTAATATCCGGAGACTGTTAAGGGTATTGGCTGCTGACTCTTACTGTAAAGAAGAAGCAGCCATATTCGCAGTAGACCTAGAAAAAGCCTTTGACAGTTTAGAATGGTCATACCTATTCAAGGTGATGAGGCGGTTTGGGCTGGGGTCAGGATTCAAGAGTTGGACGACCCTATTATACACAGACTCGCGGGACAGGGTGCAAACAGCTACCAGGTGGGCAGGGGAACTAGGCAGGGTTGCCCTCTGTTCCCCCTCCTGTTTGCTCTGGCTATGAAACCTCTAGCGGATCGAGCCCGAACAGGGATCCTGTATCGGGGCCTGGAGATAATGGGCAGGCAACACCATATAGCACTCTATGCTGATGACCTTCTGCTGTTCCTTCGAACGGTGAGGGAGGATTTTGAGGGAGCCAGGGAATTATTGGCGCACCTGGGATGAGTCTCAGGCCTAGTAGTGAACTGGAAAAAGTCATGCCTGTTCCCCACCCAAGCAGATAGGGAAAGACTGACAATAGTGGAAGAGGTTCTGTGGGAACCGAGCTGTCTCCCATACCTAGGGACTAAAATATACCATGACCCAGGAGATATATTGGAAGGAAATATAGGAAGAGCCATTAGGGGCGTGAAATCGAATATGGAATTTTGGGTGACCCTCCCCCTATCAGTGATAGGCAGAATTGCATTGCTGAAAATGGTGACCTTATCAAGGTTATTATATTGCTTCGTGGTGTTCCCTGTGTGGGTACCAGCGAAGGTATTCCAAACACTGAACTCAATGATAACGACCTTTGTATGGGGAGCAGGCAGATGTATAGTGGGACTGAACACCCTTTAGAGGCCCAAGGGACTAGGGGGCTTAAAACTCCCAGATTTCGAGAGATACTATTTAGCAGCACAATTACAATGGCTGACGCAATGGGTGGCCGGGAGAATACCAAGGACAATTCAGCTGGAAACTGAGGTGCCGGAGCTGGATCTTCTTACGCATAATACTACGCTTGCCCACATTGGAAATAACAGGCGGAGCAGAAATGATAGTGCTTCGCCAGTGCTGGATAAGGAGCCTACAAAGGCTGAAAATCCGTCACCCGTACGCCCCAGATATCCCATTGGAAATCCTCATGGTTCCGCTGCACGGGGGAGATTGGCGTAGTCTAAGGGACTGGGCTGCGGCCAGAGCATCCATGGTTGCAGCGCTCTATTGAGACGGGGTAATGTTACCTTTCGAGGACTTCCAGGAGAGGTTTGACTTACCAGAAGGACACTTCTTACTACACAGAGCCCTTACTGCAGCAATACATAAACACTGGGGAGCAGGGCACTCGGAGCCACCCTTGTCGAGTGGGTGCCAATATGTAGTGTCCTCTACTGGGAAATACAAAGCGGTCACCTGCCTATACCGCAGACTCTGGAGCGAGGCAGGACCTGCACTTAACAATTTGCGTTTGCGCTGTGAAGAGGACCTTGGGATCCCTATCGAAGAGAAAACTTGGACGGACCTGGTGGAACGGGTCCTGAAAGTCACTAGAAATGCCCGTTTCAATTGATAAGCTTTTACGCACTACACAGGGCATACCTCACACCGTCGCAAATAAATAAATACTTTCTGTTGGACACAGTTAAGTGCCCTCACTGCGTTGAAATAGGGGCTGACTTTTTACTGAGCTGGGAAACTACTGCGGAGCAATAACAGACATTTTAACTGAGGTAACCGGGAGGGAGGCTCACTGCACACTGGGACACTGTTTATTGCACTGGTTTCTGCACACCTCCAAGACCAAAGTAACTAGCAAATTCCAGGACTTGGCACTAATCTTAGCCAAGAGAATGCCAGACGGTGGAAATCCTTAGAGGACCCTCAGTCAAAGGATGGAGGAAAGAGTTAATGAGATGGGAATACTATGAGGGTGCTACACGACTGAGAGAGGCCAGGAGGGCAGGGGTTCCTTAGAGGCAGCCTTGGCGTGGGAGGCATTGGTGACATCACTGAAGCACCCGAAGCCACCCCCTCCAGAGGAGGCACTAGATAGCACTTGAAAGTCCCAATCATGCACATGTAGATTAGTTTACACTGGACTATGCAACTACATAAATAGTCCCCAACCAAAGAGGTCAAAGCAGAATTCCCAATATCAATAAATCTGTGCAAGTACGGGGCACCAGCAAATGCAATGGAAATGTTGCAAGGTACATAAGGTCACCGAACTCAGTCAGGACGCACCCAGAGGGTGGGGGGAGGGTACAGAGTGGGATTAGTTGGGGAATTCTAGCCAAAGGTACGAGGAATAACATGTGTATAGATTGTCTAGACCTTATGGAATAGTGCACCGCATGTGTAAAGCAATGACGTAGTTAAGAATATACACCCTGAAAGAGATTGCCTCCTGCTTGTATCCTATTTACTATGCAGCGGTTCAGCTGATTAATGTGAGGCTCACAGAGCCGTGGTCATTGACTCTGTGCACATGCATAACTTGTGCCTTGCTTTTATTCAAAAAAATGATGCGTACGTCATAACAGTGGTTTTGTTCCAACGTCAGACCTTCCAACTCTCAGGTGCCACCAGGGCTTTAAGAGGGATGAAAAAACTGGGGAGTGGGGTCTCTCAAAGGGGCGTGGCCGATGTAATTAAGGGCGTGGCTTAAAAGCACTTAAGCTGAAAATCTGTACTTAGCTTAGTGTGCCGCCCGACTGGTATTTTGCTACTTCTGTCATTACATCCTGATATATAATACAACAAGTAATATTACACTTACAACAAGCCTGTACTATAGGCTTTGTCAATGGTTGTTAGTTGCATAACATATATAAGCGACAACCATGTCTTCCTTGTATAGAATATTGAAAATCCTTCAGTTCTGAAATGGGGGGGCTGTGAAAGAACTATAACCAGTCTCTTTGAAGTTACATCAAAGGCAGTGAAGGGTGATACTGCTGCAGAGTTGAGATAATTTTTTTTTCACCCTGAGGGCGAGGGCAAAAATGGAGAGCCCAATAGAGACCCATCTCAGTACCTGCTTTTTAGAACTGCCGGTGCTGAGCACCAGCAAGACCCGGCCCACTTAAAGCCCTGGGTGCACTATGTATCATACGATGTCGGCTTCCTTCTACTGTCACCCGGTGAAGAGCCCATATCACACAGAGTGCACAAAGTTAGCTGGACACTACTGAATAGGTTTCCAGCAAATTTTTGGGAGTTCTGCGCAGCTGATGTTCATGAGTGAAACCTCCCCAGAAAATCAGCGGCTCAGAACCTTTGTTTTTGGCGTTTAAGTGGGGAGGAGGAGAATTTAAAGTGCCCCTGCTGTGCTTGGTCCAAAGACCTGCTCTCTCCAAGGCCTCGTCCCCTCCTCCACTTCTCAAAACATGGCTTATCCCCAGTTGGCATATTTCAGTCACTGATAAGGCCCTAGTAAAGTGGTATTACATGTACCCAGGGCCTGTAAATTAAAGGCTACTAGTGGACCTGCAGCACTGATTGTGTCACCCACTTAAGTAGCACTTTAAACATGTCTCAAGTCTGCCATTGCAGCCGCTGTGTGTGCAGTTTTTAAACTGCCATTTTGACATGGCAAAATAAACCTTTTGCTAGGCCCAAACCTTCCTTTTTAATACATACGAGTCACCCCTAGGGCATGACCTAAACAGCCCACAGGGCAGGGTGCAGTGTATTTAAAAGGTACGGCATATACTCTTAAATTCATTTTCACTACTGCACGACCTACCTTTCCCTTGCATAAAATTGGAGTTACCTTATTACATTTAAGAAGCTGTAATTTCTAAATGGGAGCAGGTAACCAGTTCAAGTTTGGTGTCTTTGGAACTGTAATGAAAAATCCTTTTCGGATTTTAAGTTACAATTTTGAAAATGCCACTTTTAGAAAGTTGCCATTTTCCTGCCTTAGCCATTTAGTACCTGTAGCCTGTCTCTGGGACACGTGACTTGGTGCAGCTGACAGTTGGGCTTAGTGTATTCCTCCTATACAGACAGCCATACACAATAGAGAACTTAGTTGTGCCTGGATGGACCATCACTAGCAGGATGGGAGGGCAGAGTGGAACCCAGCCCTACTTATACTTGAATAGGCTGTGTTCTGCTTCCACACAAAGGGCTGCCTACCCCCTGTAGTTAGCCTGGAGTCAGAGCTGGGAAGGGAATTTCTAGAAGCTTCTCTCACCTTCCAGAGGAAGGGCACCAGGTATAAACACTAAACCTCAGACACCAACACTTCAGTACAGCTCTGGGCCTGCGGACACTCTGCCAAGAAGAAGGACTGCTGTGCTGCTGAGTGGACTGCCACTCTGCTGGACTGCTGCTTGGAAGGACTATTTCCCTACTGTGCTGACCTGCTGTCTGCTGACTATTTGCCTGGGTGGGAAGGACTGGACCGGCAACTGGTGAACCCAGGACCTCAAAATGATTCCAAGAGCTAATTGGCTGGCCTCCTGACTTGAGTCTCAGGGACAGAAGGTTCCAACCACCTGGACCCAGCAACTGGACTCTGACATCTGTGAGTCTACCCTGGAAAGTGGTGTCACCCCAGTCCTGGACCCCTAGAAGTGAGCCTAAGGTGCTCTTCCAGCCTCTGTGGATCCAGTGGAACCAACACATCTCCTCTGCTGCACGTCACAATCCTAAGCAAAACCGATATATCGCCTCTGCTACATGGATCGGAACCCCCACAAAGACCAGGATTGCATCACAATCCTTCGCCCCTTGGAGCACCGCTGTGTGATGCATCCTCAGCACAGGTGCTCACATTCCTCATCAACAGCAGCCTCTATGACAGTGCCGGACTCTGCATCGCAGCCTCGCAGCTCATTGGAACTGATGCATTGCCCCGGCTGTACAGTGCATCCTTAAAACTGGTGTGGGATCCTTTTGTGGTGTGTTTTCATTGTGTTACTGTTGAAGTGTTGCACACATACTTTACAGATTGCCTCTGAGTTATGCCTGACTGCTCTGTGCCAAGCTACCTGATGGTTGAGCACAGGTTAATTTAGGGTTTGCTTGTCACTTCACCCTGATAGGAATTGTGGTTGCTGCTTGAGAAGGGTTTCACCTCCCTCAACCAGTAACTCAGTTCCTTACAGGATCCATACATATTATCTGTCGATGAGAAATTTCCAGGTAGGGTTGTCTGAATCCCAGCATTCCCTTCTACTCAAGCTTAACTCAGTAGGGGCGAAATTAGAGACACTTGCTAGTTTCCATTTTTTCCAAAAAGGTTGTATTTACCTTTAGGAGATCAGGGGATCTACCAAGTTTGACCCATGTAAATTGGGGATAACATGACAGATGCTATAAGAAGGTACAGAGTAAAGCCCCAAAGTGCTTCCCTACAGTCGCCTTGTTCTGAGGTGTTGTAGTATACTGTCAAGTGCTGTCTATTTACCTACTGACTAGTGCCCTTTTGGCAATGAGGCTGCCTTGCTCGGCCATAATGCTAAGCGTGAGACCACCTCAAGGATCAGAGACTGGGGAGTGCGACATGAAGCCAAAGAGAGTGAAAAGAAAACTGGGGAAAAATAAATGCAAAGGTTAATTTAAGCTTAACTGTACTGAAAGGGGACTGCCAGCCAACAGGGAGAGGTGTGACGCAGCGGCCAGAACGTCTGACCCCGAAGCGCGGACTCACGGTTCGATCGCTGGCAACAGCTCAGCTCAGCATCATGTGACTCTGGGCATAGCTCACTTAATCTCCTCTATGGCCCCCAACGCTTTGAAACCTTAAAGGGTGATATGTTTGCGCTTTACAAATATGGATTACTATTATTACGGAGTTGTGGGAATTTCGGAGCATTCACTTAGAACATTTAAACTGAGAATGTATGTTTCAAGAGCCCACATCAAAATAGGTTATTACAGAGTGGCATTCACAATGAGGCTTACAACAACATTGTTATTTACATCACCAGTAAGGGACATCCTAGACAATCGCACGTTCCCTAGGGGAGGTGATGCTTAGATCCTTGGGTGTCATTCATCTTTCACAAGCAGCAGATGTCCAATCGTTTGTGCAGTGGGTGGGGCATTTTTTCTTGCTTGCACTAGTGCCTAAGGCACCCTTCTCATGCCACTTGTCACCCTTCTCATGCCACTTGTCACCAGAGGTGCACTCCCAACCCTCCCTAGCAATGATATATTATCAGATGCTCAGCTCAGCCAGTTGTCTCCTTGCTTGAATCACTAGAGGAGCACAAACAGGAGTGTACATACCATTTCCGTTTTTGCAAATGTCTTGCCTCTTGCATGATTTAGTAGGTACCTTAAGGCGAGGTACATGCTGACAAAGTAATTGATGGTAACTGAAGGGCTACAGCTGTTTTCGCCCATGGCCTCTACATTCCCTACTTGGACGCTTACACCTACCTTTTATTTTCTTCCCTGATAATTTAAAGTTACTTTATTAATTATACACTTATGTCATGACTTTGTTATACTTTCCTAAGGTTGCAATACGGTCGAAGTCTGAGTGAAAGCACTTCCTGTAATGTCATCAAATTCATGCGTCTTGAGATGTCACTTTTTCAAAGTCATCAAGGATCAAAAGAAGCTGATCTACCCCTTTGATGTAGTAAAAGAATAGAATTAATAGAGGTGCTTTCCTAGTTATTCAGCCAGCTATGGAAACAGATGATGTGAATATGTAGCCTGTTTTCACCCTGTATCTAATCTGTGCTATCCTGTGTAGATTAGTTAACTTTCATAGCCCACGATACCATACCTGTTTTTCTGACATACAATTTCGCAATCTGTAAGTACACCATGGGTGCTTCGAGTGATTTTGATGTTCTCCAGCCCAACACCAGCACCTCCTGGTTAGAGGATAGCCCCAAAATCGACTTGCACCCATAGTAGAGAGGGTCTTTTGCCTCCTCATAGCACATGGTGAGACTGATAGCTTGTGGCAGCTAAATGATTGTTAGGGTCTTTCTAGTTCTACCTCTGAGATAAAAGGCCCACTAGAACCCCAGATAACATTTGTTCAGCCCCAATAAATGTGCTCTTTCACTTTTCCAGACATGCATGCAAAGGGCTGAGTGTTTATGGTTGGGCTCATTTCGGGTGAGTATGCAAAATAAAGTATGAAGAGTATCCTCCTTCACTTCAGAGATATTGTGCTTTACAGATGTGGTTGGCCCTTGACTATAATTCAGAGATGTCCCAATAGTTAAAAACAAATATATGTTTAAATGTATCAAACGCTAGTACATATATTTGATATGATTACAATTTTACTTTTAAAATGATTAAGAATGTATTGTTTATTATTTTACTGTAAAAATATATATATTTTAATGTTACATAATTAACCAATATATGTTATGCATTCTGTACATAGCTTTTATGATTTTTTTATACATAGTAAATACATGTAATCATTTTATTGTAGATAGAATAATTTTTAAGAATAATACCTAAATAAATATATTTTTAATTTAACTAAATATATTCAAATTATTTTTTTATTTAATTAAGTTAAAAATAATATACCTTTTTTCCATTTGTTCTGTGTTTAAAATAAATGTGTACATTAATTTTACAATATAATTCAACATAAAAGGATTTTTTACTTTTTTTTAAAAACTTTTCCCTAGACTTTGTCATAGGACGATTTCCACCCCATTGGCACAGATCTCCGCCTAGTGTGTGGAATTGTAAAATATGGCTGTAAAGTTACTATTAGTAACTTTACAGCCATAGATTAGACTCCACCCCCTGCTGTCTGGGCTGGAGACATGTAAGTCTACACTTCTGAGTAAATTTACATTTGGAAATGGTGAAAATTCAAAAGTAGTAAATTTACTTAAAAGTGTAAGAGTAAAACGTGAAGTGGCTGCAAGAATGATGACAGTGTGATTATCAGGAGGTTTGAGCTAACTCCATCCCAGCACCATAATACCTTTAGTAACAGCCTTAGTGCTAAGGAGAATTGTGGAAGACTTGGACGTGTGGAGTGAAACAGGATTTTGATTGTTTTCAGGAGTAAAGCATCAACCTATGAGCCATTGTATAATCCACTGTTGATACTGAATGTCTCTTGGATGATTAATTTCTTGTGGAGCTATGGCAGTGCATGGTTGATTTGCAAATTGCTGATCCCAAGCGGCTGGCTATAGCTGTGGACAATTATTAGTAGACTGTGCTTAGGTTAACAGCCGACTAACCTAGTGGAGAGAAGAAACCCTAGAAAGGAGCACCAGAATCCTTCAGATAAAAACAGTTGCAATTCCCAGGACCCACAGCCTATACTGAAGCCCTAGGACAATTTGCTTTTCATTCAAGGCTGGGAAATGGGGTCAACAGATCTTAGAAGAAGAACAAAGATTGCTAAAAAAAAAAAACACATCAAGACATCAATGAATTATTGCTTGCACATCATCTCTGCTTGCGATGAAATAAAAACATTCTATGTAAAGTGCTCTTCCATCACTTCAAGAAAGGTTCACTCTATACCACTCTATACCACAGTTCTAGAATAAATAAAATGTGTACAGAATATATCAAAGGATACTCAGTCAGACTATGTTTGCAGCACGAAGGGAATTATATTGACAAAATCACAGTAAATCAATTGATCAACTGTATTTATAAAGTGATGGTTTCCAAGCAATCACAAAGAAGGGCACAAGAATCATAAAAACAATATCATCATGATATAGAATACAAGATTTACTATGTGGTAAACAGAAATCAAAGGAAATCAAAATAAAACAGATGCGTCTATCAAACCAGGTGACTTCAAGTGATCAGATGATCATCGGGGACAACAAGACACATGTCCTGAGGATAGCACCACCACGGATGGGGTAGATAATTTACAGACTCTAAATAAAAACCTTGTAACATGTGGTATAAAGAATTAAGTGGACCGTCAAATAATATCAAGAATCCATTTGCAGCAAAATGGTTGTCACCATTGTCAATAATTAAAAACGGCAGAAGGTATACAGAAGGAGTTTTGTGATCCACGCAAGAGGCAAACTGAGAACCCATATTCTGGGCTAGCTGCAGACTCCAGGTGGCTGCTTTGGGGAGGATACATGAACTAATGATTTAAGATCCTGGGTGAACAGAAGTAGATGTGACCTCATGACTACTCATAAATGCAGATAAGTGAAAGATTCTGGGTAGAGCTTAAATGTTTCCATTTCAATTCCGAGATTTCCTTGCTCAGACTGTGATCACACGGAGCACTCCTGAGCCTATGACTCTAGAAATGGATTCTAATACAAATCGTTCATACATGAGCATTGATCTCGCCATAGGCTGGCAGAAATTCAAAATCAAAAAACCATGTCCTTTCCTTACCTTGAATGGTGCCTCAAACTTACATCGACCAGAACAACCACTGGAAGCGATAGCACATCCCCGAATGCTCTGGTTTAGAGCAGACATTCCCTCCAGGTCTGGACAATCACTCCAGCTGGGAGAGACAAGTTCTGCATCCATTGATGGGTAAAGTAAGGTACTACCCCTGGAAGAGCCTGGGTTGGAGATGGAAGGGGGATTAAGGAGTCTTATGATTAAAGCACATCAGACTCCGGAAACAAACCCCTAGATTCAACCACTTCAGGCTCCAACTTAGCACCTTAGTTTCTAAGAGGTTGCAATGATTTTTGTTTAATTTTTATTTTTTTTAGAGCAGAAATAGATACAACATATTTTTAATTTACCTAGGAAGCAAACATTTATACCAGAATACATTATACAGATTAAAATTTACATTTTCTCTAATTCCATCTTCCACAACCATTAATACACATCTATTATGTGTGCACACAGAAAATAAAAGTGCAACTATTATTCGTTAGAGATTCGTATCACTTTTCTTAATGAATCGAAGTGCGTTCAAGAAAATAAAGTGCTGGTTGCAATGTTAAAGAAAAGCACACCACAATGGAAAAGAATGTTTTAAGACACTTCCTAAAAAAATCAACACATTTGCCTGCTAGTCAACACACCCAATTGCCTCTTGTTCGATATGTGTGCTGTATTAAAGAAGTCACTGACAGCTTGCACCCCTCAAACTATTTGTAACAAGTACGCTTATCTCCCCAAGCATGAAAAGATTAGAAAAGGACTAAATAAAATCTGCAAAAGAAAAAAACGGAACAACCAACAATATACAGAAATAAGGTTAACTAACTTTGTAAACTGCTGAGGCTAAAAAATTGCAGCTAACACAACTAATAAGCAAACATATTTTACTAAAGAAGGCCATGATCCGTGCCCTACGCTCACCTGTGTACACTGGCAGGTGTGAGAAGTGTTCCTATAGATGTCTGAGGTACTCGTTTGTTAGTAGTAGAGGAGATCAGCCGGCACGTGAGTGTGTGTGGATGCTGCTTGGTCCTCAGGTTTGCAGCTGCAACGCTTGTACTAGAGACTTTGTAGATTCCTTCACGCTGCTGTGGAAATTGTGGTTGTCCACTCAAAGAGTAACTCAAAGCACTCCATAACTCTTCATCGATACAATGTAATGCAAATATACTAAAGCCAATAAAAGTAGGTGTTCTAAAAGAGCTATTGCATTTAAAATAAATATAGGGGACAACTAGACTTTGAATGGCCTGTAGCCGTAAGACTGAAACAGGGAGGGCAGGGCTGTTTCACTAGTTTGACAGATATTTTCCCCAGAGCGGCTCCCATAAAGGAGTGGTAGCTACCTAGAGGAAACCCGTGGTAGCCGGTCCTCCAAGCCAGTAGTCCTCTTGTCTTTTATGATATCAACAATGACACATCTTCAAAAGTGTGGTCCATTATCGGAAATAACACAACTAATGTCTTGAACACGCTGTGAGGGGTTTCCCCCTTCTCATGCGTGAAGATTTCTGGACCTCTTCTGGCCTAAAGTCATGATCCCAGACAGAGGATGGCTGCAGCATTTGTATGGGATCCACCACATTAGTTTTCCCGCCCTCAGAGAACCTTGCTATGAAGGCGCCAAGGGAATTAAGAATATGGCAAATTTTGGGGGTGGTCTGCTAGTGCATTCTTCTATAAGGGGCGGGAAACAGTTGGAACACCACAGCCTCAGTCACATGTGTTCCGACTACACAAGCACTACCACGCATGCCTTAACGATGCATATGCCTTCACCACACATATGCGTGGTTAAGGCAGTGCGCAGTCTAGCTGCTGGCTGCTGCTTGGCGGAACTCGGAAGCAGGAAAACCTCGGACGAGGAAACGGAGGACGGGGTGAGGTAAGTGGGGCTGGGGACGGGCTTTGGGGGGTTAGTTTGTATGGGTTCGGGGGTAGTTCTCAAGGCTGGGGGGTCGGCGTAGTTTTGAGGTCTGGGGGTGGCCGGGGTAGTATTCAGGGCTGGGGGTGGGGGGGTCAGGGTAGTTTTCAGGGCTGTGAGGTTCAGGGTAGCGTTTAGGGCACGAGGGGTTGGGGACGTTTTTAGGGCTGGGGGTAGGGTAGTGTTTAGGGCACGTGGGGTCGGGATAGATTTTTTAAATAGGGGTTAGGGTGTTAGGCCTAGGAGCAGTGAGGGTTCGGGATAGTTTTAGGGACAGCGCGGGGTGGGGGGTCGAGATAGTGTATGTAAAGGGGCAAAGCTTTAGGCCTCAGGGCAGAGGGAGGGGAATGGGTAGTCGGGGTAGTTTTTAGGGCTTAGGGGTGGGCTGGGTAGTTTTTAGGGCTAAGGGGGGCGTCGAGGTAAATATTTTAATTAGGGGTTAAGGTTTTAGGCCTAAGGGCAGTGTAAGGGTTTGGGGTAGTTTTAGGGACAGCGCAGGGGTGGGAGGGGGATGGGGGAAGGTTTTGAGTCTCAGGAAATAGGGGCAGGTAGGGGAAATGTCGTTTGAGGCGGTAGGAGGTGGGTCAGAGTAGTGGCAAACTTAGCCACGCATACCCCTTTACCATTCATGCCTTTACCACAAAATTGCATGGTAAAGGAATGCGTCGTTAAGAAGCATTCGTGGTTAGGGCTGCGTGGTAGATTCATGCATGGTTTATGTCTTTATTATACATTTAGATTGACAGAGCAGTTAAAAATATTTCCCTCCTTACATCTACTCACCTAATTTATATCTTACACATATAACAACACATATACACACATTAGTAAAGTACACCTGTACCACTACCTTACACAATGCACCTGCTCTTCCACTTACATCCACACCTTCATATACACCAAGACCTCAGCTTTGCTAAAGGGAAATTGCAAACCCTGACCTGTAAATGAAATGTGTGGTCTGTTGGTGATCACCATGGGACTGTCAATCTATAAATAACTAGCAATACCTGGAATTACACCATATATCGCCATACATCATCTATATCACCACTTACACAGCCACAATTATCCAACAAACTATGACAACACATAAAGCTTTCACAGCCATCTGCATTCTATTTTCCCTACATCAATATCAATGTCAGTCTGGTTAGCATTAACCAGGGCCACTGGAATTATACAGGAGGGGTGGGCCAAATTACGTGGCAAGGTTGGGTAAATTACGCAGCAAAAAGAGGCAAATTACGCAGGATTATGCTACACATTTTGGATTAGTATTTCTTCATTATTTTGCAATTTTTAAACTTGTTAACACTGTCTAGGCATTGGTTCCAACTCACTAGTACCAGTTTAACACCCAAATACAGCAATTACCTACAGAAAGGTATCCAGTCAAGCTCTGCAAAGTGTCTTCCGCTGCATGACAACGCGTGTCGCTACATTTTTAGTAACTTTTGAGACATTTGAGCTAGAAACATTTTTTTTTGTTAAAATCTGTAAATTATACAGCAGATGATGGATTATGTGGCAAATGAGGCAAATCTATAATTATGCGAGTAGCTCCGTGGCCGTACAATCACATAATTCCAGTGTGTAGGACCTATCAGCCTTAGGGCAGTCTCCCCCTACCTTTTTGCCCTTTTGCCTCCCACTTTAACTGTACATTTTTGTTGGACTTAGGACTCTTGGCACTTTACCACTGCTGATCAGTGCTAAGGTGCGGGTGCTCTCCCCTAAAAACATGGTGACATTGGCATACCTGCCGCAGGCCTCTGCCATCGCAGTGAGGCCTACCCCTCCATAGGCTAGCATTGGGAATTCCCTTATATCCCTTTAACTGATAACTCCTGAATGGGAAGTAGTAGTTATGTCATGTTTGGTATGGTTGGAATAGTAGTGAGGAACCCTCTCTAGTGGTGTATTGGGTTTTGACATTACTGTCTCAGAAATGCCACTTTTAGAAAGTGGACATTTCTCTGCCCTTCACTTAGCTCTGTGTACCTGTAGCTTGCCCCAATCCACGTCTGGCCCAGGGTAGCAGCTTCACACTTGCAGACTCCCCCAAACACAGGAAGGGCTGCCTTCATCTGCATACTGATGACCATCTTGGACTGAGAGGAGGGAGTGGTGATTCGCACTTACATTTGAATAGGCTGGGCCCTGCTGCCCCACAATAGGCTTAACGACCATGCTTTGTCAGTGCAGACAGCCAGGAGCCAGGTCAGGTGAGAAAGGGAACACCCCGAACCTCCAAGACCCTTCTTGAAGCTTCTGCCCCCTTCTAGTAGCTGGGCACCAGGGCATAAAAATAGGGCCCCGGCCACACATCTTTGCTACACTGCTGGACCAAGGAGAAACTCTGCTGGAGTAAAGACTTCTGCGCCTGGAGGATTGCCACCTTACTTAGGTTGACTGTTCCCAGGAACTGCTACCCTGTTTTGCTGCTGAGCTGCCCTACTGCCTGCTGATCTTTGCCCTGCCAGGGAGAAATGAAGGACATCTCCAGAGTGTCTCCAAGGCTTGCTGGCTGGCCCCTGTCCTCCACAAAGTACCAGGGACCACAAAGACTCTGTGATCTGCGTGTTCACAGCCACTGCACCATTCTACCCTTGCCAGCACTTCACCTCGTGAGAGTACGACAGAGCAATAACTGGCGCTGCTGAAAAGTGAGCGCGGTGTTTTGTTGCCTGGGCATCTGTGCGCTCCCACGAACTTCCCACCACTTGTGCCAGGGAAACGCAGCGACCGGCACTCAAGACGTTCGTGCCGATCGGAACTGCCGCCGCTATTCCTGTGGGGCTTGTGTTCATTCAAGGGAAGCCCTGAACGCAAACCGGAGCCATCACCAGGGCAGCGATTCCACCTCGGACCGGACCGCACCTCAGGAACCTCCCGCTGCACGGCCCGTGCTGCCAAAGCATTGCCAGGTAAAGCCGGTCTGCAACGCGACCTGCTGCAGGGCGGCTGCAGGAACTTCGCAAAGGTACGGTGCCTGCTGGGCTCGTGCGGTCTTGACTGCTGGTCTGGCGAGGCCAAAGATAACTTGGGGGCCTTCTCCTGGTGACTCTTCTTTTTTTTTTTCCTGTTTTCATCTCCCAAGACTGCTAAACATAAAAGCGAAAACATGCTATCTGGGGGGGAAGCCGATCATTGTACGAACTCTAAAACTACCGTAAAGGCCCTAAAACAAACCCAGTTGATCTTCTCGTATAAAGCAATACTTGAAACATAGCGTTATAACGTTTAATCCCCTGATTGGATTTTCATTGTATTTGACCTCATTCCTTGATATATAAAAAGGAGCTTCTATTTTTCTTAGCCTGTGTGGAGTCTTTTTTCTGCGGCTTTCTTATTGGGTGGCTAAAGGTGTGTGTGTTACACAAATACTTTACACATTGCCTCGTGGGTTAAATCTGCCTGCTCTGCGCCAAGCTACCACAGGGTGGGACAGGACTCCCTAGAGGGTTTGGACCTCACCCAGAATAGAGTGGTGGTCCCTACTTGGACGAGGGTGCATACCCCTGCCAATTAAGAGACCCCATTTCTAACACAGTGCCTCTGGTATTAACCTGCACAAAAATGAGCACACTTCCCGGTCTGTATATAGGGATTCTGTGGCCTATTTTACAAATGGCATGATTTATCTGTGCACATTCATGTTTCAAATTCACAAAAGGTGAACTTATGCTGAAAATCAATTTGCTCACATGCAAGATTGCACTTGTGTAGGGTGATATTATATGGGAGTAAAGTTAGCGGGAGTATTTGGAGTTAGAATTCCCAAACTTTTGCAAGGCACATTCCCACCCTGGATATGACTGGAGATTTAGAACTGTGAAGGGCAAAAGAAAATAAGTATTCAAGTGTGAATGGGGGAAGGAAAACCCTTATAATAGTTGGAGAATTATCAGAAGGCAATTTAAAGAAAAATATTATTTCCGTTTTGCAGACAATTTTTTTTTAATAAGGATAGCACGTACAATTCCAAGAAAGTGGCACAGTTACACATGCATGATTTAGTGAGAGTACCAGCCTATCAATGAGACAATAAAAAATGACTAACCCCGTTCCTATCAATCAGCGCCTGCCCTGCCCTGCCCTCTACAAAGCACTTGTCAAGCACCGTCCATCTTAAAAAAACGTTTTTGAAAAGAAAGTGCTGCATATTTGCGGTAAGCCTTCCCTCTGTTTATGTAGGACTGAAAGCGATAAAGGCGCGTTGGCAAGCACCCAGAGAGCCAAGCAACAACCTGCACTAAACCGCGTATACCCCGTACGTCTGCAGCAACGAGCTCCAGCCTTCGCCTGTGGAAGCTGCAAATGCTACACTTGGGAGCACATAGGCGCCTGGTGTTGAAGAAGTGTCCCCCCAATTTCATTATCTGGTTTGCATTCGAGATCATGAAAGTAAATTGAATACGCAACTATTTATTACCCAATGTGGTTTGAGTTGGATTCCATAGCCTATTCTACAATGGCCACTGGTGACCTGATATTTACATATTCAACTTGTCCTATGCCATAGCCCAAATTCGCCGATTCTGTAAAGACAGGGCTCTTGCAAGTTGCTGGAAGCAGGATCACTTCCTGGTCTAGAGAGTTACTTTTCACATCCACAACAGAAGTAATAAAGGCCTACTTCAAGTCTCAAGTTGCTGAAGCTGACAATGCCTCAAAGAGACTCCTTTAGGTCTATCAAAAATGCTGACAGTCTCCCACGCTTCCATAACCTTTGCTATAACTTTATATGCTTCTCTAATGACATACATCTCTAAACAGCAGTCTAACAAGGAGCCCACCCCTTCCCTTCTGGAATTCACTAGTGCCCCAGCACTCCTCTGCACCCTCTAGAGCAGAGGATATTGACATTATCACAGATCGTGTCTTTCAATATCATCATCAATAAACTCACCAACAGATGCCGCCAATACCCAAACCATCCATCTTCACCAATTAACTATGGTGCCAATCATTTCAAAATTCGACAATGTCTCATGAGTGGTAGGGGATATACCCCATAAACCCAAACACGCTATTAGCTCACCTCTTCTTAGAAAATGTACAGGCAACTCTACTCAAAATTCCTTATGCAGTAGTCACTTTGCAATTTACTGACAATTTGGAAACCAATAATGTTCTTAGTGACTTTCAGTGTGGATTCAGGTCACAGAGTGGCACTTAAACACTTTAATGACCATCAGGAAATAACTCTTTATGGATCATGGCTGGGTATTGATTGTTCTAGCCTGCATAAAGCCTTTGATACAGCTGAACTGAACATGACATTCTATTTCCCCGGCTGCAGGGTTGAAGGATGTTGTGTATGAAAGTGTCAGCTCATTCCTCCCTAACAGGACCCATCAGGTAAAATGTGGTCCCTTCTTATCGAAAGCTCTTCAAGCGACATGTGCTGCACGTCAAGGATCCTCCCTCTTGCCCTTTCCAAGATATACAGAAACATGTAGCAAATCCCAATAACCACAATGTCAGCTGTGACGCGTAAGCTAATATCAGCAATTGCAAATTAAAAGTGGTTAACATCCTGAGCACAAAAGGGTATTTCATGATTGTCTTCAACATGTGCAGTCCTGGATAACAAACAAGAGCCTTTGCCGGAAAAGCGAAACACAGAAGAAATGATCCCCAATGGTCCTGAACAGTCTCTAGCATTTGCCGTTTTCTGGCTTCAATCTCTGAGATCTCTTCCTATCCGTTAAAATTCAATTGGAAACCTCAGTCGTCTTCGACACAGAACACACTCACCACACAACTTAACACTTTGACCAAGAACATGTTGTTTCACTTCCACTGACTCTACAGGATAAGACTGAGGGGCCGATTCCGATTCGGGCCGGAAATCTCTCCGACCGAGCCGGACCCGGAGAGATTTCCGACCGAATCGGACCCTAGCAGTCCGACCGAACGCAGTACGATGCGCACGCATGCTATCGGACTCGATTCGGTTGGACTCCCATTGAAGTCAATGGGAGCCGGTCGTACAACACGTACGCGGGCTCCCATTGACTCAATGGGTGCGAGGCGAACAAGGGCGCCCCTTACAGCGGGTACGCGCGGCGAGCGGGTCGCGCCGTACATGCACAGGTAGGGGGACCCATGGGTCCCCCCTGTGTGCGACTCGCGTGGCTACGCGTACAGGGGGGTCCGACACGGACCCCCAAAGAGCGGCTCCGACTGCTCTTTTGAGCCGGACGGCGCGAGTCGTCAGACTGCTCGAGGCACGCATCGTACTTACCCGGCCGGGGAACGTCTCCATTGCGCGGTGCGAGTCGTGTCCGTGCGAGTCGGTCGGAGCGGTCGGCTTTCACGAACGAGTCGGTCGGTGCGGTTGGGTCTCGCGAACGAGTCGGTCGGAGATTTCGCATCGTACTCGCTCGGCCGGACGCACGTACGAATCGGTCGGGAAACAAGGCTCCGAATCGGATCCGGTAAAGCCAAATCCGATTCGGAGCCCTACCGGCCGAGATCGGAATCGTCCCCTCAGACTGTAGCGGAAGCCCTATCACACATTGTTTACTGCAGCTGATTCTCTATAGGAGTCACAGAAAAAACTATGACAAAAAACCACAAACAGCAGACCATTGATAACATCACTTCAGTTCTAAAATCAGTCCATTTGCTACAAGTCCATCATAGGATTGAATACATGACCCTGTCCCTGGTACAAATATTTGGATGGTTACACTTTTTATTACCTTTCCAAGCTATTCATACCTTACTGCCAGACCAAGCACCTAATGCCAGCTTGGACAGGTGTGATACAGGCCGTCTGAGAAGTACCAACCAATGAAGAGTAATGTCCTGGGGAAGGAGACGCCTAAACAGAATAACTGGTGCAGGGTCCTTTTTTAGGGCTTTCAGATGCAAGTATGTTAGTAGTGAACAACCAGAGATCTGGCATCTAGAAGGATGACAGACATCACTTGAAGAAGGACTAGACCAAGATAGCAATATCAGAAGTAGGTGAGGAACTGGCTGAGAAGTAGGAAACGGAGCAAGATAAATATGGAACAAGAATAACGTAGGAAAATCAGGGGAGGCGGAAGGAATAAATAGGACTGAATGAAGGCAGTGAGGAATATAGCTGGAGCGCAGACGATGAAGTGGAGTTGTGACAGTGAAGAACATAGCTGTGCCACGCTAATATAAATGACTTTGGGGCTTATGTGGCTAAAGAGCTCAATTTGACAAGTATTTTAGTGTATCTTGGGGAAGAACAAAAATATGATGGGTGGTATGCTTAAATGCATCTCAGTCACTAGTAGTTTGGTAAT
The DNA here is from genome assembly GCA_963921515.1 of Calotriton arnoldi. Classification (NCBI taxonomy): domain Eukaryota; kingdom Metazoa; phylum Chordata; class Amphibia; order Caudata; family Salamandridae; genus Calotriton; species Calotriton arnoldi. The sequence continues at coordinate 1,031,019 of CAWUFW010002119.1, forward strand.
TATGCAGGAGCTGGAGAGTGCATCCATGTCATAGAAGGAAATTGACCAGAGACATAGCGGTAGACATGCACAATCTATAGCTAGTCTTCCTTTGTGCGTGGACCTGTTGATTACAGCGTCTTGCGGCGTCCCTCTGTCATGACTCTAGTGATCGGCCCAGGTAATCGGACATTCCTCAAGAAGTAGTTTTGTGGCTGCAGTAAATGCTGGTGTCTCCTTGGAACCTTTCACTTTTCCAAGCAGTCAGTCGGATCCGTTGCCGATGCCGCATATGGAGCAGGTTTGGGAAGCTGAGCCAGGGATTACTCCAATACCATGGCAACAGGCAGCTGCCACTGAAAGAGCGAGATGCCTGTTGACTCCTGTGGTACTTGAGACACATATGGTGAGTGCCCCAGCACCATGACATAAAGATGGGCAAAGCATGCTTTGCCACATGTGAAACTTGCAGAATACCGTGAGGATTCCACTCTGCCCACTACCACCAGCTCAGAGGACACACATTCAACATGTCTTTCCACACTGTCACAGGAGGGGCACTAAACAGGCTGATCATACAAGTGGCTAAAGCAATTTCATTGGTGATACTCAAGACAAAATGGTGGTTCTGGGAAGTCCGTGACAGCATATCAGTTAGGCCCTTATTAGGAGTAGGATGAAGTTTTCCGAACACTGCTTAAACCCTTATTTGCTTATGTGTCTGAATTGTGCAAAATTTGCCACAGTCGGCACTTCCCACGGAATGTGAGGCAGAGGTGGTAACAGAAGGCTTCCGTTACCTAGGAGTGTTCATAACGACAGACCCAGACCTCTTCTACAACCGTAACTTGCTGCCCCCCCTGCAGCGCCTACAAGACGATGTACACCACTGGAAGACGCTGCATCTCTCTCTGCTAGGAAGGGCAGCTCTCTTTAAAATGACGGCATTCCCCTCGCTTTCTATACATCTTGCAGAACACCCCATATGTGGTACCCCCAAATACTTCACAGCAATAGAAAACGAACAAACAAAGCTATTGTGGGAAGAAAAGCCATCGAGAATCGCTCACCAAAAATTAGTCCGGGGATGGTACGACGGATGTGTCACATTGCCCTACATACGAAGATACTATTGGGCGTCCCAATTGGTTGCTATTAACCAATACCTGTATCAATTGCCGGAAGATCCGGTGTATCGTATGGATAGATATGTTCTGGGGAGGAAGGGGTACATGAGAGCACTTTACACCTCACCCCATCACCTGGCTCTGACAGGCCCAACTAAAACCACGGTCCAAATTTGGCACACAGTCCAGAAACAGATAGGATGGGAAAATAGGATCACGCAACACACCCCACTATGGGATGCAGAAATACTTGGACACATGGGCAAGCATCATGGCTTCAATAAATGGGACCTCATCAGTATATCCCGGTTGGGTGAGGGGCGGTATACGAACATTCGAAATACTCCAACAAGAATACGAACCATCTAATACTGAAATATTCCGTTATCTGCAAATTAAGCATGCACTGCAAGGGGCGATCCCTAAGGGCACGACACTCCCAGAGTCCTCTCCTCTACAAGATAGAATCCTAATAGATCACATGAATAAGAAAGCAATATCCCTAACCTACCAGAAACTGATAAATAACTCCCTGGACCCCCTCACCAAACTCAGAGAAAGGTGGCAGATTGACATCGGGGAGCTTGATGAGGATGAATGGCAAGAGGCATTGTCGTCCCCGAAAGAAGTGGCCACGTCGAATAAGTTCAGATGGGTACAATTGAAAATACTTCACAGAGTATACTACTCGCATAGCCGCCTAGTTAGAATGGGCAGAATAGAGGATGCCACCTGTGGGAAGGGGTGTGGCCTGGAGGGAACATATTATCACATGATTTAGGACTGCCCCCAGATACAACAATATTGGATAACCATAATACGGAAGATGTCTGAAGTCACAGGGATAGAATTGACCCCCAACCCGAGCTGGTGTCTCCTCAATATATGGAAACCCACAGATCTCAGTGAGAAAGGGAGAATCTGGGTAACATTTGGGCTCACAATTGCAAAACGGAACATTGCTCAACACTGGGGGGTGCCGGAAATGCCATGCCTGCGTGATTGGGAGAGGAACCTTGACTGGTGTATGATTGCCAAAAAACGGTATATACAGGCAGGGGGTGCCCCAAGAAGTGGGAGCAGATCTGGAACATGTGGAATATGTACCATGGAAATTTGTGTGTGAACCCGGGAGAAGGGATACAGAGGAGAGTGAACCAGATGGTCGATTCCCCGTAACAGCAAAGGCAAAAGACAGAGGACAGAAGACTGGTTGGGAAAAGGGGTACACCCAGGAACGTGGACAATGTACAAACAATAGCAACGGGTTTTGGAGAATGTATAAAATGTAATATGTCCTGTCACATCAAAAAAAAGATATTTTTTTTTTTTTAAATATTAATTGCTACTGTCATTAGTTACCAGATGCATTAAAGTCCACACTCGTTAATATTTCGGCAAATGAAACCTGACAGAATTTAATAGGGGCAAAGATATGATGTTTACAGTGACATGCAGATTTTTCTGCAGGGATCAGTAAAATCTGCTTGTTATTCTCCCAAAACTCGGGATAAGTGCATCGCACTGGATACATTTTGAAGCCCCGGGAGTCGCATTTTAACATGTGCGGTGAATAACACCTACTGGTAATCATGGCCACATAGGACAACCGGCAATTCTTACACTTAGTAAAAAGCTCTTCATAGTTCTTCCTGGAACGTGGAAGCCCGCAACTTTCTGAATGTCCCTGTATTTCTCAATTTGAGCATTTCACTCAGCCTTACTAAGGGCCTGGTTTAGAGCGCAGTGGAAAGAATAATACATCGCAACGGAGTACCCCTTATGCCATAGTGAAAGTCGGCCAGCCTCATTTAGAGTTGGGTGGACCTTCAGTATGTCAGTGGCGGAGACTACTCCGTCTCCGCCACTGACATACTCTGGACGAATAAGGGTCATCAGAGTTTTTCCCATTTAGAGCAAGTAAACAAATGTTAAGTTATTACATTCGCTTACCGCAATCCAAAACGTGGTGGTAAATGAAAGTAAAAACATTTCAATGACCAGCACACCATGGAAAAAACTCCCATGGCGATAGACTCATTGCTTTTTTTTGTTTCAAAAAGAAAATCCCACTTTGGGATATTTTCGGAAAACATTTTTTTGAAACAATGCCGTACGACTCCGTCATGTTGACGTAGCCATACAGCACAATTTCAATGCATTGACAGGAACCACCACGATGGTGGTTCCTGCCAGTGTAACAGATGTCCGCTGGTGCAGCAGACTCTTTATACTTGGAATGCAGTTACTCCATCAGGACGATGGAGTAAAATACTCCATCGCCCTGACAAAGTAACCGCTCTCTAAATCAGGCCCTACGGGGCCAAGGTGAGTAATACCTAACTGAGCAACAGGAAGATTCAGCCAAATATAGCAAGCCTGGCCTCCCTGTTCTGCATGGTGAAATGGTAGCAAACCCATTACCATTGCAAACTACATACATACACATATGACATGCTGTGTCTTTGTCATGTTGGAAGCATACATTTCCATTCATTCATTTGTTGATATTACCTGCGCCTCTCTAAGGCTTTGCAGAAGGAGGTTTTGACTGAGACTGAGTTGTTTTTACGGCTTCACATCTCTTCTGTCAATCGCAGTCACCATGGTCTTTATTATCAAAGTTTTCATGGAAATTTTACCCATTTAGTATTGATTCCCTTAGGAGAATACATTTGCTTCTGATAGTGGGAAACACTGTATTAGACAAGTGATTTAAAGGCAGTGAATCAACCTTCTTGGACAAACAGACAAATTCAATCATTCCAGGAAGTGGTGGTAGTTGGGTAGGGTTATAAAGGGGTGACTACTCCAAGAGGCAGCAAATGGAAGACTAGACTAGTGATAGGAGGCTAAAAAGACCAGCGCCACGAGCTAAGTGTGAAATTGCAGTGGTCATGTTGGCCACAAGTTCAGGGATGAAGAATTTGAGTTTGCATAACTCAGGACTTGGAAAACACAACAATGAAAAAGGATTCGCCTCTGCAATCTTTCCATTCTGGGGTCGAAACCCGCAGACGATACAGAGCCCCAATGGAAAGAGCGAGCACAAGTTGGTAGGCGCCATTGGGCAGTTAACACAATGACTCATGCCAAACTCGTGTGACATTGTTTACTTTACGCAGAATACTTTGTATTGTACATCGCCCAATCTTCAATGCGGATTCGCCCAGTCTGGCGCCTGAGGGACAGCTGCTGAGCGAGATCTGAAATTGTTTCCCATTGTCAGATTAGTGCTTTAAGCACCTTAAGCAGGTTTTTAAGAATCCATTTGGGCGGATTTCCACTGTGGACCCAGAAAGAGAGTATATCAAGTTATGAAAGTCGCCTGACAATGCCCTAGTGTCTCTCAACCAGTGCTGGCTCCAGTGCTCCGTTCTGCCAAAGATGTCTTTGCTCAGCTCACATTTTACAACAGCACAATCCATCTCAATTAATCCTGCCTTTTGCAGCTTGCTAATACCAACGAAAACCTAGGTAGAAAGAGAGCCATTGTGGCTCAGAGGGATTTTAAGAACATAAGCCGGCCTTTTGAGCTCTGCTGCTCTTCCTGATTGGCAGGGTGTATCCAACTATGCAGGGGAACCTTTAGTTTCAGTGAAGAGAGGGAGGGTTGTCAGGCAAGGTCAGGCAGAGGGCAGCAAAGAATAGAATGTACACAGTGAGAGGAAGCAGAGTGGCAGCGAGGAGACCTCAGGTGACAAGGCCACACCCACGGTAGATCTGCCTCGGTTCATACACTGCAAGTGGGGCAGTCAGGGGCAATACAACAAGAGGATGCTGGTTAACTCCACCAATGACTACAGTTTACATGCAGGTAAACATGAGGCTGGGTTATTAATGTATAAAATGGGAAATGGTTGACAAAGTCCAGTTATCTTCCAATTGGGGCTGCGAACCAAATAAATACAGGCAAATGTTTCTCGCATTCCAAATTAACATAATTTTTGTCGAAATTAAAAAAAATTAGAATTGCGAGTTTATTGGTCAATACTGTGCCTTGCAATTGAATGTAGGCATTTTTATGGGGTAGCACATTCTGCTTTGAGGAACCCTGGGCAGAGATGATGCATAAAGCAGGCCAGGCCATTTCAAATGAAGGAGGGAAGAAGGCATGAGTCACTGTAGCTGACACATGGTCTACAAAATGGACCCTTCCTAGCAGGGTTGTTGGACTGAACAGGGTCATGAACAGTCTGGAGAGCAGCGTTTAAGCTCTAGCCAGGTGCTGTAGAGTCAGACTCATAGGGATTAAGACCAATTTATTAAGGGCCTTATTTAAAGTATGGCGGCCCTTTCAGCACAGATGAAGTGTATCAGGTGCCTCTCGAAGAGGATCCCAGTGAGGAGGAAAAGGTCACAAAGGATAACACCCTTCTTGGCAATCTTGTAGGTCTTGTCTGAAAAGAATACAGGCACCAAACTCTTCCTCAAGTCAGGGAAGAGGAAAGTCAAACGAGGACTTCCAGGAGAAAATCCTAACAGATATCTAGCTGGAAGGAGCAGAAACCAGCAACAAAAATAATAGCAAATAGACAATGAACGTAATGAAAAATAAGGAACAAATGCTTTGAGACACGTCTATCACTTATTAAAGCTTCCTTTATATATGATTCTAACAGGGACTGGCATTACAGGTAAAAACTCAAATTCATCTTGAATTTGAAATACCAGACATTATTCTCTGGGCAAACCACCATATAAGTGTATTTCATAGGGATTGCCCATTCCTCGGTCTTCCAATGCATGACATCTTGGAGGCTGCTGAAGAAGAAACCCAAGCTTGATATCTTTTCTCTAATGAAAAGCTCTGCAGTTCACCCACCGTCCTTCCCCATTACTGTGCCAGGTCGCAGAGCACCCCTCTGGTTTACCGTAATTGCTGAAACGTTGATGCGTTCTAGGCCGCGAGACACCACAGTTTCATTGCCTGACTGTGCTATAAACTCACTGTCATAGGAGCTGATTACGATGTCGGTCGAACCGCCACTGACAGACCATCGGAGGTGGTCCGACTGACCGACAGGTCATTGGTGGCCGTCTGACCGACAAAAAGCCCTTCAGTTGGAGTCCCTTCCGCCGCTAGGATCTCAGATCCTGACGGGGCGGCTGTCGGAGTCGCGGCCCTTAATGGTGGCAGTGCCAGGATTTGGATATCCCTTTCCGACAGCCTGCTCATGGCAGGAACAATGGATATTGGCATGCCCCAAACAGGGCCCCTGTCCCTTGTGGGCCACTGCAAAGTGGCCCTGGGGGCACATTTAGTGCCCCCACTCACCTCCATGGACAGTGTGTCCCGCACTACATGGAGCTTGGCACAGAGTCCATGGACGTGCAAGAAGTGCTCCTTTTTACGGCGGCTTGTGCTGCAGCCCTTCTCCTGGGCCATGGCACAAGCCGCCATGAAAATCAAAATTTTCATGGTGGCTTCTCCTGGCAGGATGGGACGGTCCTTGTGGATGATCTTGTAACCGTCGGGGATAGCGGTGGTGATGTCTGGCGCTGAGCTGGAGTTCGTCCAAGTTTCCGTCAGGAAGGCAATGTCGGGCAAGGTGGCGTCGAAGAGGTCCCAGATCTCTGTGGCGTGTTTGTGGAGGGATCTTACGTTGAGGAGGATGCACTTGAGAGGCTTGGGTGCTGTGAGGATCGGTAGGTTGGGTGAGGGAGCCGGGGTACGGAGGTGGGTCAAGGTGAGGCGGCAGTGTAGGCAGTACAGCGGGCCATGGGTCTTGGTCGACGTCGAGAGCTGGCAGTTGTTGTTGCGTCCGGGGTTGAGATCGTGGAGGATGCTGGCGTCGTAGCGGTGGCCGGCCGGAGGACCAGGGTCCCTGTTGCTGGGCGCAGTGGGTCACGAACGGGTGCAGACGGACTTGCCTTTGGCACGCCAGTGGCGCAGCAGTGCAGCAGCCGCCATTAAGTAGTGTGAGGGGGGAGGGCTGGTCAGCTGGGAGGTTGGAAACAGAGAGCAAGACAAGCATTGGCATAGCCAATAGGTCTCGCCTTTGGGACCTTATAAGTGTTTAGCCATGCAACAGTTGATGTTGTTGCACCAAGGATATTGTGCTGCATAACTAAATACTTATAAGGTCTCAAAAGCGAGACCTATTGGCTATGCCAATGCTTGTTTGTTTATCTAAGTATTTCCCAGGGGACTAGGACGAGTTCCATAGAAACCCTCTCTCTCTTCTTGTTGATTTGTACATACGAAGTACTCATGTTTATTATGTGCAGGAATACGTATTATTGCCATAGTAGGGTTACAGAATAAGTTTTACTCTTTCAGAATCAGCGCGGATGCAGCACAGATAAACTATGAAACAACTCGTCTGTGTCAGTATGTGCAGGTCTGAAAGAAGCACTTCCGGCAGACGATCTTGTCTCATGAAATGTCATAACGAGCACGGGCTTCATCACAGTAACTCATCTATGTAATAAGCATGAGCAGAACCATGAATCATGTTACAAACTACAGAGTAACTCGTTTCATTACATATCCATAGCCACAAGTATGTAAAACATGATTCGAGCAGACTGCAGAATAATATATACAAATTGACAGACAGACAGACAGACAGACAGACAGGCAAGCAGACAGACAGACAGACAGACAGACAGACAGACAGGTAGGTAGGTAGGTAAGTAGGTAGTCCGACAGACAGATAGTCCGAAACATAGATAGACAGACAGACAGGTAGGTAGGTAAGTAGGTAGTCCGACAGATAGATAGTCCGAAACATAGATAGACAGACAGGTAGGTAGGTAGGTAAGTAGGTAGTCCGACAGATAGATAGTCCGAAACATAGATAGACAGACAGACAGGTAGTTAGGTAGGTAGGTAAGTAGGTAGTCCGACAGATAGATAGTCCGACAGACAGACAGACAGAGAGAGAGAGAGAGATAGATGAGAGAACGCGTCCTTTTTACAATGTGCAGAAATATGTCTGCTGTTTTCTAGGCAGACGTATGGAGTCAGGGGGGCGGCATTGGGCAACCTCCCTTCGTCAGCCTTATCAATTATTTAAGCTCCATTCATATTACAATCAAAGACCCTTGCTCTGAAGGGCTGCCTCCGCATGTGCCTGTGAAACGAGCGTTTAACACACGGTCTCTGCGGTGTAGATATTTTTCCTACCGGTTTAGTCCTGATAAGGTGCTAATATGTCATTTGATGTGAAGGCAAATTCGGTCCGGTTTCAGTGTAAAAATGGGTGCAGCTGATCAACAGAAATCCCCTCCAAGGCCTCAGAGTGCCTCTTTTAATATACCTCTTTGATCTGTGCAGTGACATCTGTGTCCGGTTTTAAAACAGCCTCAGCCCTTCGGTACCTGCAGGGATGTTTTTATGATGTGTGCTGTCTGACCGGGCCGCTGCCACGTCTTAATTCCCATTGTGTTTGCAGCGGTCAGTGGAGTCTCTTCCAAATCCCGGCTGCAATTTGCAAGGAGGGCTCTGCTGGGATCAACATCTGCGAGGGCTGCAGCATCCTTCCGGTCTGCTTCTAAATATAACTCCCCACGGAGGGAATCGAATTGCATCAGTGGGCACCGGATATTAAATTAACAAGCCTCGCAGCTGCCGGCTGGGGCCAGCCACACAATGCAGCGCGGCTCAGCAGCAGTCCCAGCTGTCACTGGAGACCGGTGACAGGAAAAACCAAGGCCCGGCCGGCAACGTCTTCAACTGAAAATGAGCGGTGAGCCGCAGAATGGGAGCGAAGCCGGAAACTACGGGGCGCATCGGGGGACAGGGAGCGGGGGCGAGCGAGCGCGGCAGCCTGCAGAGCTGACCAAACGCTCGTGCGTCGTGGCTGGCCTTTGGATGTGTACGCGCGGCAGACATGTGTTTCCACTTATCGCGCCCGCGTCTGGGCACGATAATTGGAAACACATGTTTGCCGCGCGTACCCATCCCAAAAAGGCCAGCCACGACGCACGAGCGTTTTTGGGACTGCTTTTAAACCTGCTTACTAAAAGTCTTCGCCTCTAAGCAGCGCTTGCGCGCTACTCGAGGCTCGACCTAAAAAATGGCGTGCTGAAGGGGGGAGGGGCCCCGGAGGTCAGCAGCAGTAAAACAGGAAAGCGCTGGAGGGTAAGAAAAAGAGGCAACAAGATGAAAGAGGCAAAAGGAAAAAAAACAGAGAAATAGGCAAGAAGAGAAAAAAAGGCAAAAAGAGTAGGAGGAAAGAAAAAGAGAGAGCAAAGAAAGCAGAGAGACAGAGGGCAGAAGAGCAGAATGCTCTCCCACTGGACCACCAGGGATGAGGCACAGGCAAGAGCATGCAGGTGGAGAGGGCCTCAAACACCCGACCCAGAAAGGTCAGAGCACACTCAGGGGGCAGCTACATAGGGGCCTATTACGATACCATCCAGAAAGACTCCGAACGGGATTCGGATTCGGCTAATCTGATTCGGAGCCTATGGTTCCAACTGAATTGGACACATTTCCGAACGACCGATTACAATGCAAGGAAACCATTCGGGCTGTGCAAACCTGTTCCAGGCAGCATTCGGACAGCATTCGAACAGCCCAAGTCGTTCGGAGCCGAATCGTACAGCTCTATGGACATGGTTTCCGAACGAGCGATTACGATGACCAATTCGGACAGCCGTCCGATTCGGTCTGCCCGACAAAAAATGGCTGTTGGAATCTGACTTTGGGGGCCCACAGCAGGCCCCCCTTCACCCATAGCGCTCTGTTTGGGGCCCATTGGGGTACCCATAGGACCCCCCTGTTAAACCCATCACAGTGTGGCAGGCACCATGGGGTGCTCGCCACAGGGTTCAAGGTTTTCTCAAACAACCCTTTTTTTCAATGGGAGCCTGTATTCTCGTTCGTAACACAGGCTCCCATTGAAGTCAATGCGAGTCTGACCGAACGATGTTGGGAAGCATCGTAATCGGTCGGTCGGACTCACAGAACCCGAGTCGGTCGGAAATGTTTCCGAAACCGATTCGGTCTGAATAGTTTCCGTACGGCATCGCAATCGGCCCCTAAGTGGTGGAACCGCGCGGGGAAGAGCAGTGACAATGTACAAGTCAGTGGGCTTGCTCTCCTTGTCGCACGGCAGCCGCCATTAAGTAGTGTTAGGGGAGGGCTAGTCAGCTGGGAGCCGGGAAGCAGGGAGCGGGAAAAACAGCGCGCTAGAGGCTGGAGGGGCCGCAGGTTCAGCAGTGGCAGGAAAACGGGAAAACGCTGGAGGGCAAGAAAAAGAGGCAACAAGAGTAAAGAGACAAAAGGAAAAAAAACTGAGAAAAAGGCAAGAAGAGAAAAAAGTCACAAAGAATAGGAGGAAAGATAAAGAGAGAGCAAAGTAAAGACAGAAGCAGCAGAGGGGCGGGGGCAGAGGGCAGAACAGCAGAAGAGCAGAATGCTCTCCCACTGGACCACCAGGGAAGAGGCGGAGGCAGAAGCCTGCAGGTGGAGGATTGGGTGGTTATTACCAACCCGACTGCTTGCAATGGGAACCCATGCATTTTACCCATGGATTTCAGGCATGATAATTCTGCAAATTAATCAGTAGCTTCCTTTCATCTTTGATAGCTTGATATTTGTAAGTAGAATTGAAATCTTTTGTAAATTTTCCATGCGGATTTATTCATGACTGTGCATATGAAGTACTAGTGAACTAATTAATGATTTGCAACAACAACAAAAAAACATTTACTAAAGCGAGCAGAACCGAGCATGGTCCCTGCAGTTGATCTTAAGATCTTTAGATTCACATAATTTTGAGACTGCACAAATAAGGATTGCGAGTGAGTTTTCACTCCTCAGGAGAGTGAGTGTTGCCAGATCACTCGGTGCCGGCAGGACAACCGTCTTCCGTGTTTTCGTCCAATATATCAGTGCATTCTGGGGGTTGTAGTCTTGGTTCGGTCCAACTGAGCCAACAGGGCTAACCCTGAAAACAATGATTTGTAAAAAGAAAGCCCAGTCCTGGACACAAGGTGCTCTTTCAGGATATTGGGCCTTACTTTGACATCATATGCGCCAAAGAGCCGCAGTGGGACGTCATGGATTACTCTTACTAGTTACAAGAAAAATAATTGATATATAAAGTAAAAAGAGTTGAGTTTATGGCAAAGAGCAGGTTCCTTTTTCAATATAGAAGCCCGTTGCCTATTCTCGGCTGCACCCACACTATTCTGAACCAGATCGTATCTTTCATTTGCTTTTAGCTAAAGAGCTAATTAGGGGTTGCAAAACTTTCCTCTCAGAAACTTCTTGATTACTACCTGCATGTCTGCATGTGAGTTTTCATGGTAAAATAAAAGCTTTAGAAGACCTTTTAAGTTGTTGTGAGAAGAACTTAGGCCCAGATTATGTGTGGATTTTTGTTTAATTTTTGTTTCTATTGGATGGTAGTTACCACACCCGGTAATTATTGGAAATGTTAAATACCTCATCTGTCATTCAATTTCGCCAGGTCAAACCTGCTGGAAAGTAACTGTGGAAAACAATACAGTATTTACAGTAACGTGCACTTTTTGTGCATTGATCATCAAAATCCACATTATTCACCCAAAAATTGGAATATGTGCTACTTATCGCACCCGATAAACTCGGAACTTCACCCACAGTTTCGGATTTTATCATGTGCCATAAATAGGCCCTACTTCTATGACATACTCGGATTCAGGGACATAGATACGGTTTCCTGGTGGCAAGGAAAACAGTGTTAAAGTAAACTCACGAGAAAACGCTCCATCCATTTCCAGCATTGGATAGCAGTTGCAATGAAATCTTGACACCTGTGAGGAAATATTGCACGTTTGCAATGAGAAACTGTGCAAATGCAAATCCATGAGAAAAGTGGGGCACTCCAGAAACTACGTGGAAGCTAATATTTGGAAACTATGTGAGAGCAAGCCTGTCTAATAAAAGCTTTGCACACCCCTAGTGCTAATATGAGCCAATGGGTCCATGTCAAACCCCAACCGCTTAGCCACAAATGCTCTATTTTGATTGAGGCCTAGTTTGTAATCAGTGCTTAATTTGAGCAGGTGGCTACTGCTGGGTTCCACCAACACTCATTTTTGGGGACCTGCACACATTTGTCCTCATTAGACATTTACCAAGAGCAAAGGAGGGAAAAATACAAAGGGGAACGAAGGAGGAAGGGAAAGATGGTAAAAACATCACCGAGGGAGAATGTAGAAACCTGCAGGAGTGAGATAAAAGGACAAGGAGGGGTTGGTAGTGGATTAGAGAGGCCTGTGGTGGATTCAAGACCACTCTGCTATGGTATTCAGCATGCTGACATCTAATTGCGCCGGCCGGGTGCATCCGAGCAGTGCTTTGGACACCGGCACTCATTCTTTTACAAATTAAGCACTGTTAAACTCCGCTCCTGATTCGACACCTGCCCCATAATTTAGGATGATTTCCGATTCAATACAGACCTGGTTCTCATTGGAGAATAGCATTAACCTTCTGCTTGAGTTTCTGTGTCTGTGATTTCAGGGTCATCTTGACATCTTAAGGAAGTTGAAAGGAACAAACTGCCATGTGAAGGCAGTTTGTACATTACTCTCGAATATTTGCACAATTAACAGCTAATGTTAGAAATCAACATATGCTGGAAAGGGAGAGCAGGAAGTGCATGTCCCGCCTCTGCATGGTTAGCATCAGCTGAGCCTGCATCCCCTGACCTCGGCTGTCCCTGCAGCCCTCGCGCCTGAGGGCCGCCGTCAGGCTCTGCCTCTAGGGGAGGCCATCCGCCAGTCGTAACATGCCTTACTTCCCTTATCCCGTGTCTAATCTGCTGGGATATGTTGCACTCCCTCGGGGAGAATGGGGAGAGGATTCCATTTGAGCTCATCGCGTGACCTGTGACATAAAGTCCTGACCTGGCCACTGTTTCGATTGGTACAAGACTAGTCAGTGCGAAGCCTGCACAGGGTCATATGGAAGGCGTGCAGACAGACGAGTGTACAGAGGACACCGAACAGAATACGCCTCTCAATAATCCCTCGGTAGCAGGGAGTGTGGTGAGACCAAGAAGAAGAACTGGTCCTCTTTGTGTATTCACCATATGGTGAAAATGCATTTAAAAATAATCAGTTCATTAAAGTAATTTGCAGCTGATTCGCATACTTAAGCGAGGCACTTATGTAAACCTGACCAGTGGCCAAGGATTTCACTCTATGACATTGTGTAGGGTGCAGGCCACCAGTGAGGGAGTGCCTTGCCAGTTATCCCCTTCTCAGAAGTTTTGTTTCTGTTGTTATTGGCATCTTTCTGCATTCATGTCTGCCATTACTGGGATGTCCCTCGGGATCTCACCAGTCAATGCATTTATCCCAGACACCTGCCAACAGTTGAACTTCTAAAAAGAGGCTTGGTTTGGTTCAAAATGGAGACTGCCCTCCAATTTCTTTTTTTGAGGCAAATCGGGAAAAAGACTAAAGTTGGGATGGAGAAGCAGGAAAATAGAAAGGCCCAACAGGATTCCCAAAAGAGTAAGTAACCTTTGTAAGCATCGCGGCTGGGAGGTATTGTGCGGGCTCTCGCGGCGTTGTCAGGGGCCTACCTCCAATAGAAGTGGCACCGGGGCCGGGTGCCTAAGGGCCCTACGAAAACCCTCATTACTGCTGTATTTGACAGTTCCAGCTGCGGCCGGGGGTCCCATTCCTTCCTTGCACTAGGGCCCATGACACACTGGCCCCGCCACTGGATTTGTTCATATTTTGATGAAAGGAGCGATGGGTCCAGTCGTAATGCCCGCATACCCCGCCCCTTCCAATAAATGCATAAATGAAGTGGCCTCAACGTCAGAAGCCAAAGTATTCAATTAAAGAGCCAGCGAGGGGCATTTTCGGCGCATAGGAGCGAGGTGCGATGAGTTGCTGTTCAAGTGGCTGATACACAATGTTTTAATTAGACAGATAACACAGTAAAGAAATGCACAGACGGGAAGGTCTGACTCTGAGGCCCCCAGATGAAAGGATTATTTCATTTGAAGGTAGATCAGTTCTAAAGTGCGATCAGATAAGATATTTCTAGAGACAGAATTTGGAATTTCAGAAAATAGCTTTGAAACTGGTTTGATTCGGTCAGATCGCCTCGCATTGCAGGCTCACGATTTCTGAGTTTGCAGAGAGAGGTACAGTTTGCTGAAATCCGAGCTCTGTGCCAAAACTGTAGCCTTGAGCAAGGTGCCTTTTGTTAAGAAAAGTAAGAAAAAAATCACTTCGTTGTGCATCTGTCTCCAAGGAATTTCTCGAAGACCAACGAGACGCTTGTCAACGCTTGTCAACGCTGGCCTGCTTGTCAAGGGTGCGGAGGGCGTCCAGGGGGGGGGGGGTGCACTACCTGCTCCGCGGGCAACGCCCACTTTTAGAGTATAAATGGGGAGCGGGAGAGCCGCGAAGGTGCACTCTGATTCTCTTGAAAAAGCTGTGTCGGTAGCCGTTCGGGTGCTGTCTCTAGCCTGCTTGCCACCATGACTTCGGCCTTCTCCAGACAGAGTATGTCCAGCTCCCGTGTCTCCTTCGGCGGAGCCCCTAAAGCCCTGAGCATCCACGGGGGAGGCGGAGCCGGGGGCATCAGTATGTCCAGTGCAAGGCAGGTCTTTTCCGGGGCAGGGAGTGGGCTTGGCTTTGGGGGCTCTTCTGGTGGGGGCTACTCGTCTGGTGGTGGCTTCTCTGCCGGAGGCTTTGGTGGTGGCAGCGGTGGTGGCTTTGGTGGTGGCAGCGGTGGTGGCTTCGGCGGTGGCTATGGTGGTGGTTTTGGTGGTGGCAGCGGTGGTGGCTATGGTGGTGGTTTTGGTGGTGGTGCCGGTGAATCCTCTTTCTTTGCTGGCAATGATAAGCAGACCATGCAGAACCTGAACGAACGTCTGGCCAGCTACCTGGACAAGGTGCGGTCTCTGGAGGAGTCCAACACCGAGCTGGAGCGCAAGATCCGCGAATGGTACGACAAGCAGGGGGCGTCCGCCTCCACCGCCTCTCAGCGGGACTACGGCCACTACTACAAGACCATCGAAGATCTGCGAGCCAAGGTATAGTATGTTAGGTTAGGTTGTGTAACCATTTGTTTGTAGAGTGCTGGCAGGCAGATGCTTCTTTGCGCTTTAGGAAGACATTCTTTAAACATAGCAGCAACCAGGGAAAAAGGTGGAAGACAATTCGGGGCATATTTTTGAGGGTTTTGTGTCATGCGTGCACCACGCAACGTGGTTCATACATGACGCAAGCCTCTTAGTGATATTTATGAAGCCACCCAAAGCCACTTTGCGTGGCTTTGAACAGCTTGACAAATATGGAGTAATGCAATGCAGCGCAAACCGCTGTGTTGCATTCCTCTGTGCAAGGGAGGCCTCCCATGAGTGTTGCTGTGGGTGTTCTCACGCAAATCCCAGGGTTTTTGAAAGATTCCCAGATTTACCAAACCTGGTAAACCTGGAAATGTGCCGAAAAGATATGCCTTCCCCAGGTGAGGCGTTATTGGAGAAATATGTTTATTATTCCTCGTTTTTTTCTTTTTCTATGTGTGCTGCATTTTGCAGCATGCATGGAAAGAGGAAATGCCTCTATGAATTGTTTTTGTGCAGGAAGGTGCCCCTTCCTGCACCAAAAAATCCAGCATAGAACACAGGCACCCTTGCACCTCGGTGCACAGGCACCCTTGCACCTCGGTGCAAGGGTGCCTGCATTGGCTCTAGGCTGCCAAAACGGCGCCAGCGCAGGGGGAAAGGATAGGAATGCACCATATTGGATAAATATGGTGCATTCCTGCCCTTTCCCTATGACGCAGGGCAGTGCCGCAAGGTGACTTGCTGTGCTGCCCTGCACCACAATTCCCATAAATATGCCCCATAATTTTTAAAAAGCCAGCATTTTAGCTGGCATCTAAAACAAAGTTAATTTGTTTCCCCCCGTAATCTCAAAATGAGAGAGTACCACAGTTTGGCCACTGCAGTTCAGAATGGAAGCATGGCTTGCATTTCTTTGCACCAGTTTGCCTGTCACAGTGAAAGAAATGCTATCTTCATGGAGATTCTTCTTGCAGTATGATTGTAGCCCACGCTTTGCCTCAGGACCGAGGTAGATAGTTTGTTGAGAACGAACCATTGCTCCCTCCTTTACAACCTTCCCTTTACGTCTTTTGTGAGATCAGTGGCTGAGTGGCAGCTTCTCTTACTTGGGTGTAGCACTAGCCAAGCAGAACAGCTTATACCATATGACTGTATGGACATTCATTTAGCAACATAATGCTTTCTGGGAGTGGTAGTCCTGGCTCACCTCATTTGAACTAATTGGACCAAAGTTCGAGGTTACAGGGTTTGTGGGAGGAAATTTAGACAGGAATATGCTGCCCTGATGACATGAGCTAATCTTGGTAGTAACTTTATGAATACTGTAGAAACCAGGTAAAGCTAAAGCCTGCGCTAGAATGATTGATGTGAAAATGGGCCCAGCGGCTGGGGTCCTCTAGACTGAACCCCATGCTTCCATGGCTTGGGACATGGATGAAAGTCAACCCTTCGACTGCTCGGTTATCTCACCTCTTGCAAAATATCTCTCTACGGAGGAACCGTGGCCACACTGGCATGGAATCATGCGGCTCTCTTTGCTCTGGACTTCTCGACCTTAAGGGAAAAATTACTGAATCTGCACTCATAATCCTGAGAAAAAAAGAGTTTAATTTCCACATGAGCAAATCAACACAACACATCTATTTGCTCTTGCTAACATCTTCAGTGAGTGTTTCCCCCCCTTTTTTTCCCCACATAGAACCCCCTGTACCTAAACTTCAATTCATTTTGGGTGGATCCCTCTCCATCCTGGAAATCGATTTACTTCTGCCCTTGTCAGTAGTACATTTCTGACATTGGCAGGGTGGGAACTGGTCGGTGAGGAGTTTGAGAATACCCACAAAAGGGATAGTTTGTTTATGTGCAGGAACTTACAGGGCATTCCAGTAGTGGAACACCTACTCTCCACCCACTCCATTGAGCTGGGAGTAGATTTACTCACACCAAAAATATTCGTGTCAGAAAATCCTATGAACAGTGGTTTTGAACTTGAAAAAAACATAGCTGTGTGGTATTATGAGAAAAAGTTGCACACTTAAATAGCCACCCCCCACCCCTCCGTGTCCAGCCAATAAACAAATCAGTATTTTACTCACTTTTCTCTACTCCCAAGCAGCCAACAGAATTATTGGTTGGTAGCCTCATGTTTTAAAAGGATTGTAACTTTTATGTACTTGGTGTTTTACTGGGACAGTTGGCAGGAGATAAAAATGACTGTACAAATATTAACTGCTAACATATAGACTAAAATATAAGCACTGACAAGATATTGGCAAATTCATAAATGTCTCACTACACCACGAAAACGTTGACATGCAGTGTCCTAACTCTGCTGTCAAATGATGCTAGGACTAGAGTTAGAATAGAAAGTAGCCCAGCCCTGCATAAAATGGAGAGGGATTATGGTTAGATTTAGGAATTTTAATCAACGGGAACTAACTGCAGGGAAGCATTTATGGTCGCTACTTTGGCAGCCTGTATTTTCTAGTTAACCTGCATTCTTCTAGGGTATATTTATAACAGTTATACCTATCACAAATTAGTAAACTCAGCATTGCATCCTTCTGAGGTCGATAAAATTACTACCTGAGGACAGTTGGAGTAGGACCTATATTTTCCCAATATTGAACTTTCTAATTCTGCAGGCCAAGTAACTCAATATTATGTATGACACTTAGATGGGTTCCCGGATTCTCAAGTTTTCCAGGTCCTTGCATTATACAGCTCAGATTTCTTTTTGCATTCTAGGATTTTTAGTCCTAATTTCACAATGGAATCAAAAGTACTACAAATACCAGAATGCAAAGAAAAATACCTCGACAGGATGAGCTGCTCATGCTTGGGCGTCGGGAACTTAAGAGAGCTGCAGTACTGGCTCTTTGCATAACAGGACGGCAGGATGCAGACACTGTGAAACTGCATGTCCCAGAATGCAAAGCTGGGACCGGCCGGTGATGTCAAACCTGAAAGAAGAAGGTTTGTAGATCTTGCTGCCCTCTAGTCGTTTTCGCTTTCATTCAACGATCTAACTACATCTCAACACGCGCCCTGTTTTTCAATGCCCTGGGCTGAGATTTCAAGCTGCTCCGTGTCAGACGTGGGCTGTTCAGCTAGTCCAGGACTCTAGCTCACATCACTTTGCATGCTGGTACATGTAGTTTCACTTCTTGTTCACCTTTTACTCTTCATCTCTTTCTACAGTTTATAGATGCTCCATATTTCTTAGTTCTCTTCTTCCTTTCCCTCCTTCCCTTTCCATTGTCTGAATTATTTCCTTTTTATTTCATTTATTGCTTTCTTCCCATTTCCTTCATTCATTTCCTACCTTTCCGTATTTCTCTCTTCTTTGCTTCCTCCTTTTTTCCTTTCTTATTTCCTTCATTCATCTCTTCTGCTACTGCATCTCCCTACTTCCCTTTGTCCTTCCTTTCTTTTTCCGTCTCGATAGACCTGTGCCACTAAAAGGCTGATAGGGCTGGGGCAGCAGGTGACATGTTCTGTGGCTTCCCGAGGCCAAGGCCCGCAAGGAAAGAGTCTTTCTCCTCTGGGTGTAGGGGCAGGGCCGGACTGGGAAATGAAACCGGACCTGGCAAACAGCTCGGCCGGCCCCCCCTTGGGGTGAGAAGGGGGGTGCGGTCGAGCTGTTTGATACGGCCGATTTCGGCCGTTTTTGTTACAGGGGGCCGATATTGCCGGCCGCCGGTAACAAAAACGGCCCCCCAGGGCCTAAAACCGGCCCCCTCCCTGGCGGCCTACCGGGGAAACGCCCGGTGCCCACAACGGCCAGTCCGGCCCTGTGTAGGGGAGGTTGGGGTGAACCAAATAATACGCAGGCTGAAATATTTTAGATCCAGTGTGGAGCATGATGGGGGTTTTACAATGGGTAGTGCAGGAACAGAGGTGGTGGAGAGGTTGGGAACCAGCATTAAAGGCCGGGGTTCACATTGGAAATTGAAAGGGTTCAAGGGTGGGGCTTACAGGGATGAGGTGGTGAGGCTGACATAAGTGTAGGTGGGAAAGGTGTGTAAGTAGGATATTTTCATAGATATTCCGACACCATGGACAAGCTATGGCACCGCTTACAGCCCCAACAACCACATATTGCAGGTTCTACCTCGACCCCACCTAAACTCAAAGATGGGGTTGGGGGAGAGAGTGTAACAGACATGTTCACTCCCAAGATGCACCGCTCAGTCCTTCTCTCTGCTTCTTTCCAGATCTACGACTCCACCACTGGCAATTCCAAGATTGTCCTGGCGGTGGACAATGCCAGGCTGGCTGCGGATGACTTCAGGATGAAGTGAGTATCCGCTGTCATTCTTTAATGTGTTCACCCATAGGCATGTTTTTCTCACATTTGCATTAATTACCCTCCTAGGGCGCAGCCCTGTCAAGTTTCTCAGGTCCATGCGCGATCTGCTTCTCCAGTCCAGAATTTTTCTTTGAATTCTGGGACTTTTAGTCTTGTTTATTCCATAATAACACAGGACTACAAGTCCCAGAATTCAAACGAAAAAAAAACTTGCCTGGACCAGCACATCACGCATGGGGCTGGGGAACTTGGCAGCTAGGAGGGTGGCATATCCTGGCTTGTGTGAGGGTGTGTGTGGATTGCAGTTAGCTTCACCAGGAACAACCTCGTGTATTACTGTGAACATGTAGTACAAGCACATAGTATCATGTATGAATGTGTATAGTGCTTCATCCTGGTAAGAGGGTCCAGGGATCCCTCCCTGTGATATTCACCCTGCAAATTGATTGCACATACACATACTCAGTTTGTACAACCCCTGACAACACAACTCTTCACTACCCCAAGGCCCTCCAGAAATCAAGGGAGTACAAACACAAACTCCACCTCCTCTTTGGGGTGCCATCCCTTCTCTCCTCCACCATGGGCAGCTGCGCTTTTTTGCTATTTGGTGGGTACCGCCTTGAAGTATCTTACACTAGCTCTGTGGTGGTAGCACAGTAAACGGTGGGCGGCAGCAAGTATGTTTAAGGAGGTATGAGATATGGCCCAACAGATCCAACGAAATCCATCTGGAATTCCTGGCTGGTGGGCATGAGGCTCTGTCAGCAGGAATTACCCATTAGGAGCAGATCAGGGTTGAAGCCAATGCTATTTTAGGTCCTGCAAAGCTCACCAATCAGAATCCAGTCCATATCAATCGTCCTGAAATCATGGTAAGGTATTACTGCTTCCACACCCTTCATGCCTGATGGAAGTGGCCATTCTGAGAGCCTCCATGGGCTCCGAACCCACGGCTTGCCCTGATCCCTGCTGCACAGTGACCCGCTGTAGTCACACATCTCTCCACAGGCCTGCCCACACAGCCCCTTATGTAAGGCCGCCTCCAACCTCTTACACAGCAGAGCACCTCCTGGTTTCCGATCAGCACCCTCCGTTCTTGAGAGATGCAAATTGTGCGTTGAACAGCTAAGACGGGGACTAGTTTTAGGGATGTGTGGCCAAGATCTAAGCTCGAGTATTTAAGGAGCCAGGACTGAATCCACAACTCTTGATTCCAAACAGTACAATAACCAGCAGTCACACACAACATCTTAAAATAATACACTCTTAAATAACAAGTGGTATTAGTCACCACACAGCCCTCACAGGGCTGCCCATTGAGTCAGATATCTGTGTCCATTGTCAAAGTTTCACGGGTAAAAATCTGGACAATGCTCTTAGGGGCACTGTAGTTCGCCCTTTACCCCATTATCTACCCTCTTGCATTGAGCCAATATTTACAGTCTACTTAAGAGGCGCGTGACATATATTTTTACACTAATTCAAATATTCACTGTGTAAGTATTTCCTTCAGTGACAATAAGGAACCCAGTAAGGCTCTTGGAATGTCAGTGGGGTAGAATGAGTCCCCCTCACTCCATGAGGAAACTGTAGGACCTGCATCATCTTCCATCAGACACCCACTCGCCTACAGATACCTGAGTAGGAGACAGTGCTTGGAAAAAAGAGAAACCTTCCACCCAGGGCCAGGATGCATGTGAAAGATCCAGCTCACTTCCCTTGCAAGCTATCCTGTGACTTGTTGGTGAATATAATTAGTGTCACTGAACTGGGCATAAACAACACCTGCTATTTATTGCATTGCATTTAAAGCTGCAAGAGGGTGGCAGAAAGTTACTTTATTAACTATGAAATTAAACCTTTTGAACAAGTCAAATGAATGTCTACTAATCAGAGGAGACTGTAATACTTTGAGAAATGTTGCATGGAAAACAGACTAAAGGGCACCAGAGAAGATCTTTTGAATGAGAATATTGCCATTTATGTCATTAGGTACGAGAATGAGCTGGCCATGCGCCAGAATGTGGAGGCCGACATCAATGGACTGCGCCGCGTCCTGGATGAGCTGACCATGTCCAGATCTGATCTAGAGATGCAGATCGAGAGCCTGAAGGAGGAGCTGGCCTACCTCAAGAAGAACCACGAGGAGGTAAAGTAAACACTGTGTCCAGATTTTGAGTAGCCAAAGGTGAAGAGCATCCCAAGGAAGGTCTAGACCCCACATGATATCCTGTGTCATGATTTTGCAAACAATATCCTAAGCCATGAATCTATTTGTAATGTGTGCCCTGTGGTCCGCTATGAATGGCTTCTTTGACAATGAAAATTGCTAGTTAAGATGCTAATGATTGCTACAGTTTGCCTACTAAAATACATTATATGCATTCCCAGCATCCACCGTCCCTCCTGATGCCTATGCATTCCCAGCATCCACTGTCGCTACTGATGCCTCCCATTAAACTCTAGGTTCCAAGCTTGATCCCAACAGAGCACAACAGTATTTTGTCAGATACTTTCAGAGTTTGACTGAGCTCAGTTTTGATCATTTGGATCTGAGCAAGCATTCTGATGAGCCATTCGTTCATTGGAGGGACGCCCAATCATTTCACAATATATGATCATAAAGATGTCATCAATAGCTGCACACATCGGAAGGTCCCTAACTCATTATCAATAACTGTCTTCCACCTCATTCTTCGCGTCATTGATCCCAGAGACATTACCCATATCATCTTACACTGGAAGGGCTTTCTCTGCATTCCCTACATCTCTGATCCCAAATTTATTATCAATAACTGTGATCTTTCAGGTCATGTTTCCTATCACTGACAGATTGTCAGTGTCTCTGTGCACACAAAAAGTTCAATTTCTATAAGAAGATTACAGATCTCCGGTCACTGGGATACCTTTACTACTTAGATCCTTATTTAGGGTTGAGTGGACAAAATACTCCATCACACACGTGGTGGATTCCCCATCTCCCGCATTACAAGTGCATGATACCCTATGGCACTTGTAACATGGCGGACAGGATATTCGCCAAGTTCTAAAGGAGTATTCTGTCTGACAAACTCTGAATGAGTCCCTTATTCTCCAAATCACTAACCTCAAATATATTATCAATAAGAGTGTGCTTTATAAAATCTTACCCGCCACATTGCCTACTACTGCCATAAATCACGTTGTTGGCATCTCTGTGTACCCAATGCTCTTTTATCTCTATCTCAAAGTCCTAGATCACATCGCTAAAATATCTAAAATGGGAATAGAATTTGAATACCCGGGAACTGCCCATATACAATTATCACAAACAGATAAGACTGTGCCCTCTTTACACTTTTGCTCATTTGAGTTGGATATTTCGGGGCTGATTCACAAAGGCATGTCTGAGTCCGTGAAGTAGGACTCTTGTAGTGCTAATTCACATCCTCACAAAAGCCTTTGTGAACCGGCTTCATGGTTTATTGCTCTTACTCACGGAAATAAAAAAGTAAGTCTCACCAAAGTTTTATGTAAGTCAAACCTATGATCAATGTATGTCAGACCCATGTTGGGTGTAAGTCACACCTATGTTGTAAGTAAGTCACACCTATGATTGGTGTATTTCAGACCCATGATGGGTGCAAGTCACACCTATGTTTGGATTAAGTCATACTTGCTCACAGAAAACATTTTTGTGAGTTGAGCTCTTAGTTTTCATTTAAATAAATAGTTCAAAACATTTGTTGGAAACAATTTACTCATGCTGTTACTAATAGTGACTAGTTGTGTTCTTTCTGTGTAGGAGATGGGTGAAATGCGCACACATGCGGCCGGCAAGGTCAGCGTTGAGATGGATGCTGCTCCAGGGAATGACTTGACCAAGGTTCTCGCAGAGATGAGAGAGCAGTACGAGTTCATGGCCGACAAGAACCGTAGAGAAGCCGAGGGCAGGTTCCTTGCCGCTGTACGTTGGCCAACTTAACTTCTGCATAACTAACTTTCACAAAGCGTCATTACTAAATGCTACTTGCTAATTTTTTTTGTATTTTCACCCCCCCTTGACATATAGAGCGAACAGCTGCAAAAGGAGGTGGTGGCCAACGTGGAGCAGGTGCAATCTGGGAAGAGCGAAATTACCGAAATAAGACGCAGCTTGCAGGGCTTGGAAATTGAACTGCAGTCACAACTCAGCATGGTATGTTAACCTTATAGTTCAGACCATATCCAATCATAATAAAACAATTCTACAGTATGGTTCACTAGATGAGTTGAGTTTGTCGGTATGCTCCACGCTTGCAATAGCATTGATTTGCTTAGGTACATTTGGGTAACCACAAAAAAGCCACTGAAAAATGAACTACTGCACAAAATGAGGGAAAAGGTGTTGGAGAAGATGCAGGATCGTGGTAATATGGTTTATCCCTCGTAAATGAAAAATAAGAACTAATGCAGTTGAGTTATGATGAGGAGCAGACATGTTGAGTGGCAGCTAATCTGTTAGTAGCTATGTTGTGTGATGTGGTTAGATAGTTTTAACTTTCTGTGTCAACTGAATCCATCATAAACTATCATACCACTAATTCCTAATTTAGGAACTGGTTTACATGATCGCTTTAAAATATATTGACTATAATCTGTTAATTTTAAGACCTACTATGTACCATTTCACCTTTTTGGTCTTTGAATTTATCCTCAAATGGCAACCACTTACATGCTCCTAATATACTACTCATTTGCCCCAGGTATTCGAAAATGCTGTTGCTTTTATCATGCAGCGTGACCACAGTATTCTCATTTACAGTTTGACTTTAGGGTGCTAGGAGGCTTTTTCCCTGTCTTTACCATTCCTATTTAAATAACTAAATATTTGGTGCTGATTCTCTTCTATATATACAATGGTTGGGTGAAACTATAATTCTGCAGACGAAGTTTATGTAAGTTAGCCACTTTTACAATTGCCATAGGAGGCAACTTTCACACTAGCATCTATTTTTTCTTGAAAAATAGATTTTGTGTGTTTTTCTGTCTCTGTTTCCTTTTTGTTGAGGTTGGTGAACATTTGAAAAAAACTTTACAAAACTAGTGAAGTCCACCTTCACCAACGTTAGCACACCTAAATAAAATACTTATAATACAATTCAGCACATTATAACTGGATTGAGTATGTCAGGGCATCTGAAACTAGTTTGACTGTGTTCCTCGTTTGAATAACAATTTACAAATGAAATAGAGGTCTAAAAATGAAGTTCCATTGCACATGGCTAAAACTAATTCGTCGCAAGGCCATATGATAAATTCTTTAGAATCTCTGTGCTCTAACGGTGCCTAGTCTGCCACTATGTTTCTGTTTACTTTTACTCTCAAAACAAACGAATCTTGTAAAGGTACAGTTAAGTATATCTTCTCCATCTACTCTATACCCCAAGGACAGAATCTAACTCTACCCTAGACTGTTTGATGTCATGTTAAACCACCTTGTGTTAAGATCTGATCCCCTTTTTACCTAAATCTTTTTTTCCTAAACCATCAGAAAGCCGGCCTGGAAGCCTCCCTTTCCGAAACGGAAGGTCGCTACGGAGCTCAGCTCCTCCAAATCCAAAATATCATCAGCGGCTTGGAATCACAGCTCATAAACCTCCGAGGCGACATGGAGAACCAGAACCTTGAGTACAAGAGACTCCTGGATGTGAAGAACCGCCTGGAAATGGAAATTGACATGTACCGACAGCTGCTAGAGGGTCAGGATGCCAAGTAAGTGACATAAGATACCTTCACATCACAGCTTCACAGACAGCATCAATAAAGCCCATTCTTCATCAGGCATGAAATGGGATCCTCATTGAGCGTCATTCTATTGTCCAATATAACGACTAGTTATGGCTGATGAATAGTGTACAGCCTGAACCTCCGGTGGCTGCCCATACAATTTTAACTCAGATTCACGGTGATGCATAGCTCATCTGCACAATTTGTGAAGATAGCTTTCTCTAAACGGAAATTTCCCCTAGGGCAGCTCATCAATCGCTCCGCTCCATCTCTCGGGGCACTTCTCCCAGTCCATTTTCTTTTCTACTTTTTCACTCAAGTGACGCTTTCACAGAGTGTTCATCTTAAAATGGTTTTAGGACCATGTCAAGATGGCCGCTTACTAGTGTGCCTGTGAAGGCATGCCCAGCAGGCACATAGGAATGGGTTTGTTTTATTTTAATACATTCATTCAGAGGTGACCACTGCAGATGTGGGCATCCATGGTGGCCATCTTCAAATGGGTTTGTTAAAATGTTACAAATGCATTAATAGATGGCTGCCTTGAATGCACTTATATCCACCACAGACATCTACACATTCATTTGTAATACTTTAACAAATCCTGTTCCAAGATGGCCACCACAGATGTATTGCATTCATGTTGTTCTCATACATGAAAAAAGCTTTTTTTGAAGTCAATATGTTTCACTTTGCCATCTCTTATTTATTATGGTTCCCCAAAAATGCAAACACATCGAAAACTTTATGCATCAAATCATATTTTTTCCTCTGTCACAATTGTGTAGAGTGTACAAGATTCTACTCAACATAGGCTCCACTTACCTCAACACATGCATCCACCTCCACCAATCATCCACGCACCTCCACTCAGCAAGTCTCTCACTCGCACCCATCCCCTGCATACAGAAGAACAGAGTGTGGGTTGCGATTACTCACACATCGCCTCATAGACTTGGAACAACCTCCCCTACCACATCAGGTCCTCTGTGTCGCTCCTCGAATTCCACAAGAAGCTGAAGACTTGTCTCTTCGATTAACTCCAGGGAAGCCCACGCCTACCTACCGGCAAGGACTTGGATACCCTCACTGGTGATTAGCACTCTATAAAAATCTACATTGCATAGCATAGCATGTTAACCGAAGATCTTGGGATCATGCTATTCCTGATTTATTAAAAAATATAGTGTTTGATTTCTACCATGCGCAATGGCAGGTTTACTAATTCCGGTGTACCTAGATAATCTTGTGTCAGAAATTCATGCATAATAATTGACATTCAGTTTAATACTGAAAAAGAAGCTATGATTTAAAGTCCCCACAGATGAAACTCATTGCACCAATTGGTACCTATTACTTTCCAATGATAAAAAAGCTTCTGAAAATGCCGTCATTTCTCACATAACAAGTAGAGGCCTTTACATACATAACTGATATTCAAGCTTAAAGATTCCACGGAAAAAACAGTCACTAAATAGAAGGAAAATAACAAAATTGAGAATGTTGTCAATATTAGCAAAAGTGTAAATTCTAACAGGAGAGTTCTGTGAAGTTCAAAATTTTCACCTGTATGAATTTTTAGAGAATTCTGAATTTTACACAACTTTACCCATGGAAAAGGTTTCAGGAAAAATGTTATAAAGGTAGAATATTTCTACTGAAACTATTTTTGTCGAGAAATCTCCAACCAAAACCTTTCTTCATCCTCATCTTTTAATAAACGTCAACATCCTTTTAAAGATTCTTCTTTTAAGAAAAACTTCCTAGACTGCACACAAGAGGCAGGTCATCTTTTTTTGTGAATTTTAAGGTACATTTGGCCCTGCTTTGTAAATTCAAAATGTATTTCATGCTAATGAGTGATCAAAATTAGAATTGATCATTTGGAATTACAAGTGGTCATTGACATTCACATTAACATACATATATTCAATTGGAAATTCCTTATTTCAACCATTGAAATTGTAAATGTAAAGGTGCATTTTCAGTTTCATGTGTAGATGCTTTCTTAGGCATAGGAAAATCTATGTCTATGTAATCCCTCAAAATCCAAAGTACTTAAAATCTGATCTATATCACCCTGTACATAACTTAAATAAATCCGAGTATTGATGCCCACAGAATCTGGACTGAACAGGGTGCTTTGTGGAGTATGATAAGGGCTTCAGTTCTTCTGGGAGTATGGGTGAATGCTGGCTTGTATCTCTTTGCTCCAAAACCATCATATGATGGAGAATATGAACAGGGCCTTGATAAATTTAAAAATAACTATAATGTGAAACCAATGTTTATCTTCTATTGCATTCTTAGTAGGTTAGTAGACTCTATAGCTTATCCTATGCAATCTATGTTTTTGAATTGTATAAATGGTTTTTTATCTGCCACATGGTTAACAAAGAGGTCTTTTTCACAGATCTGCTGCTTGGACATCTGCAGCTGGGAAAAGCGGTGAGTAGCTTTTCTTCTTACAGAATATATCCACAAAACAAACAGTAGCATAACAGAGGACATTAAAGACAGCCCCAGAATGAAATTAAAATTCCTACAAATGCACTAAATAGGTTCATGAAAGTGCAATCATTTATTTAAATTGCCTGCCATATGACCGTGTCCCTCCTGGAATTTATGAGGAACTTGCAAATTAGCTGACGCCCAACGTAGTCAGCTCATCCCACCTTAGATAACATGGGGAATGGTCTTATTAAGGAGAGAATGCACAGATTTTAGTAAACTTTTTACCAAAATGTAGGAAGAAGATCAAAACAGGAAGCAGAATTAAAGAATGCTCTGAAATACTCGAGCCAGATTGTGAGTTTGCCCATGATTATCTCTGCTTTGTGTTTTGGTACCAGTGACCAAAACCACAGTTTGATTGTACTCATTATTAACTAAAGGAGCTGGCACTAATGTCCTCAGAAGATGTAGAGATTCAAACGGAAGTAGGATGGATAAAAGGTGTGCCCTTTCATGACTATGCAAATTACTTCCATCCAATTATAAAAGCCAAGGAAATAAACATATTGCCATGCTCAACTGCAATGGATGAGGAGTTAATGAAGTTTTTCCCACTGAATTTTAAATAAAAATTACTAATATTAATCATAGGTCAGTTTTTCACAAGCTAATGCACCTGATTTCAACCTGCACAGTTTTTAAAGACATATCACAGAGTCCTGAATGGCAAATCTACCACTTGTCTTTCTATCTATTGCCAAGCTCAATGCTTGCCACCTTTTATCCTTGATTCAATGTAACTGGCCGCTTAAAATCGGTGAGATTGTTCTATACATTAAAGGTCATAAGAAACACTGGTGCATCCATGCACAGTAGAACTTACCTTTTACTTCTAGTCGTCATGCCATTCTTATAAGCATGGAATTGACTTTTATGTTTTGCCACACAAAGTATAGGCATGGGAATCAGATAAGCACACCATCTGTTATCTTGTCAACAATTACACACCAAATATAATAAACTTGTAAAAAGAAGGTGATTTTCATCACAATATTATTTCTATAAATGTATGTGATTAAATGTTATCCTTCTAAATTCCTGGATGTTTCTTGCTACAAGTGTCAGATTTAATATAAATTGTAAATTCACAGGTCTTATCGGTAATCTTTGTTTTTTCTTTGTATCCTAGGAGGATCTAGCTCCTCTGCCAGCTCCAATACAAAAACAAGCACATCTACCACTAAGGTCCGAACCATCGTGACCGAGGAGGTTGATGGCAAGGTGGTGTCATCCTCAGAACGAAGATTCTGAACACAGCCAGCACAACTTCCAACCTGTGAGCCTGGACTGGAATCTTTATGCTACAGAAAATAGAAATCGTAACTACTAAGTGAGAAAAAGACTGTGGACTTTGCTCTTTACCTTGACTAATTAAATGTAATTCAAAAGACCAACTTCAGACCAGCCACCATTTTTTGTAACCAAATTGCCCTTGGGAATCTCTGTTAATCCCAGCTCAAAAAGGTGTCTGCACTACTCAATTTAATATTGAGTGATGTTTTACAGTCATGCTGCCATTGCTAGATTAGATCAAAATGTGAGGGTGGTCTCATGAGGCTTTTTACTGCATAAACAATGTCCCCATCACATTGTCGGATTTGTATTAACATATTCCTGTACTGCATCCTGTTGCTAAAGTGG
Organism: Calotriton arnoldi; assembly: GCA_963921515.1. Taxonomy (NCBI): domain Eukaryota; kingdom Metazoa; phylum Chordata; class Amphibia; order Caudata; family Salamandridae; genus Calotriton; species Calotriton arnoldi. Next base: position 1,060,382 of record CAWUFW010002119.1, read on the forward strand.
ATAAATGATGTACGCTCATCACCTCACTCTTCACTGACTATCAGAACACAGAAATTTGCCTTAAAATAAGTGAAGAGATGGATATTGGAGCACGGGGCTGATTAAGAGCTAACTTTGGTTCAGCTACAAGCTGGAATAGGCCTTTAAATATTTCATTGCTGTGCAGTTATAGAGTGGGGTACATTAGCAATGCTCTTTTTAAGGTCAGAGGGACACAGCATACAGTCTAATTCAAGGGTTTTGTTCACAGTTTTTTCCTTGCAATTTCAGATGTTTCTTAAATAAGGTTCTTTGAAGGTGCCACTGTCATTTTCATCAAAGTTGTTTTTTTCTTTCATGTAAACCTGATTAATAAAGATTCCTTTCTGACTTCTGCAAATTCAAGGTTACTCTAGATTTCATTTCAGCTGCTCATCATTCTAAGTTGGTACACTCTGCATTTCCTTGTTGATTATTATGAACACAGTTGAACCACCATATTGTTTGGTTGTACACAGAACATTTCAGTGAATGCTGTCACTCAGGCAACAACACATGCGGTTCTCAGTGATTGAGCCAAATATGCAGACTAGAGTTCTCAGCGAGAAAGAGCTACCAGTTCTAGGTGTTGGCAGCCACGTGGATCCTCCCAGAGAAAGTTGACAACTCGTGAGATATGTTTTTGTTATAAAGTTAAAGATGGAAACTGTCAATCCTATTCACTATAATTTCATATTTCTCTTGCACCAAACATGATATTATAAAACTTGACCCGACAATGGCCCAGTGCTATGAATTTTATTTTTCGAACATCTTTAATGTGACTGTATGGTCAGATGAGACAATTAGATTTATTAGTGAAACGGGACAGGACCCTTAAGATAATAACGTGTGCTACACATAATAGGCCATCCTGACTTCAAAGGTAATGCAAAAGAGAAAACGTAAACAATGGATGGTAGGGATTAAACCAGTGCCTCATTCAGTGTACTTCTACCATAATGTGTAGACTCATGACTCAGTAACATATATCTCCTAAATTAACTGGATTATTCTCTACAGGACCTTCAGTTTAGCGCAGAATAAGTGAAAGTACAGGTTAGATGCTAACTGGTGCCAGTGTCAATGAGAACAGAAGCAACTTTGGTGCCAGTGGGTCCAGGTGCAAGTGCAGTGCAGATACTTATGGGTGCATTTGCCGAAGTATGTGGGTACAGTATGTGCCCCAGTTGGTGCGATTTTTGCAGATCTTCTGTTTTGGAGGAGAGTGGGATAGCAGGACAAAAGTACATACAATTCCTTTTTGTATTTATATGTTTACATAAAGGAAAATGTGCACTCTGCTATATCCCTCTAAATCAAGGTTAAAAGAAGGCCAAGGTTACCAGCCCAGTGCATTTTGGGTATTGTACTCTTGTTTAATTTCAACTATGTCAATTTTAATGGCACACCAGAAAACAATGATTTATGAACGGAATCCTAAATTGGAGCCTGGTGTCCCTGATAACAAGTAGTCATCTGGTAACCTTACAGATGATTCCATGCCACTTTTGGATTTTCATTCAACAGCCTATGGTGTTCTGGAATTTGTAGAACTGGTTCACCCCAGATGAAGAAAGAGAACTAACACCCCTGAAAACAATGGTTTGCAAAAATATAAGGACGGACTGGAGCATTAGCTTCTTGGTGACATGGAGTGCAATGGTTGCATTCCTCTAAATGTCTCTTCGTCCACTTGTAACTCTTTATTTGCAAAGAAAATTCCTAATCCTAGACCTATATTGGGCAGGTGTGAACATACTTTACTTCTTCTAAAAAATCCATTCTGATGACTGTTGAAAGGCGCCTGTTTCTATTGTTGAATAGTGGAACCCCATATTAATTGCCCACAGGCCCCAGCATCCTCAACATATCTGAGAAGCCACTTTTTGAAAACTGTTTTCATTGTTTTCCTAAATTCGAAGAAGACATTAGTTATATTTGCTTATTTTGTATTACATTTGTTGCACCCGATGCTTTTCGATTTTGAGATCAGCGTAACCCCCGTGGTCTTCCTAGTATTACCGAACGTTCCTTCTCTGGTGGGTAGTGGTGTAAGTTAGCTACTTGTTAGTGCTGTCTTTTATATGTGTCTGTTAATTTTGTGCAGTGGATGTGATATGAGGGCCATCCCTTCCTAGCATCCCCATTTGTTTCTACAGTATCCTAGGCACCGTGCTCATTTCCCAGCATCTCCTGTTGTTGAGTGTCCTTCAGCTGTTACTCCATCTTCTCTCCTCCATCTGACTCGCAGTGTGGCCTATCATCGTTCAACACACAACAGAATGATTGTGCACTTTCGTCCTAAGCAATTGAGACGTCCCAGCTGCCTCTTCCTTCGATTTTCTGGTGTCTGAGCACTTCCCCTTTAGTCTCCACCTAACACTGAGCCTAGTACACCCATTCATGGCGTCCAAGGGCTCTGGGGGACTTCCACACTCTTGTCAAGGATCACTTTGCTATGACTAATGTACTGCCTACTGACCTACCCTTTGGTCTTGGAGATAAAGCGAGTATGCACACTGCCGGGTGATAGAGCCCGGCTTTGTCTAGTGTCTTTTCTAATGTGTCGGCAATTTGTTGTCAAAAATCTAAAATCGGAGAACTCTGCTGTACCGTATTGTGAAACCCTGCACCGTCTTTCCGGCATCTAAGGAAGTCCGATGTCACTGTTGGGTAAGTTCTAGACACATGACTTAGGGTCAGGTAGGTCCTATGCAGAAAATTCAAGTGTTGTAGTTTGTGTTTCACATTAGGCTAAAAGATGGGTGTTCGCTTCGATGAACCATTCTGTCTCTGTCATATCATTGGGCTAATTAGCTTTCAGGCCTAACAAATCTCCTTTAATTTCATCTAGGTGTATTTTGTTTAGTTGCAAGACTGCTTTTCTCATCTACCTGGTCAGATAATGACTGCAGGGATATGTAACTATGCAGTTCCATCTAAACGCCTCTCCCCATATCACGTGTGGTCTCATCACTAATTTGCAGTAATGTAGCAATTCAATAGTTCTAAGAATGATTGCGTGCACCCAAGATGTATAGGACCCTGAGGGTTGGTTTGGCGTAGGCCTTCCAAGTAATCGGTTACCCTCCATGTATGCTTTCTATTAAGGAGATCGGTAATCCAGGAGCATACCCCCCTTCGGGTGGTTTGAAGCATAAACACCTCCTCCAGCAATATGCAGCCAACTGCAGGAGGCGCTGCAACCTACTCCTGGGTTCCCTGGGAGCGAGAAACAGTCTCAGAATTTCAGGTAGGGAGCTTAGGAGGTCGATTCTGTAAACCATCTAGCTACCAACTGTAGCTGGGCTGGCAAGTAATGGAGCACATAGTCAGGGGGGACTCCCAGACCCCCGCTGGTCCCAGAGAGCCTAAGGGTGTGCAATGCCACTCGGAGTCAGCCAGTGTCCCAGATTAAGGAAGGTAGTAGTCCATTTAGCTCTTTAAATGTCTTCATCTGCATTGGCAGGTTACAACATCCATATAAAAGGAATGGCAACATGAGTCTTTTAGTTAAGGCTATCCTGCCCATCATTGTGAGTTGTAGTTTCCAGAGAAAGTTTATCGAACCTCTTAGGCGCCTGATCGTCTTCCCTATATTACCCTCTAACAGATCCCGCGCTGAGTGGTAGACCTGCACCCCCAAATATCAAAAGGTCTTCTGCTCTCACCTGAGCGTGTATCTCTATACAGTACCAGGCAAGCCATCTTAGTCAGGTGTCATTGGGAATATGCACAACTTGAGCTGATTAACTCACAAATTTGCACCCCCCACCAAAGCGTTAAATTACCTGAATGACTGCATCAAAGCCCATGCTGATATCCTTAATGTATATCAACATATCCTCCATGTATTGAGAGACCGCATGAACCCTTCCATTTACTATGATACTTACCTCTTCCCCCAGTTGTTTTTCCATATATGTCAATATCTCCATAATCAGGGAAAAGATCAGGGGGTACAGGAGAGAGCGCTGTCTTGTCCTTCTCTCTATCTTGTGTTGCTAGGGTACCATGGGAACACTTCTCACTCTGGCCATTGGCAGAGTGTACATAATTTTGATCCAATGAAGCATATAGTCACCAAACGCCATTTTCTACAAGATTTCTAGCAGGTGTTATCAGTTAACTGTGTCAAAGGCCTTTGCAGGTCCACTGACAACACCGCTGGGTCAGGGGCCATCTCTGGTGTAAGAACTAGCATGTGGAAGAGCCATCCACTATTTGGTGAGGTGTTGCAGCCCAGGACAAGCCCATTTTGTTCCGGGTGAATGAGGGATAGCTAAAGTGACATTATCTGGTTCAGAATAACTTTGCTGAGGACCTTGTAATCCGTATTCAGGCCTGACAGTGGTCTATGCGCTGATCTAATTTGAGGAGGGCTACTGTGAAGGCTTCCTTGGTTGATGGGGTAATATTCCCCACTGGTAGGCCTGCACATAAAGGGCTAGGAGTTTAGTGGTCAAGAGATCAATGTATATCTTGTAGAATTGAACAGGATTTCTATCCGCTTTTGGTGACTTCCCTAATGTCAGAATCCGCCTTCCTGGTGTCAGATTTTGTAATTGGCAATTCTAGTTCATCGCTTTGTTAGGGGGTTATCACTGTCAATATAACACAATCTAAATAGTATGACAGTCCCCTTGCAGTCCCAGCCCCCTTCTTGCTGTACAATTCCGCGTAGTAGCAGTAGGATTACTTAATGAACTCCACCTGTGTATATAATATGTTTCCTTGCCCATCTTGAGTTTCCGCTCTTAACACTCATCTGCTTTGAGAATTATTCAGACAAGCAAACTAATCCGCCTGACTTTTCATCCTCACTAAGCACTCTGGCCATGCACTGTCTATAATCTAAGCATCGGAGGTGCTTTATCTGTTGTACATATTCTTCCTTTCGATTTTCTGATTAGTTGGGGCTCACCATTCCAATTTTCGCATGTGTTCTTCTAATTTGCTTATTGCTGACTCTAAGGTTTTTCTCATGCCAGAGGTAGTTGTAATTCAATGCCCCCTAATTGTAACTCTAAATGCATCTCATTTCACTAGAGCACTGGATACCACACCTGTTTTATGTCTGAAGAAATTCTCAATTTCTTCCCTAATTGCCTGTACCCCGAATCCTCCAGTGTTGTGTGATGGAGTCACCAAGTAGGAATTATTGCTTTACATGCTAGTGGTCTCGGGGACCCATTCCCCAGGGCCTTTTATTTAAAACAAGCAGGGGGAGAGCAGTCACCTCTCCCTGAGCCACCAAGGGACCCGGGGATCCCATCCCCTGGGGCCTTTTTTATTAAACAAAGTGGAATGGCGCATTGCCCCCCTTTCTGTGCCTTTACAGTCCAGTGGGTCCCATCCCTCGGGGCCTCTATTGGGTGTCCCGGTGTCCACCCGAGGCACCCACAAACCACTAAGTTGGAGGCTCCGGGGTGTGCCACAGGGCCCTCGGAGCCCCAGCTGGTTCCCCAGCCAGCACCATACTGGGCGCTGGCCGGAGCTAGCACCTCTCCTTTGCTCCCGTCTGGGCAGGAGCAGCATTTTTCTACAGCTCCCACTCTGGTGGTAGCAAAGTGGATTTCCCTGCCCAGTGCAATGCAGGCAGGGGAGCACAGAGTCCAGGGCTGGGCCAGCACACCCCCTCCCCCTTTCCATTTCTTATCAATTTGGCCCTGGGCCCATTCGTAGCTTGGGGATGGGGGAGGGCCACATTCCACCTGCCCTTAAATTAGCCTTTGGCCCCAGAGGATGGGGTCCTCAGGCCCTGACTGGCTCGGGTAGTCGACTCATGCCTGTTCTCCTAAAATATAATAGTTAAGACCCCCGGGCCCTGGCCCACCGCAAGGGTCAAATTTTGTTGCAATAAAAACATGGGCAGGTGTTTTCCTTTTTTTAAAAATAAAACGGGATTGCGCGGGAGTCCAGTGGGAGTCCCATGGGAGTCCGGCGAAATTGCCGCTTTTAAAAAAAATGTATTTTAGCCTGGGGATGGGGAGTGCTCCCACTGGGATCCCCACACAGGCCTAGGGGGAAGGGTATCCCTGCCCCCTTATATTTGGAAAAAAAAATAAACGCAGGACTAAGGGCCCGATTACGAGTTTGGCGGACAAGATTACTCTGTCATAAAGGTGACGGATATCCCGACCGCCAAATTACATTTCCATTATATCCAGTGGAACTTGCAATACGGTGAATGGGATATCCGTCAAGTTTGTGACTGAGTATCCCATCCGCTAAACTCGTAATCAGGCCCATAGTCTCTGAGTCTTGTAAAGGCTCCCTGCAACAGCTTTCTACATGTTGCAGGCAGCCAATCAGAGTGCTCGCTCCGCAGAGGCGTGTCTCATGTGTGAGCAAATCAGCCCAATGGAAAAAATCCCCAGAGGCCAATCAGAAAGCTCTATTTTTTAAATTTGGTTTGAGGGACTCTTGAAAGAGTCTCTCGAAGCCAACCATCCAGATTTACAAATATCTTTGATCTTTAATATCTCTAAAACTTCTGAAAAGATTTACACCAAATCACAAAAGGCATGATTTCTGGACCATGATCTAGCTTCTTGCAAAATTTGATGTAATTCCGTTCAGCAGTTTTTGCGGTAGTGCTTCTTAAAAAGCCTTTGGAAAATGCATGGGGATTTTGCATTTTGGGATCCTCCCATTTGTCTCGGCCCCCGCTTGATGGATCATCCCAAAACTTTTCATTAACAAACTGGGCTAAAAAAAGAAACTTTTCGAAAAGTTTTGTGAACATTCGGAAAACTGTGTCAAAGTAATTAGCAAAACAAAAAAGGCATTTCCTGACGAGCGCAACTGGGATATATATATATATATATATATATTACCTACTGGCGGTCGCCAGTAGGTAGTTATAGTTAGGACCTAGTTTCCATAGGAAAAGTGTTTTTGATTTGCCAATATCTTTGGCGCCGGTTGACAAATCTTCGCGAAATTTTTAAAACTAGTGGCCCGCTCCGGTCAGCTCCTGTCTTGAAAGTTTCGGGGTGATTCGCCAAGCGGGGGCCGAGAAAAAAGGGGGGTCCCAAAACACGTTTTCCCCATGTTATTTTCCATAGGAAACTTTAGACAAAGCTATAGCCCGAACTGCTGAACGGAATTACACCAAATTTGGCAAAAAGGTAGCCCTTGGTTCAGAAAGAGTCCTTTTGTTAAATGGTGTAAATCTGTTCAGTAGTTGCTGAGAAATTCAAAAAATAAAAGTTTCAAAATCAATTTTCCACAGGAAAGTTTAGCCAAGGCTACAGCCCGAACTGCTGAACGGAATTACACCAAATTTGGCAAAAAGATAGTGCTTGGTTCAGAAAGCGACCTTTTTTTAAAATGGTGTAAATCCATTCAGTAGTTGCTGAGAAATTCAAAAGATAAAAGTTTCGATATCTAGGGACGCGGTGGATTCGCGAACCCTCCCGACCACGAGCTTCACTGTAATTGGCTGCCAACACTCCAAACCAGGAAGTGTTGGCAGCCATCTTGTGACTCGGTAGAACCGAGTCACAAGAAAACAGTGAAACAAAGGTGAAAAACAAGAAAAGGGGGCAGGTTAGAAACACCCTGACCCCCCAGGCCTGCTCAGGGGGTCCCACAAGGACCCCCAGGGCCAAAAAAAGCATTTTTAAAAAATAATTTCGTTGGAATTCGCGTTGGGGTCGCGAATCCCGCCGAAATTATTAAAAAAATGAAGCGCGGACTCCCGCGCTTCATTTAAATGAGGCCCCCGGGTGGGCCAGGTCCCGGGGGCATTGCCCAATTTATAATTTATAATTGCGGGGGCCCGCAGAGGCCCCCGCAGCCCCGGGGACCGCCACCTCCCCGGGGCATCTTTTTTATTAATGTGTGGGGGGGCCTCCAAGGCTTTTCTTGAATATTCACAGGGGCACACGGCCCCCCCGCTGCCCCGGGGACCGCCACCCCCCGGGGCTTGTTTTAAAAAAAAATTAAACCTGTGTGGGGGGGCTCAAGCCCCCCCACACGCCCCGGGGACTGCCACCTCCCCGGGGCACTAAAATGCAAATGCGGGGGTCTGTTACGGACCCCCGAGCCCCGGGGACAACCACCTCCCCGGGGCTATGTAAATAAAGGGAGGGGGGCCGCGCGGCCCCTCTCCTAGAGCCCTTGATGGCCCTGGGGACCGCCACCCCCCAGGCCCGGCTCCTGCAGTGTCCCGGGGTGCCCACCCCGGGACACTGCTGTTTGCTATGGCAGGGCGGGTGCCGTGCGGCTCCCGCCCTGTCACAGCAAACTCTGCTTTGGATTTTGGAAGCGAGAGCAGGTAACCTGCTCTCGCTTCCAAAATCCAAAGCATATTGCTTTTCCACACGGGGAGCTGCATGTCAGCAGCTCCCTGTGTGGAAAAGCAATGCCGGCTCCCGCAGGAGGTGGGGAGCCGGCAGGGACCGTGGGGGCATTGAGGCTCCCCCCACGGTCCCCATCACAGAGGCCAGGCCCCGGGGCATGGGGTCCCCGGGGCTAGAAGTGGCCCGGGAGGGGGGCCACACGGCCCCCATCCCCAATAAAATAAAAATAAAAAAACGAGGCAGAGCCCCGGGGGATGGGGTCCCCGGGGCTAACAGAGGCCTCAGGAGGGGGGCCTTCTTTGAAAATATTTTTTTTAAAAATATTTATATATGGCCATGCCCCGGGGGATGGGGTCCCCGGGGCAGAAATTGGCCTCAGGGAGGGGGGGCCAAGCGGCCCCTTCCCGTTTATTTTTTGTATTTTTTTAAACAATAGGGGTCAGGCCCTGGGGGATGGGGTCCCCAGGGCCCCAAAGTGCGAAAAGAAGGGGGGCCACACAGCCCCCCTTCTGGAAAAAAAAAAGGCAGCATCGCGCCGGAGGCCCCGCCCCCTCCCTGCAGCACTCTGCAAACGCGCCCTGTGGCGCGTTGTAAGTTGGGGAATTAATTCCCCTTGAATACTGGGGTCCCTGGGGGCCAACTAGCCCACCAGGTACCTCCAGTATGCGCCACAGAGCTGCGTTGCAGAGAGGTGGTCTGAGGCCACGCCCCTTTTTACACCACTCTGCAAACGCAGCTTCTGGCGCACTGCTGGTGGGGTGATGAGGTCCTCTTGTGTCCTGAGGACCTCAGGACACAAGTCGCCAGAAGCCGCGTTTGCAGAGTGGTGTAAAAAGGGGCGTGGCCTCGGGCCACCTGTTTGCAATGCAGCTCTGTGGCGCTTACTGGAGGTACCTGGTGGGCAAGTTGGCCCCCAGGGACCCTCAGGATTCAAGGGGACTTAATAGGGACGTTATAGTTACAAATTAGCATTTAAAAAACCATTGAAATTCACTGAAAAAACCATAGGTTTCAGGCACGTTATAGTTAGAAATTAGCATTTAAAAAACCTTAGAAATTCACTGAAAAAACCATAGGTTTTAGGGACGTTATAGTTAGTTGGACATTTCACTCATACAAAACCAGAGAAATTCGACCGTTATAGTTAGTAGAGATAACTATAACTCGCGCCCCCGCAATGCACTGCTGGTGACGTCACATATTACATCATTCATGACATGGTCAGTGACATCACTGATGACATCACTGATGACATCTCAAATGACATCACAGATGACATCACTGATGACATCATCCAGTGAGTGTGTGTTTCTGTAAATTTGGCAGGGAGAAAGGTCTTGGTCCAGAAAGCACGCTTTTGTTTAAATGGGGTAAATCCGTTCAGTAGTTTTTGAGAAATATGAAATTTTACAGATATCGATATTTGAGAATTCTGACATGTGATTGGCTGAGGCGTTACGAGCACGAGCTTGCAGCTCATTGGCTGCGAACGGTTGAAACTAGGAAGTGTTGGCAGCCATTTTGTGACTCAGTTGAAAGGAGTAGGGGGAAAAAAAGAGAAAATTTGTATAAGAGGGTATAGTAGGAACACTGTGGACTTATTTTAAGCAGTCTGTACGGTGCACAGACAGGTAGTGTGAATGTTGCGTAGGCCGTGGAAATTACGTCCGCAAAACAACGATGCGCGGTATTGCGGCAATGTTCAGTAGGCTGTGGAAATCATATCGGGAAAACAACAATGCGCAGTATTGCGGCCTTCCTTTAATATAATGCGCAGTAATGTTTTCTTATAATGCGGTGTTCACTTTTATCACGGATAGTGTCACTTTGTTAGAGAAAATTTAATATTATGTGGGAGGGCGTGTTCTCTCCCTGTGCGCGGAACAAAATTAACGTTTAATTGGCTGAGGTGTTCCAACAACGAGCTTAATGTTCATTGGCTGCGAACCATTGAAAGTAGAAGTGTTGCCAGCCATTCTCTCCCCCTCCACGGAGTAGCAAGGACATCTAATTGGCTCACATGTTCCAAGCAGGACCTTCCAGAGCTTAATGTTCATTGGCTGCGAACCATTGAAAGTAGAAGTGTTGCCAGCCATTCCCTCCCCCTCCGCGGAGTAGCAGGGACATCTGATTAGCTGACGTGTTCCAAGCAGGACTTTCCCAAGCTTAATGTTGATTGGCTGTAAACCATTGAAAGTAGAAGTGTTGTCAGCGATTCCCTCACCCTCCGCGGAGTATCAGGGACATCTGATTGGGTAACGTGTTCCAAGCAGGACCTTCCGAAGCTTAATGTTCATTGGCTGTGAAGCATTAAAAGTAGAAGTGTTGGCAGCCATTCCCTCCCCCTCTGCGGAACACTATGGACATTTTATTGACTAAAGTTTTCCGAGTACAAGTTTGCTCCTTATTGGGTGGGAACGGTACACTGTTGTCAGCCATTTTGTGACGCACTTCAAAGGAGTACAGGAAAAAAAAAGTAGTAGAGGGGAGGGTAGGAACACTATTAACTCTGTACAGTGGTCACAAGGTGGTGGACAGGGACTGTGAAGGTAAAAATTGTTTTTTATATTCTTTAAGGGCCATTTATATAATTTGCGTGGGGCCTACCAATCACGGCGGGAAAATAACAGAGTGTGTTGCGGTCTTCTTTTTATTAAGTCAGCGGGTGGGATACTTCCCAGGAGCAGTATTTACTTATAATGTGGTGTTTACTTTTCTGACGGGGAGTGCTACATCTTTGGAGGAAAAATTATAATATGGAGGAGGGGGTTGCAAAAAGAAAGCGCGCTGTTGTGGTCTTCATTTAAATAAGGTTCTGAGTAGGCTACTTCTTGGGAGCAATGTTTACTTATAATGTATAGTTATAGTGCAGTGCTTACTTCTGTCGCGGGGAGTGCTACTTCCTTGCAGCAAAATAGTAGGTGTGGTTGCGCTGCAAAAATTTCAGTCTAGGTTTGAAACAGTTTTTATTAAGCAATCACAAATATACTTTCTTAGGAAAGTGTAGCTGTATATATCAGAGGGGTGACAAATAAAAACGCAATTCATAAAATATCCCTTAAGCATGGCCACACCCTCCCTTTTTTTGTCGTCTATAGTTTGTAAAAGTGTTGCCCCATATTCTTGTTAATATAAGAGGGCATCAGTTACTTTTAGATAAAGTAGAAAAGAAGTGCTAAAAGAAACACTCCCGCACTACATCATCTCAGGTCACAACAACAATAACAAGTAAAAAACAGTTAAACACAAATGACGTCATATTACCTAGAAATGTACGCTTCATCAAAACATTAAATGAAGCACTATGTATATAATTTTTTTTTAGGGACTACTATTTTATAAAATATTAGCAGTGTTACAAACTGTGAGGTAGTAAGTTATCAACGGAAATAACTGTAGTATATGTTGTGAATGTCTCGCAAAAATAGATCTCCAACCCCTTTGAAGTACTATAAACTCACAGTATTAAAATGTACAGGGTGCGTTTATAGTATTCCACAGGAGAAGAAGAATAAGGAGCACAACAAAAAAATCAAAACTTTTTACAATTTCTATTCTGTAGAAGTCGGGAAAGTTTTGTCGTAGTGCTTAGAGGTCGCTCACTGCTCCGCTAACAGATCACATACTCATTTAAGAACATATAGGATAGTAGTAATATATACACTACTATTCCTATAAATTCTATAGGGAGAACAAGAATAGGAACCACAACAGAGAAAAAGAGAAATACCAAAAAATCATTCAAAAATGTAGGGTTTATCAAAGGCATTCAGTAAGAAAGTGTCTATGCAAACAATCTTTTTTTAAACTGCAATTTCGAAAAATATTGTCACTGTAAAAATATCTGATCAAGTAAGTTATAAAGGTCAGTAAGCTGTATTTGAGATGGTTTACTCCTGGCGGCGACAAATCTCCAATTCCTGTTGTGTGAAAATATGACACTCTACTACAATATAGAGAGTGACACTGATGCCACACAAAAAGGAAAAGGAAAATAAAGTCATGAACACAAAACAAGATCAATAACTAAATACTTTCCAGCTGTGAATATGTTCAGAACTTCTTTTCTCCGGGACTTCGAAATCTTTCATCTTCGCGCCGACGGGTCATAAACTCCTCTGAGATCATAATGACTGTGAATATTACAATATACATATTCACACTATATGATCCCAAAGGGGAAACAGAGTAAGAACCAGAAGCTGCTGACGTTACTTATAAATCTTTAGTCTTCGCGCCCACGGGTCACCAACACCTCTGAGGTCAAGTATAGTGTCAATTTTATAATATACAAAGTGACACTATATGAGCTCAAATGAGCCAGAAAAGGAATAGTGTTTCCTCTATTTTGTCTGTTTCTGAATACAAGCTGCTGACATTACATATAAATGGCAAAAACAACCAATAACATTTTTTTCTAAATACAAATCTTTAAATATTCACAAATAGCTACGTATTATAAATATCTACTATGCCATAATCAAACAACTTACAACTCCGTAATATGTTTTGTTGTCGCAAAAGAAGAATCCGACGCTAGAAAACGGAATCTGCATCACACAATGGACACGCGTAAATAACTCGCAAAAACAAAACTAATCGAACAACGGGTGTGGTTTATATACTTTTTGGTTATTGAGTAGTCTATAGAAGGAACATGCGGCTCCGCCCATTTAGATGTCACGTTTTACAGTTGACACGTGCTCACGTTTTCACTGTTTAACTTGTGCAGGTGTTGGGAAAATTACAAAATGTGAAGAGGTAAAGGTTTCGATTTCGATCCCCACACGTATAAGCTGCTTAATATGTACATACGTTGGAGACCTTAAAAACTGTTACCTGGTAAACTGTGTCATTTCCTTTCTCATGACTAAAAACATCTATTAATTGTTGTAATTTTAAATAGAAGACATAAAAAAAATATCGTTCAGAATAGAAAAAAAAATATGTGCTAATATTTCTCATCACTATAGTTTTAAATTAAAAAAATGCTAGCATTTGTAAAGCGTACAGCTACCTCCAGAGAGGTGTCCCGGCGCTCGGGGCGTCGGGAAGATTAAGCAAGGTATTGCCCACAGTGAAATAGTGGTGGGCTAACGTGCCCCCGGAGCCGGGAATCGAACTGTGAACGCTGTTGTTCGAAGTCAGGTATCATAGCTGCTGCGTCACACTTTTTCCACACTTATATGTTAATTAGTGCTAATTAAGTTTTAAACATTGTTAAATTATAACTTATAACAGACTACTGCTACAGTTAGTTTTTCACTACAAAAAGTATGCACGTCTTTTTAAAATTTACTTAAAAACAATATAGGTTTCAGGGACATTGTAGTTACAAATTAGCATTTAAAAAACCATTGAAATTCACTGAAAAAACCATAGGTTTCAGGCATGTTATAGTTAGAAATTAGCATTTAAAAAACCTTAGAAATTCACTGAAAAAACCATAGGTTTCAGGCACGTTATAGTTAGTTGGACATTTCACTCGTACAAAACCATCGAAATTCCACCGTTATAGTTAGTTCAGCTAACTATAACTCGCGCCCCCGCAATGCACTGCTGATGATGCCACATTTTACATCATTCATGACATGGTCAGTGACATCACTGATGACATCACTGATGACATCTCAAATGACATCACTGACGACATCACTGACGACATCATCCACGTGAAAATCTGATGCACCTCCTCACACTCTAATATAACCTTTGATACACCCACTGTAAAATACAGACTACCATTTTCTAGATCATTGACACACCAATACCAGTTACTACATACGCACTCACTGATTGCTAGGTCTACACACACATCCACTCATTCATCCATACAATAACTCATACATGCAGTCACTCATCAATACAACACTATCATATGCACTCATACACCTATACAGACAATCACACACCGCCACTCATCCATGCAGTTACTCACACACCTACTCAGTCATGCTAAGAATCTATCACACTCCCATTAATTCACTTATACAATTATACACACACCACCTCACTTATTCAAACAGATACTAACGCATACTTACTGTGTTATATAATCAGTGATACAAGTACACACTGATCTATACAGCCAGTCTCACAATCACTCACTATCATGTAGAGTCCTTTATATACTTCAACTCTCACATACACTGCCTTTTACATATGTAGTTACATGGACATGTACCACTGAGACATTCATTCACTCACCAAGACACCGATACCCACACTCACGCACCCATACAGCTGTTTCCACATGCACTCTTGAACCCATACACCCAGTGAATCAACCACTCACACATCTATGCACAGAGTCACACACCTCCCACACACACACTCAATCTCCCCCCAAAAATACTCAGACAACCAATCAATAACCTATATAGACACTCATGTAGCTACTGACCAACCCATGCAGCAGCTTGCACAACAACAGACAGACTGATACAGACATTCACACAGTTTAGTCACTAACCCATGCATTCAGTAAGACACATTTAATCACTCACTTATACAGTCAGTTACTCACCAGACACTTATACACCCACTCATTCTTCCATAAACCTTGGAATATATATAAAACATATTTAAAAAATTTCAGAAACACAGTCACTGGATGATGTCGTCAGTGATATCATCAGTGATGTCATTTGAGATGTCATCAGTGATGTCATCAGTGATGTCACTGACCATGTCATGAATGATGTAATATGTGACGTCATCAGCAGTGCATTGTGGGGGCGCGAGTTATAGTTAGCTGAACTAACTATAACAATGGAATTTCTATGGTTTTGTACGAGTGAAATGTCCAACTAACTATAACGTGCCTGAAACCTATGGTTTTTTCAGTGAATATATATATATATATATATATATATATATATATATATATATATATATATATATATATATATATATATTGCCACCTTAGTCCATTTTCCCTGCAGTTTTGGCGCTCAATTTGCGGTGCGTTCCCCAGCGGTGGGACCAAGCCGCCTCTACTTTGCCACAAATCCGGTAACATCAGAAAAACGGGCCGCATTCACCAAAGGCGTACTTTTACGAATTTTTATTTTCTTATTTTCATAGTTGTTCAAATTTCCGGCATTTCAAGACAAACAAATCCTACGTGTTTCGGCACTTCCTGTGCCTTGATCACGGCTTACATTCTGCATTAATTCCATTGCTTTTAAAGTTTGAAAAAGGCTATTACATCACTTCCTGCTTCTCTAATCAAAAACCCACTGAATTTTGGGAAATGTAGTTTCTTACATTTTGGCAATTAAAAAATGCGAACTGGATTCTATTATACATTTCACAAAAATATATTCCCATTGATACATATTTTCTCTCAATAAATATATCACTGGATTAACGTCTTAAAATGTCCCCCAAGCCTTGTAAGTTCAATCTCAATTCCTTGCATTGATTTTAAGTTCTTTTTTTATATTCATTTCATTATTCACTCCATTGTTCATGTTGGGGCCCATATTTTTGAAGACTCGTTATTCCTGTTTTTTATAGGTGTATGTACAATTCTTCCGATTGATTCAATCCAAAGGGTGTCATTGTTCTGAAATTCAGAATATGGCGTGACTCCTTTTGACGGAGGATTTTCTCCCTATTTCCTCCACGTTTATTGACTGAGACTATCTCAATTGCATAAAACTTTAAAGATTTCCAATCCCCGTTGTGGGTTATCTCCATATGCTTGGCCACTGCATTGTTTTTGTCTTTATTTGTAGTGGCACGCGTATGCTCCAATATTCTTTTTTTCAACTCACATGTGGTGCTCCCTATGTATTTCAGTTCGCAGGGACATTCAATTATGTACACTACATATTTGCTTTTGCAGGTAATAAGATCTCGTATTTTCCACACTTTTTTATTTGCCATTTGGATTTCTACTGTAGGTTTAGCAATCTGACACACTTTACAACTGTAGCATTTTACGAAGCCTTTTGTTTGTAGCCATGAGCAATTTTGGTCCTGTCCCTTTAAATGGCTGTGTATTAACTGATCTTTTAGATTTTTAGCTCTACGATACGTTACAGTTGGATGGTTTCCCATCAGTTTTCCAATTGTGCCATCCAGTTTTAATATTTTCCAATTCTTTTTCAATATTGAATTGACAGCTTTTGACTCCTGTGTGTAATCAGTAATAAATCTTATTTGTGCTGGGTGTGTTTTCTCATTTTTTGGTCTTAATGTCAAACATTCTTCCCTTGTTTTTTCATTGGCCCGTTTCCAACAGTTGCTCACAGTCCCTGCATTATACTTTCTGTTTATGAATCTCTCTTTTGTTGTGGTACTGTGCTTTAACCATTCTGTTTCTTCACTACATATCCTACGGATCCGGAGAAATTCCCCGTATGGGATGCTTTCTATGAGAGAGGGTTGATGAAAACTATCTGCTTGTAAGGTGGCATTGGTCGCTGTATTTTTTCGGTGAAGTGTAGTGTGGATCTTGTTGTCTTTGATATAGATTTCTGTATCCAGGAATACTACTTTTTTCTTACTTATTTCAAAAGTAAATTTCAGGCTGTTGATACTTTCATTTAAGATCTTAAAGTAATCCTGGAATTCCATTTCTGTTCCGTTCCATAAAATTAATAGATCATCTATTTAACGTGTCCACTGTACAATTTTTTTCACATATCTTTTGTTTTGAGAGCTCCATGCCACCTCCTTCTCCCACCATCCCATTACTAGACAAGCGTAACTTGGACTGCAGGCAAAGCTCATAGCAGTTCTATTATTTTGTCTATATATTTCATCTCCGAAAAGAAAGACATTCTTTGTTAAGCAGAACTCTATCATCTCTGTGAGCATTATGTTGTGGTCCTTTAGATGTATACTCCTTTCCTGTAGGAAGTAATTGCAGGCCCTTATGCCCAGATCGTTCCCAATGGTAGTGTACAATGAAATAACCTCCATTGTAATCAAATGGTAGGATTGTTTCCATGTTATATTTTGTATTGTTCTTAGAACATGGCGTGTATCTTTTATATAGGAGCTTAAACCTTCCACAAATGGTTTTATAAAATGGTCGATGTAATTTGCCATCGGTTCTAGTAATGAACCATTTGCCGATACTATCGGCCGCCCAGGTGGGTTTTTGGAATCCTTGTGTAGTTTCGGAAGGAAATATATAGTAGCCATCACCGGGTGGTCTACCGTTAAATATTTTCGCTCCTCATCAATCAATTTGGGAGCTGACCAATTTAGTAATTTCTGATCTATTTCTCTTTTTATGGATATTATTGGATTTGATTGTAACCTTTCATAATATGTTGTGTCATTTAACTGTCGATGGGCTTCTGCGATGTAGGCATTTCGTCCCCAAATCACAACATTTCCGCCTTTGTCTGCGATTTTTATCACAATCTGTTTATCCATTGACAGGTTATGTAAGGCTTCTCTTTCTGCTTTTGTTAGATTTTCCTTATATCCAGTTCTTTTTAATTTATATAGATCATGAATTACGGCTTCTTGAAACAAATCCACCTTATTGCCCGGTGGTAGTTGTGGGTAGAATCTCGAATTTGGACGTTTCTCACTTAAACCTGCTCCCACTTGTGTGAAGGCTGTTTGGAGAGTAATTTCTTCTCCTTCTAAAGCATTTAGATTTAATAGTGTTAGGAAATCCGTTGCATCTTTTGCTTTCAAGATTGATTCTGGATGTTCTGTTGTTGATTGTTCTTTCTTTTGATTCTCCATGAAGAATTTCGTTAATTTTATCTTTCTGACATAAAGGTATAAATCTATTCTTGTTTGTGCAATGTCCATTTTCTTCACAGGACAGAAGTTTATTCCCCTTTTAAGTAGAGAGATTTCTGTTTCCGACATTTGACGTTCCGATAAGTTCACTACCTGAAGCTCATTTATTAGCGCTCTTTCCTCTGTGTCATGCTCCTGGTGGTTGCTCCTGTCTTCTCCGTTGAGCTGCTTGCCCCGCTTTCCTCTTCGTTGCGGTTTTTTCTTCTTTGCCATGGGCGGCCTCTGCCCCTTCCTCTTTGTTGATATTGCGCTCCATGGTTCTGCTCCCACTGTCTTTGTTGGAGAACCAGGCGCATGTCCCCTAAAAAACTTTGTTTTTCTCCTTCTGTTTGATTTTCCGGCTCTCCTCCGCTGTTCAAATCTGTAGATGCTAATGAGGAGAAACTGCTAGAGGTACTTGCCAAGCTGCTTAGGGGCGTTTGTTTTCTGAAGGGGTCAAATTTTTGGGCGAAGGTAAAGATTCGTCCTTCTGTGTAGTCAACTGTATCTCGTACAAACTTCGTATGTTTTCGTTGTCGGACAATTTCCTCATGTTTTTCTATATGTTCCTCTAATTCCTCTTTGTACTTAGTCATTTCTGTGTTTAGTTTCAAAGTCATTAGTTCCTTTTCCATCTCATATAGTTCTTCCTGAACTTTATTAAGGGCCACTTCAGAAATGGAATTCCAGGATTACTTTAAGATCTTAAATGAAAGTATCAACAGCCTGAAATTCACTTTTGAAATAAGTAAGAAAAAAGTAGTATTCCTGGATACAGGAATCTATATCAAAGTCAACAAGATCCACACTACACTTCACCGGAAAAATACAGCGACCAATGCCACCTTACAAGCAGATAGTTTTCATCAACCCTCTCTCATAGAAAGCATCCCATACGGGAATTTCTCCGGATCCGTAGGATATGTAGTGAAGAAACAGAATGGTTAAAGCACAGTACCACAACAAAAGAGAGATTCATAAACAGAAACTGGACTGTGAGCAACTGTTGGAAACGGGCCAATGAAAAAACAAGGGAAGAATGTTTGACATTAAGACCAAAAAATAAGAAAACAGACCCAGCACAAATAAGATTTATTACTGATTACACACAAGAGTCAAAAGCTGTCAATTCAATATTGAAAAAAAATTGCTACAGTTGTAAAGTGTGTCAGATTGCTAAACCTACAGTAGAAATCCAAATGGCAAATAAAAAAGTGTGGAAAATACGAGATCTTATTACCTGCAAAAGCAAATATGTAGTGTACATAATTGAATGTCCCTGCAAACTGAAATACATAGGGAGCACCACATGTGAGTTGAAAAAAAAGAATATTGGAGCATACGCGTGCCACTACAAATAAAGACAAAAACAATGCAGTGGCCAAGCATATGGAGATAACCCACAACGGGGATTGGAAATCTTTAAAGTTTTATGCAATTGAGACAGTCTCAGTCAATAAACGTGGAGGAAATAGGGAGAAAATCCTCCGTCAAAGGAGTCACGCCATATTCTGAATTTCAGAACAATGACACCCTTTGGATTGAATCAATCGGAAGAATTGTACATACACCTATAAAAAACAGGAATAACGAGTCTTCAAAAATATGGGCCCCAACGTGAACAATGGAGTGAATAATGAAATGAATATAAAAAAGAACTTAAAATCAATGCAAGGAATTGAGATTGAACTTACAAAGCTTGGGGGACATTTTAAGACGTTAATCCAGTGATATATTTATTGAGAGAAAATATGTATCAATGGGAATATATTTTTGTGAAATGTATAATAGAATCCAGTTCGCATGTTGTATTTGCCAAAATGTAAGAAACTACATTTCCCAAAATTCAGTGGGTTTTTGATTAGAGAAGCAGGAAGTGATGTAATAGCCTTTTTCAAACTTTAAAAGCAATGGAATTAATGCAGAATGTAAGCCGTGATCAAGGCACAGGAAGTGCCGAAATGCGTAGGATTTGTTTGTCTTGAAATGCCGGAAATTTGAACAACTATGAAAATAAGAAAATAAAAATTCGTAAAAGTACGCCTTTGGTGAGTGCGGCCCGTTTTTCTGGTGTTACCGGATTTGTGGCAAAATATATATATATATATATATATATATATATACTTAGCCCACTGGGGCATAATTTTAAAAAAGCTTGAAGTTCTTAAAGTCTTTAAGCACTGTGCACTTTATATAAAGATGAGATATACTGTGAAGAAGATAACTTCAGCCAAAATATAGAATGAGATATTAAACATGAGAATGATATTTGCAGATCTAATGTTGCCATTTATATGAAGAAAACAGTTGCAAAAACAGATTGTTAATATGAATTAAGTAGAATTCTTTCTCGCTAAAAAGATTATCTTTTTTGTCAAAGAAATGTTTTATGACATTTTCATATGAATTTTTTGAAAATTTTGTGAGTGAAATTTAAATTTGATTAATGCAACTGCATTTTTGACTAATGTTTATACAACATCAATTGATTATTGATTTTACTCGTGTATTTATTTTATTAAAATCAGCATTTGTGCGTACTTCTTTTAAGTCGACAGCTTACCTTTGCAGTATTTTTTCTGAGTCTATGAATGACATCAGCACGTTGCACGCTGAGAAGATGTAATACATTCATTTACTTGTACTTATTCCAATGCTTGTCTGAAGCTGCCCCAGTGGGTGGACTTCACTGCTCTATTTTATCCCTCATTTGTTACATGAACATTTAGAGGCAGCTAGTACCACAATGCATGCTTTTTTGTGCTGAACCCCCAGCATGCGAAGAACCCTTGATTTTGCTTTGTTCCTTCAGTCCACCAACCAGGGATATTAGCGGGCTCAGAAAAGCAGCAGGGCTAAGAATACAAGACAGTATTTGTACCAATTCTTTAAAATATAATTAGTGTGGGCTTTGACTGCACAGAGAAGAGAAATTCTCTCTTACCTCACGCTATTGGATGTTCAGTGTAGTATTCCCACTCCCAGGAAGTGTTTCCATTGGGATGAATGAGGGACTATTTTACATCTGAAAAGTACAAGCAAGCACCACACTCACTGTCAATTAATTATCTCCTATATGTATTATACACAGAAAACAATCTTTCTTGGTAGTTTTTCGCTGCCTTGCCAAAGTAAATAGGGCTGGTTTTAAAATGATAAACAACATTTAAGCGCGCATTATATTTAAACAGCATTTGCGAATGCCTGTGTTTACATGTATTAGCACATTTAAACCAGACCTATTGGCTTTGCCAGTGCTTCGTGTCTTCTTTCTGAGGGCCTGCAAAGACTCGGAATGAGAAACGTAACAAAAAAAAAAACGTCATTTGTTTGCTTGGATACCTGACGTTTGAGTATCTAGAGCACATAAAGGCAGTGCCCGAATTGAGGAAAGGCGGGACTTCAAATAAGGCCCAGAGTTCACTAATAGAGCTCAGCATGTCAGCAGCACTGTGCGTGATCAGCACAGGTGATGTCACACACACAGAGCAGCCCAATTAGGTGCTGCTCTGTTATTAGTTGTGCGTGTGACGTCAGGCATACTAACGATATGAAAAAACGATGTGGGGGCTGTGCAAGAACATTGAACCCGAAGGAAAGGCTCGTGAGTCTGGTGATGGAGCCAGGGCAATCCGTACCAGTGCTGGCAGCAGCCAGAACAGTGCTTAATTTGAGCCAGTGCACCGCAAATTAATTGTCAACACTGGCAATCCTTCCAGTCTGCCACAAGGTGGCGCTGTCTGGCTAAACTAGAAATGACCACAACAATAGTTGATTATTAATTCAATATACATTACAAATGACTATTCCCAGGGCTTGAAGTGGGCTGAATCCTGCCGGTGCTCAGCACCGGCATTTCTTAAAAGCGGGTGACGAGACGGGTCCCCTATTGGGCTCTCCGTTTTCGTCCTCTCAGAATGGAAAAAAAATCTTACCTCTGCAGCAGTTCACTGTTTTGATGTAACTTTTATTTTTCTGCAGTTCTATATTGCAAAACACGAAGTGCTTTACATGAGTACCAACAAGGACATATTCATTTTTAGGTCTCGCCTAGGCAGCGCGCATGTGCTGTCTCTCCGAGATATCAAGTAATCTGTATGTTGGGTGAAACTCCGGGTAATTACTCCTGCCGCTTGCCATTCGTTTAATGTTGGCATTGGTCTTGTTAGCTGGCTTTTTACTGGCTGTTTATCCGATACTCACTTCCGTTTAGTCCAGAAGCAGCAGCGCCTAACTACTGTTTTCGTCCGCTTTTGTGTTTTATGTGTTTTGGAGTGGAACTTTCTTTGTTGTTTTTTGCAGCCCAGCATGTGCCCAGCATTAGCGTAGTATTTGTCTTTGGCGGTGTGGGAATTTTCACGAGCAGGCAGATGAAAAGCTGGCCTTTCTCTGGCTGCCAGTGACCTGGAGTTTCAGCTTCACGGACCCTTTCGGTTTTACGACCCTTAACACGCGCTGGTTTAATTGCTTGAAAGAAGGGCGGCTGGCATTTCTGGTTTCATCAGTCAGGTAGGTATGTCAGCCAAGGAGGCGCTCCAGTAGGGTGCCCATGCTGCATAGTGACTGCGTGGATACGCACCGCCATGACCCTTTCGTTTGGACTCGGAGTACTTGCGTGCCCCCTAACACCCAGTCATGCCACATTGCACGAGAAGTGACAGCGCTGCTGTTTTGGCCTCCCTCGCTCTCATACTAATGGAACTCAGTATGAAATGGAGGGGTCTCGAGAGGGGCAATACATCCTGAGACATGCAATTCGTTTTCTTTGAGAAAATCCACCAATGAAACTTGCACAGCTATTAGAAGATAGTTGAAAACAACTCTGGGGCCGATTCCGATTCCGGCCGGAAATCTCTCCGACCGAGCCGGACCCGGAGAGAATTCCGACCGAATCGGACCCTTGCAGTCCGACCGGACGAGTACAATGCATTCGCATGCTATCGGACTCGAGTCGGTCGGACTCCCATTGAAGTCAATGGGAGCCGGTCGTACAACGCGTACGCGGGCTCCCATTGACTCAATGGGTGCGAGGCGGACAAGGGTGCCCCCTACAGCGTGTACGCGTCCATGCGCATCGCGGCATACATGCACAGGTAGGGGGGACCCATGGATCCCCCCTGTGTGCGACTCGCGCGCCTACGCATACAGGGGGGTCCGACGCGGACCCCCAAAGTCCGGCTCCGACAGCTTTTTCGAGCCGGACGGCGCGAGTCGGTCGGACTGCTCGCGGCGCGCATCGTACTTACCCGGCCGGGAAACGTCTCCATAGCGCGGTGCGAGTCGTGTCCATGCGAGTCGGTCAGAGCGTGTTGAAGCCGCGTTCGAGTCGGTCGGCGATTTCACGGGTGCTTGCATCGTACTCGCTCGGCCGGACCCGCGTACGATTCGGTCGGGAAACAGGGCTCCGAATCGGATCCGGTGAATCCGAATCCGATTCGGAGCACTACCGGCCGAGATCGGAATCGGCCCCTCTGTCTTTAGAGTGAAACATTATTCTGAACTTTTGCTCGGAATCATCAGTGCTAAAAATTGGTGTTTGTCCATTAGAAGTGCACTTACGTACAGCTACTGTAAGTATGCCCGTTGAATCTGGCTGGGGTGAAAACCATTTCATAAATAGCATGAAAGGCAGTGGAGTCTTCAGTAGACAATTCTTTCAACGCACCTTTGCTAATGCACATTAAAGCCGATGGTTTGTCGCATTTTAAATAGCCATATTAGTATTCTTTGATGTTTATTTCAAATAAATGGACACCACGCATTTGTGTATTATAGAATAGTACGCCGGTTTAGTTGACAGAATGTCTTTAATATAAGAAGTTCCTTCTGGCAGATGAGCACTGCCGGCGCCAGGCCCATTCGTGTACTGTCGTGGCCCTCACTACCAATGTGGTGATGACTGTTCCCTGTCCCTTCCCTGAAAAGAGGGTTTTCATAGCCCCCTCTTACGTCTCCCTAATTGCCATCATGCCCCATGTAGTAATGTTTACAAAGCTCACTCCACAAACACAATAGGCACTAATGTATATGCGTTGCTAGTATGCAGTTGTGTCATGTTACGCTAGAGAGCTTGTGAAGGATGAAGGCTATATTTGCCCTGTCAGGTGGACTACCTGTTGGCCACAGTTTGGAAACCTAACTACATTGGGTACCCTAACTATTGAGCTATTTTATTCCTCTCAAAGCTATTTTGCACCTCGCCATACAACTAGTGGGCAGTTTGTGGGTCCTGCCACACAGTACAGCAAGATCACACAGCTGGAAGGTGACAACGCACAATAGGAATAAATACCGTTCTTACAGTAACTGAAGTGTGTGCTTCTCGCGCACTTGCATGGTCAGGTCCTCCTTAACACCCTCTCCTAAAGTGCACACTCTGCCATCTCAGCCCACAGCAGGAGGCGCGCGCCCTTTTTTCTTTAATAAGCACGGCACCCGGCGCGTTTTTTAATTTTTTTTACAACTCTCACGCGGCCTCCCTTCCCTTCCCATCTCGGCTCTCAGCCCAAAGCTGGTCGTCGGCAACAAGGACTCAGGCCCTGCACGCCCTCCCTTCCCCTATCCGTGTCATCTCTCCGGATCACCAGCGGCTGCATTAGACTACAACCCACCCCCATTCACGATTGTGGGAGAACACTTGTTTTTGTTTTAATTGATGCTTTCTGCCGCCGCACACTGTGCCATCTCAGCCCACAGCAGGAGGCGCGCGGCCTGTTTTCTTTAATAAACAGGGCGCCCGCGCGATTTTTTTTAAATCTCTCATGCCTGGCTGCCCTTCCCATCTTTAGCATTTACGAGTTTTAGTAACTGTTTGCACCTTTTGGTATGTACTGGTGATATTTCAGGGGAATTTTATACGAGGCTCTTTACACAATGAGTCTTACAGATTGGACGGCTCTCGGAGGATAAAAGCCTGAGTCAGCCCTGCAAGGGCTACACTTGTGACTCCAGGCTGTTGAGGGTGTCCACAGCCGTTGCTTGAAACAACCGATCCTTTCCCCAGGCACAATCCTCCTCAAATGTCTATTTTTCAGACAAGAAGAACACCTTTCCACCTTGCAATTAATGGCGCTGCTGACAGAGGCTTGTATTTATGGCTGCGCAGGCGATTCTTCATGGCTGGAAATTTGCGGTGTTTGTTTGCTTGCAGTTTTATGATTCTCCGTGGTGACCTGTTGTTCTGCCTCTCTGGTACCACAGCCGGCTCGTGCCTAAATCACCAAATTTTGTACAGCTTTCCTTATTTTTTTTTTTTGGGAGATGAGAACGCACTTCTACCCTTCACATGCTGAGGTAATTCTCTGCCCTTTCCCTCTGGTCCGGCTCCAAAGCGCCATCCATCACCCAGGATGAGAAATGGCGCTTTCCGTGAGGGTGGTACAAATCACCCACTGAAATAACAGGAACAACCAAAGTTCAGCTCAACGTTCCATACAGTTTTACTAAGCGTTGTAAAAGGGTTGCTAGTAAAGGCTCCCCTTTGAAATGTAAGTGGTGAGTTTGTTTTCAAGGGTAACCTCGTGCCTTATTGCCGTTGATTTACTCGCATATGCCGCGGTACGTTCCCCATGGAACGACAATAATGTGCAGCCACGCCCAGAGGCGTAGCTCCCAGTGGTGCAGCAGGTGCAGTTGCACCGGGGCACAGAGGTCTGAGGTGACCACTGAACCCTGATTATTGCTGTATTTTGAAATTCAAATATTTCACCAATGTCTTTGAACCTAAAGCATGTTCTGACTGGCGTCTGCATCTCTAGCAGTACACCTGAGACCATAGCAGACCTTCATTAGTAAATCCTCACATGTAAATCTGCAGGTTTTATAGACCGATTAACCAGGTGGCCCTAGAACTCTCTAAAATAGAGTGGTCTCTGGCTATTGATGTACTAGTGCAATGCCTTCAACCTGACCGGACTGCTCCGGTGAGCTGGGTGGGGGGAGGCGGGCGTGGGGGGGGGAAGGGTAAAAAATGGGCTGATATTGTCCTCACAAACTGCACTGTTTCCAATATGAGTTTGCTTCGGAACTTCTACAAACAATCCTCCCCTTTCTTCTTGGATTTCCAGCGCTGGTGCTCTGCTAAGAGAAAAGTAGGGTATGCCCGTGGCTCATAAGCCTTTAGCGTTCCTTGCAGAGCCCTTGGACTATACCATTTCCCGCTAAAAGGCAATATTTCTCTCCATGTGTTCCCATACCTGGCGTGTCACACAGTTTGGTGCTTACTTTACCTCCATGTTAAATAACAGTAAATGTTTCAGCACCCAGGGTAACGTGCTGCATTGCTAAATACATATAAGGTCCCAAAGGCGAGATGGTTATTCATGTAGGCATTGTCATTTACAGTGGCAATAGCTTAAACTCTCGTAAATGCGAGACCTATTGCATTGCAAATGCTTGTTTTTTTGGCAGGCACGGGCGCTTAAGTGATTTCCCCAGAAACACAGGATGTTGAGCCGACGCTGAGATTCAAACAAGCTTCCTCAGCTCCAAAGTTGGAAGCTCTAGCCATTACGCCATAACCTCTTGCGCAAGAACTAAAGCATTTTCAATATTATATACAACAAAGCCATATTTGTATGTATGCATGTAGTACATATTTATCTTATCCAACTAACAACCTTTGACAAAGCCAATAGTCCTGGCTTGTTGTAGGTGCAATGTTACTTGTTGTATACTTGTATTATATATGTGGAGGCAATAACAGAAGCAGCAAAATACCAGTTGGGCGGCACATTATGCTCAGCATATATTTTTAGCATAAATGTGTTAAGCCACGCCCTTAAATATATCAGCCAAGCCAGAGCTTTAAGTGGAATGAAAAAACTAGGAGGTCTCTCATACGGGCGTGGCCGATGTAATTAAGGGCGTGGCCTAAAACACTTAAGTTAAAATTCTGTATTTAGCATAGCGTGCGCCTGACTGGTATTTTGCTGTTTCTGTCCATTTATCCAGCTATTTAACATAACAAGTAACATTACACCTACAACAAGCAAGCACTATTGGCTTTGTCAATGGTTGTAAATCGCATAAGCAACAACTATGACTTCGTTGTATATAATATTGAAAATGCTTCCGTTCTTGTGGGCGAGGTTGTGCCTAACGCTAGAGCTGCCCACTTTCAAGCTGAGAAAGCAGGTTCAAGCCTCATGGTGGCTCAACATCCTGTGATTCAAAACCAGGGCGGCTCCTCCATTAGGGCAGAGGAGCGCCGCCCACTGCTTTTCGAAGTGCTAGAAGCACAAACATAAAATGGTATTTTAAATACCATTTTATGTTTCTGCTTCTCGCGCTGCTAGAAAGCAGATGACAGGGGTATGTCTGTTTGGGGGCGGGCGGGAGGGTATGCCTGGTTGGGGGTGGGCGGGTGGGCGAGTCGGGGAGGAGTGGCTTGCACCACTCTGAGTAGCCTAACTGTTTGGTCGGCCCTGGGGCCGACCAAAGCAGTCATGCACACTCTACATTTTCTCTATGTAGGCTGCATGCAGCCTGCATAGAGAAAATGGCCTCCCTACAGGTGCCCGGCTGGGCGCTGTCCGCGACTCCGCACCAATCACAACGCTGCCATTGCAGCGTTGTGATTGGCTTACAGGAGGGGAGGGCGCATGCCTGTTCCTGTTTCTGTTGAGGAGCAGGAAAACGCGGACCCGGCCCAGGAGCAAAGGCGGCGCAGGACCCGGTCAGGTAAGTTTTATTTTAATTTTAATCCCCCCCCGCCGTAACCCCCATGCGAACCCCCGCGCGCCCCGCCTGCCACCCACCCGCGAGTATTGCAAGCCGCGAATGTTCAAAACATGAATATGTGCTTCTGTTATGTAACTGGTGCTCATGTTTGCACTAAATAAATGTAAAAATGAATCTATTTGAAGCTACATCAACAGCAGGGACGGATGGTACAATCGCAGAGTTAAGCTTTTTTCTTTCCTTTTTTTCCACCCTTAAGGTAAAAATGAAGAGCCCGATAGGGACCCGTTTCGGTACCTTCTTTTAAGAACTGCCGGTGCTGTGCACCGGTACGTCCCGGCCCACTTAAAGCCCTGCGCCAAGCCCCTTTGAGAGACCCCCCAGTTTTTTCATCCCACTTAAAGCCCTCACTATTCCTACCGCCCAAGCCATTCTTATAGCTTTGGGGGCCTGAAATAGGCCCGATTGTCACATTTTTAGCAGCGTGATGATTAGTAGTTATGTTGCTAATATCATTGGCAGCATGGCAGGGGCAATGTGTGGTGCAAGCTGCAGTGGCATCCTTTTGAGAGCCCTGGCACTTATATTTTTACAAATTAAGCACTGCGCCAGAATGGTAAATGTGTAAACAATAAAACACGATTAATGTTGTGTGCATGCAGTGCCCTCTACCCTCAAGAACCATTATATACTTCATTGTGAGCACAGGGCACTGGCCTCTGTGTGAGTGTTGAGGGTTGGTGAAGTGCCATGACCAGTTCAAACCTCCTTCCTGAGAAACACACGGCCCCTCGCAGTCCTTCAACACACACCCACAAACGGAGCGGATGTGACCTAACAGCCAGAGCTGCCGATTTTGGAGCGGGGAATCATGTTTAAGCATTGGCGTCGGCTCAGCAGCCTGTGATTCTGGGCAAATCACTGAATCTCCCCGTGCCTACCAAAAATCAATGTGTCCTTGTGTAACGTAACTGGTGCTCATGTAAAGCGCTCCAATACCTTCGGGTCGAGTTCGCGCTATATAAATCTGCAAAAGAAAAAAAAAAAGAAAAAGATAAGGCTGTCCCTAACACTGCTACAAACTCCATTCTGTGCATAGGAATCAAACGACCACACACCCTCAATGCAAACGCTGCAAAAACAGAAAGCGTTGGAATTCTTAAGTAAAATATGAAAAAGACTGTGGAAGGGAGCTGCTACAGGAGTATACACCCCTACAACGTGAACAGGAGGGGTAGGTCGGTCATGGTGCTGAGGGAAGAATTATAACAGTTAAGATAGCTCACTGGGTTCATGCAAGTGCGGCAGATATCTATTGTGAAGCCTGTCAGTCACAGATTATGATTACAGTGAGACAGTTGAATAGGTTAATGTGGTGACTTTGCAACTGCTTGACCTGGTCGACCGCAAACCGTTCTGTGGGTAAATGCAAAGGATGCAGATGTTTATGTGGAGTTCGCAGGTCATTGACTGGTTCAAAACCGGATTCAATCATGAACGTTTCCAAGTGAATTTACAGGTCTCAGCCTTCCCACCATTAAATTAATAATTCGGATCCTTCTATTTAGCACTGATAATAGCGCCTTGTGATGGTAGGCAGCAGGGCCGGACAGGCTTTTTATTCCACAGGGCATTTCCCCGGTGGGCGGGATGCCCAGGAGTCCGCTTTTCAAAGCGCAGGGCACTCCCGGTGACTCTCTTATCTTCTCCAACTCCCAGATGTTAATTGCCAGCAAGCAGGGGGAGGCTCAAAATGCAGAAAAAGAGAGGGAGGGGGTGGAAAGTAGAGAGAAAGTGATCAAAGAGGGAGAGTAGAGAGAGGAGAGGGAGAGAGAGTGGATGGACTTAAGGGAGATGATTGCCCAAGGGCAAAAAAAGGGGGGCTGGGTCAGGCATTCCTGGTGGTCAGACCAGTATCTGCCCATGTACATTAGCAGCAAATTGCAGTGCTACAATTTCCAGGAGAATTAGATTCTTGTGACGCCATACTAGTTTCTGATTGGATTAGCTATATAACTATCTCCCTTGGTGTGAGGTCCTTTCCTACCATCCATATATAAATCTTTGGCCCATTGGGTCCAAATCCTGGGTCTGACTAGCTGGTATTTTACACATGAAAACCCATGATTGTTTGGGTCTCCCTAGGAAAGTTTCATGACATGGGGTCTTCTCATGTGGAGGTGTTTAGCTGAGAGAGCCTTTGCTTCTTGGGATCTGTTTGGTCTCAGACATGGTCAGAAGTTTGACGCTGTAGCAAGGTTTTATTAAATGAATGGCTTTTTATTTCATGCGGCTAATTTTGAACCTCATTCTCACCTCTAAGGATGTGCACGAAACCCTGGTGCCAAAAGATAACAGGCGTAAACATTTGGCAAGTAGAATATCCTGTGTTAGTCTCATGTGTAATATTTGAAATTTCCCAGAAATTACACTTTTTATTTGGCTTACACTTGGGCGGTTGTCATCGCTTAGAATCTTTACAGGATGTCGTAGGCCTGGTACAAATGTCACAAAACCCACTGACGCTGCACTGTTGCAGAATTTAGCATTGTGTTATAACTGTAATAGCTTAATAGCTGCCAATTACATCAGCAGCTGTGTGCTGATGATGTCATTGGCAGCTATTAGTTATTTTTAAGTTCAAGAAAAGGTTTATTGAAAAGATTAATATGATCATAAAAACAATACTTCGTATATGCAGTTATTTGTTAATACATAAATACATGAACGTGTAATAAAGAATAATAATGATATATAGTATCCATTAAAATAGTAAAAGGATAATATAGAAGATGATATGAATACAATCAAAGGTTCACAGAAATCGTAAATAACAGTGCATGTCAAAAATACACAATTTTAAAAAATATTATAGAAAATGATAAATTAAACATAATTATAAATAAACAATAGGAGGTCAAGGAGGCTTGGTAACTTCTTGTTGTGAGGGAGCAGGTAAAGAAGTTTTCTTCACGGTATCGTCTAGAAATTGTGTGAGTGGGCCCCAAAGGTGAGAACGTTTAGTAGCAAGAGAGATAGGATGGACGAGTGCTGTATCGAGGCGATGATTGTGACATACAGCATACCACCAAGCTAAATAGGACAATTTAGAGGAATCTTTCCAGGTTTTTTTATATTTGCTGAAAAGCTACAGCTATTAACAAATCAATAAGTGGTAACTGGGATTGACTCGTTTTCCAGTCCGGTGTTAAACTACCTAGGAAAATGTTTGTGGGGGAGAGAGGAATTGTGGTGTGAAATATAGTGTTGATTTGGTGCCAGACCTGTTTCCAGAATATAAAAACATGTGGACAGGTGAAAAGCATATGATGGAGATCAGCGTCAACCTGGGAACATGTCCAGCAAATGTTGAGATTTGTGTTGTGTATTTTATGTAGGTATGTGGGGGTAAGAAACAATCTGTTGTAAATAAAGAAGAGTGTTTGTATTGTGCTGGCCGCTCTGGAAGATTTCCTAAGTTTCGTCCAAATTCTGTTCCAAAAAGAGATAGGCCAATTCGTTCCCAGATCGGATTCCCATGAGAGTTCCACTTTGGTTTTGTCTCGGATCTCAGGAGGTACCATTAAACGGGAATAAATGGTGGACGCTTTGGGGTTTATGTGCAAAAGGTTATGCCATGGGAAAAGGGGGTGGGAGGGTGAGGAAGGTGAAGATTTGAGTTTAGCATAAGTGTCAAGTATTGCGTTCTGCAAGGTCAAAAATTTAGGTTTAAAGGAAGAAGGCAAATGATAAAGAGTTTGTAATTGCGTAAATTGAATGGGTGCGCCCTGATCTAAAAATTGATGAACCCAGAGTAGACCTTTATTTCTCCAAGCCTTCCAATATATAGGTTTCCTATTAAGAAGGATTTGTTTATTGTGCCAAATTGTGGAATTGAGAAAAGTGTCTAAATTATGTACTACTAAGTGGGGTGCAGTGGATAGTAGTTTACAGGATTGCTTAATTATGGGAGTAGAGAGCTTTTGTGGTTTGCGAGTAAAGGAGAGATATTCCTGAAATGAGAAGGGAGCTAAAAATGAGGTCTCAAGATCCACCCAGAGAGGTTTATCCTCAGATTGATTAGTGATCCAATTCGATAGTTGTCGTAACTGAAAGGCTTTGTGATAGTTGGAGAAATGGGGGAAGCTGACACCGCCTTCAGATTTTGGTCTTGTTAATTTCTGTAACGCCATTCTTGGTTTTTTAGCGTTCCATAAAAAAGAAATCAAAATAGAATTAATCTTTTGAAAGAATTTAGATGGAATGGAAAGTGGAATGTTAGAAAGGATATACAAAACTATCGGAGTCATCATCATTTTGATTGTGTCCAGACGACCCCACCAAGAAAGATGAAGGGGATGCCATCTTGCGACCAATGTTTTAAGTTTGGCAGAACATTTGTCTATGTTTAAAGAGATAGATGTCTTTATAGAGGGAGAGAACCAAATGCCAAGATATTTTATATGTTTAGGGTTCCAAGTAAAGTTGGAGATCTTAAAATCATCCTTAAAGGTGTATTTGGTTAAGGGTAGTATCTCACACTTTCCTCTATTCAGTTTATAGCCAGATACTAATCCATAGGCCTCCACCTCTCCCATGAAAGCTGTAAGTGAAGATTGTGGTTGGGAGAGAAAAACTAGAATATCATCAGCATATGCTGCCAGCTTAATTTGTTGAGGATCCGAGACAAAACCTGTGATTGAGTTATTCTGGCGTATTCTTGAGAGAAAGGGTTCTAAGGCCAAATTAAAAAGAAAAGGGGACAAGGGGCATCCTTGGCGTACTCCTCGTTTAAGATTAAAGTAGGGGGAGATGAGGCCATTTGTAGATATGGCGGCCTTGGGCTCAGAGTAAAGTAGGGCTATTAAAGAAATGATTTTCGGTCCAAACCCAAACCACTTGAGAGCGTGGAAGATAAAAGGCCAGTAAACCCTATCAAAGGCCTTTTCTGCATCTAACGCAATTGCCGCCAAGGAGTCCGGATAATGTGATGATTTAGATAAAATGTCAAAGAATAAGCGTGTATTGTCAGTGATGTTGCGGCCTTTGACAAAACCTGATTGTTCTTTTCCAAGCAGCATGGGAAGATGTAGTTCTAATCTTAGGGCTAGAGCTTTCGAGAACATTTTATAATCTACGTTAACTAAGGATATAGGTCTATAATTCTTACAGTAACGTAAATCCTTATCAGCCTTTGGTATTAGACAGATCAAGGCTTCAGAAAAAGAGCCAGTGGAATTACGGGAAGCAATAAAGGAAGAAAGAAGAGTGTGTAAGTGTGGGAGTAATAGATGAACGAAATGTAGATAAAATTCCACTGTGAAGCCGTCTGGGCCTGGGGCCTTGTCTTTTTTAAGAGTTTTTAAAGCATTTAACAATTCTGTTTGTGTAAGTTCAGCTTCCAAAGAAGCTAAATCTAATTGGGGATTAATATGTTTTTGAATTGTGGAGAAATATTGGGAAATGTCTGTATCTGAGGGTGTGTTTTCTGGTGTGTAAAGGGATTGATAGAAATGTACAAATTCTTGGAGTATTTCAGTGTCTTTGAATTTCGGTGCTTGGCTATCATCTATAATGGAATCAATATGAAGTTTCTGTTGTTTAATCTTTAGATAATTGGCTAGAAGTTTGCCTGATTTGTTTTGGCCACCATAATACTTCGCTGAGGATTTCAGTAAGTATAGGGAGGCCTGTTCGATAGTGGATTCGTTAAAAGCGATTTTTGCATTGATGAGATCTTTAAGGGAGTCCTTCGACTTGGAGGTGTGGAAGGAGTGCTCAAGTTTTTTGATCTTAGCAAGAAGTGTGTTATGTGATATGCGGGAAACTTTACGTTTATTTGACACAAATCTAATGATGAAATCCCGAGCCGTGGCCTTAAAGGCGTCCCAGACTGTATGAAAGGAGACACCATTCGTTAAATTAATCTGAAAAAACTCTTGAGCGAAAGAGGTAAAAGATGAATTGAAATTAGGGTCAAGAAGTAAGGAATTATTGAAACGCCATTTTTTTGGTAATGTGGATTGATTTAAAATGTCTAATTGGATTGAAACAGGTGCATGATCCGAAATGAGTATAGGGCCTATGTCAGCAGAACGTAAGGATTGGGAAATGTTGCGTGAAATAAAAATATGGTCTATTCGAGATTGTGTTTGATGTGGAGAGGAAAAAAAGGAGTATTCTCTTGTGGATGGGTTGCAGAGGCGCCATGAGTCTAATAAGTTTCTTTGTTGAATAGTTCGTGTGAAAACTTTGTGTGGCTTGTTTGGGATATAGGGGGATTTAGAATTTCTATCAATAAACGGGTCCATCACTTGGTTGCAGTCTCCTGCAAGAATAAAGTTTTCTGATGGGTACTTGAGCAATAACTGAGATATACGAGACCAAAACGTGGCATCACCGCTAGTAGGGGCATAAATGTTAAGCAAAGACAGTGGGGTCTTCCCCAGCAGGAGGTTAGTGAGAATCCACCTACCCTCTGTGTCGGATTCTTGAGATATAAGCTTGGCATTCAGTGCTTTGTGACAAAGAGTTATAACCCCATTCCTTTTGCCATCTCCTGGTGAGAAAAAGATTTCACCAACCCAATTTCTTTTGAGTTTTAGTGATTCGCCTTCGGTGAGATGTGATTCTTGTAGTAACGCAATATTAACATCTAATTTGGAGAGGTGAGATAAGACTCTCTGTCGCTTAATGGGGGAGTTCAAGCCTCTGACGTTCCATGTGACAATTTTCAAAAACATGTGTGAGATGAAAGTAATAAAAACATAAGTGAACCAATAAAATCTCGTAAATTGTGAACAATGGTACATGTGAAAAATTCAACAATAAGAGCTATAAAAAACATTGAAGTAAACCTTATATTAGGCACGAAGATATTAAAAGTTAAAACCAATTGAGAGAAGCTGAAAAGGTGGGAAAGATGAAGAAAAGGAAGAAGCAAGATTGGAAAAAGAGGCAAATGATAGAAACATGTGTGATAAGAAGAAAGAGAGGGAATAAAAGAGAAGGGGTGAGAGCTGTAAAGAAGAATATAAGAAAAAGGATCATATCCACATAGAGGTCAAAACAATGGAAGGATGGGGGGAGAGACCACATGGAACGATGACGTACCCGGACTCCATGAGGTAAGGCGGGGAAGACTTCGGGATGTAAACAACATTCAAAACTAAAAGGTCAAGCACACAAGGTTAGGTCCTGTGTAAAAAGAAACAAAAAATGGTTAATACAAACAGGATGGAATATGTCATGACACATTATGACATCAGACGTTATAAGGTTATAACCTGAAATGGAAGAAGATAATGAGAACAAACAAACCATTATATCATGACACAATCCAATCTAGAATTTTGTAAGTAAAACAACATACTGAAAAGCTAAACCCTATTCCAATATATAACAGAAGAAGAGCTATTTAGAGATTAATGAGATCAAACAAACCATTATACCATGGCAAAAGCTATACTAAACTTCTATAGTTAAAACAACACACTGAGGATTTAATCCCTATTCAAATACATTCCAGAAGAAAAGCTATTTAAAGCGAGTGCTGGAAATGTCCATCTTTTCTGGGCATTGTGCATTGAGGAAACTCTTCAGCTTTGTTGGGTCCTCATAAGTCGTGGTGTTATTGTTGAGAGTGACTTTAAACAAGCAAGGATGAAGCAATCCGAAACGAGCTCCAATTGAACGCAACGCTGGACGCATATCGAGGAATTCTTTGCGTCTATCTGCTGTGGATTTGGCATAGTCTTGCGAGAAGAACAGTTGATGACCTGAAAATGAAATACGCTTCAGGAGCCTAACTGCGGAAAGCACTTTGAGGAGGTCCGTATACTCAAGGAAATACAATATAACTCCTCTTGGTCTTTTCGTGCTTGAGGGTGTTGGATGCAGTGGGCCCAGTCTATGAGCGCGTTGTATATTGAGAGTAGTGTCCTCCGGTAGATTTAGTACTGTCGGTAGAAATTTTTGAAAGAAGGAGATGGGATCCGATCCCTCCGCGCCTTCCGATAAACCATAAATGCGAAGGTTGTTGCGTCTGTTTCTATTTTCAAGGTTTTCAACCTGTTTTTGCAGGGATGTAATTTGGGAATGAAAGATGTCTACTTTGTTGTAACATGCACTGAGAGTTTCAACATTATGTTCAACCTTGGTGACTCTTTCTTCCAATTTTTCCCATCCATCGGTTAAGATTTGTATTTTAGAATTTGTCTCCTCAACAAATGGCCGCAGAGCTCGAATTTCTTCCAGAAGGAGATCCATGGAGACAGGCGAAGAAGGCTTCGGTGGAGTGGGTGGATTTTGTTTAAGGCGTTTAGTTGTTGTTTTAGTAAGAGAAGAGGAGCCATTGGTCGTAGTCGAAGAAGCAGCTGTTTTGGGCGTCGATGTTTGGGAGTGTTCCATTTTAATGAAGTTCACACGTGACTTGGAATGGACAATAAATCTACGATTTGAAGATATTTGCAATGAAGATACTTTTTTTAACCTACCCATGCAATGGGAAGAGTTAAAACCTATACAGAAAAGGTTATGTAAAACTGCAAGGTATAACGTAAGTGCGCAATTCCACCTAATAATAGTGGGCAGGGCACACTGCAACAGAATTTGCGTACATTTGGCGCATGACAGAATATCAAAACATACAATTACCAATAAGCATGAAGTGAAATATAAAAGTGATATCTGTATGCTTAAGTGGAAGAGAATATATGTATGAAATGTAAGTCACCACAATACATTACAAGAGTGTCTATGCCCAAGCAAACCATACCACATGCTTAGCTTAATACCATATCCAAGAGAGCCACTTTAAATAAAGAATCTCGTGGTACACTCATATAACATTGTAGGTTCTGAGAGAAACACAGCTAAGAAATGCAGATATTTGCACATACACATTAGCAACACAGAAACAAGGTTGCTGAAATGCCCATCTAAAGCCTATTAATACAAGCGCATGGGAGTAATGTCCAAATTCACTTTTCTACATGACTTCTAGTGTGAAACATCCATAGTCAGTGAACCGGGGTCAGTAAATGAATAAAACATTGCTCCTTTTGAAGAAATTCAGCGCGCAATGAAAATAATCTCCTCAGTGTGCAGACTGCTTTGAAGCCACAGTTCTCATTCAGTTAGTCAGGAAGCGATATGCTTCACAGAGGGGGCATTGCGAGGCAAAGTTAGGCAATAAATCACTGCAGAGTTTAAATTTAGAGTTCTTCTCTCTTAGTTGTTAGTTCGATTTGTTAACATCCATAAATCTATGCTGCCAGTGAAAATGCAAAGTGAAAGGAAAACCGGCTCCCTCAGCGCGTGGGCGGCAGTTAAGCAGCTGTCGCAGATACCTCAGCTGTGAGCAGAAAGGTTAATAAAAGGTCGAAGCTTGCCAGAAAGAAGACGAAAATACTTCCATTTAGAGGCGCTTACATTCCGACCTTAATTTATACAGTTTTGCCGACCTTCAAGACTCGGGTGAAGCCAGAAAATCCCTCGGAACGCCCCGTCACCTCAAGAGAGTCACGGGAGTGCCGCCATCTTCCTCGGGCGCAAGCCACGCCCCAGCTATTACAGTTATAACACAATACAGCACTGCAGATTTTGTTTTACAGTTTGCACGATTTTGCTCAGCACCGTGCTGCCTGATTTTTAGTAAATCTGGACCTGTAGTCTATGTTTCGGCCCTCCTTCGAACGGGTTAGCAAGTGTATTTGATTATTTCTGATTGTTTCAGTGTCTTTTTGAGCTGTGGCGAACATCTACAGCCCTTCAGTGAAAATATCGGATAGGGTCTTCCACTCTTAGGCTCAAGGTCACAGGCATCATGAGACTCTGAGGATGCTGCGCTTTCTGCATGACTATGGATTTCAAGCATTTGCCTTTTACTCCCTCATCTGCAGATTCTAGCTAAAAACATTTGGGCCAGATGTACGACCGTGGAAATAGCGCCTCGCAAATTGCGAGTTTTTTGCGACTCGTAATTTGCGAGGCGCTATTTCCAATGCACAACAGTGTTTTCCACACTGTTAGCGATTCTCAATGGGGTCGCAAATAGAGAGGCTCATGAATATTAATGAGCCTCTCACAATTTGCGACCCCATTGGGAATGGCAGGGCCTCCCAGGTATGGTGGTCTGCTGGGCTCAGCAGACCACCATGTCTGGGACTGCTTTTAAATAAAGCAGTTTTAAAAAAAAAATGCAGCCCGTTTTCCTTAAAGGAAAACGGGATGCATTTAAAAAAAAAAAAATTAAATGTTTTCGTTTAATTTTTTAAGGGCAGGCAGTGGTCCCTGGGACCACTGCCTGCCCTTAAAAAATATTCCCCCCTGCATTTGCAAAGGAGAAGGTGTCCCCTGGGACCCCTTCCCTTTTGCGACCCCATTACCACCCTCTTGAAGAGGGTGGCAATTTACGAGTGTTTTGCGCTTGCAATTGCGGACGCAAAACATTCTTACATAGGGTTGCGCTCGCTATTAGGAAGGGAACGCCCCTTCCTAATAGCGAGTCGCAAAACCCTATTTTGCGAGTCGCAAAAAATTGCAACTTGCAAAATAGGGTTTGCACATTCCCCATGCTGTTTTTGCATGCACAAACGGGTTTGCAAACCTGTTTGCGCATGCAAAAATGGTCGTACATCTGGCCCTTTGTTTCTAGCTCAATCAGACCTAAAGGTACTAAAAAAAGTGGCGACATGCGTTCCAGCACAGTGGAATGCCTTCCAAAAAGGTAGACTGGTCATCTTTCAGTAGTTTATTATAGTATCTAGTTGTTAAACTGGTGCTAATGAGGTCAAATCTTTGTCCAGACAATGATACCATATTTTTTTTAAAAACACACAAACTAATGAAGTAATACTATTACAAAATGTGCATTCCGCCTCATAATTGGCACTTTCTTGCTGCATAATTTTATCAACCTTAACACACAATTTGGTCCTCCTCTGCCACATAATTACAGTGCTTTTGACTATGCTCCTAAAGACTGTTTCTCAACAAAGGAAACAGGAAAATAATAAACATTGTTACAAATAATCACTGTTGATAATTTGACACTCTGGGGCATATTCACAAGGAGCTATCGCCGAATTAACGGCACTTTATCGCAGCCAAAGTCGTGATAAATGTACCTCCCCATTCACAAGCCGGTGTTAACAGCCCACAGCACCAGTTTACCCGCGATAGCAGCCGCAAAAAACATCGCCACAGAGGAACCCCGCAAATGTCGCTAATGAGATGCAGAGTAGGCGTTCCCGTGACAAAAGCCGAGACAACAGCACACCTCTACATTCACAACGACCAGCCACATCCGCGATAAAAACACAAAACAGGCGATAAGGCGCGTTAGCACCAGGAAATTTACACCTGCTCTGACCTGGTGTAAAGTCGGACGGCAGCCAGCACCACAAAAGGGAGCACAGCCCAGGGCCACATCCGAAGGGCAACAGATGCGATGGAGCCACTCATCATGCGGCCCGGACACCCAAGTTTGCCACAACACCCAGCGACACCACACCCAGGCCCGCAACACCCCCCCCTCCCCCGGAACCACCCCAACCCCGGACTAAGAAATTGCACACCAACACCACGAATCCCAAAACAAACATTTTGCCTGATGTCGCACAAGCAGGAAAATAAACATACATGCGTGGCCAGAAAATGGAGAATCAGTCATACAGCAATGCAATCACCAACACAAAACACCATACAAACAAAAGCAGAAACAACCCTTAGGATGAGTCCTAGCTGCTCCTCACTGGACAATCCGTAGTACACAGCCTGGAAGACCAAATCCAAGAGAAGAAGGTGTGCCATGCGCCCAACAAAGGAAAGAGAGGGAGAGAGCGAGGGAGAGAGACGGAGTGAGATAGCACAAGCAGCGCAAGGCCGCTCGGGCACCTGGCTCCACATGCCTACATGTGTGTGTGCATCGCCATCCATACACCATGAGCCCAAGGCCGTGTCCCAATCTCAGCGCCAAACCCACATCACATTCCGAAAACGAAAGCAGTAGTCAGACAAACATCAGGGATGAAAGCACCATTGTCCCAATGCAGAATGCGGGAGGACACCTGCACCTCTGACCTTGGTCCAGAACGCGCCTGGAACACCCTGATAGAGATGCAATGGCAGATGGGGACGACTCCCGCACCACGCATTCCGCAAATGAACCATCCGACTCATCCACAGCCCACACATAGAAGCCCCTGCCTGTGGTACCCCCACATGGGATGCCCCTGACACTCACGGAAACAGCAACCCATAACCCACAACGTCGCACACACATTCGAATCATTGCTCAGAGCTGTGGCATATCCTCCACACAACTGCCGCAGTCCAGAAGAGTGCCTGTTCACGAGACGCACCAACGCAATGGCAGGCCATACCGGGCACATGCACAACCCCCGTCACGTGGAACAGTACCGTGCACGTATGCTGCATTTACTGGGCGCACTGCCACTGGCAGTGCTGCGGATCAGTTACAGGCTCAGCTTCTGCATTGCCCACGTCACCTGCGTCCAGCCCTGGTTCCACTGCCGAACATGCACATTCGAGTGTCCCATGGATGTCTGCCTATCCAACACAACTGTTGATGAATTGGACTATAACTTGTGTCTGCGCCCCCTGTTGGCTCACGAACAGGAGTGTAACCGAGACTGCCGTGCTTGGGATGCCTTGACATACTGCGTATGTATTGGTAGTTGTGCATGGGAGATTTCTCGTGTGCAGTGACCACATCGAGGCGCTCCCCTATTGGGCTGTGTTGCGGATCGGTGAGATGGCGTGGGCTGAGCACACCTGCCCGGACCACCTAATGGACTGGCTCACCCTGGTGTTCCTTGAACACAACGACGTACTATTGGAACACATTGCACATGAAGCTGCACGGGCATTCATGGACGAGTAACTACGTTCCTGCAGCCACATCCTATTGCCACCCACAGCACATGGCCCAACAACTTGTTGCATCGTGGGGATTGCTCACATATCCCACCACAACAGAGGACACGTCTGCCAACGTTCGGGCTCTGGATGCATGTGCGTGGAATAACGCGTGTGTACACAGACCAGTGCAAGGCGACGCAGGTCCATGGTCGGAGCAACGCAGCGTCGTCTGGCAACGTTGCCAATTCGGACACACTGCTGGGTGAGAGCACACACATGGCAATGTAGCACGACATGTGAACCTGTCGGACCCTCACACCTGATTACTGTCGGCAGAGCAGACAATCGGCGCACCCCGGAGGCAGAGCACCATGCAGACCCCACGTGCAGTGAGTCGTGCCCCCTCACACGGGCAATGTGCAGACGCCAAACAACACATGACTCATCCAGCAAGGCAAGGTGGGCTGTGAGCGTTGCCATCCGTGATGAATGTTGTCCATTTCAGCCCCAACATTATCTGCCCCTCGACATGTACCCATGCTGCGTGTAAGTGTCTTAAGCATGTCCCTGCCTGTTGTGGCTGTTGCCTCGTCCGTACTGACACGCACATGCCAATAAAGGCTATGCCACTCCACTGGTGTCTAACTGTGAGGTGTGTTGTTAAGATTGTCCACTCGTGTGCCACAATGAGCCTCGTCCCAACACAGGGAGGAACTGACTGTCGCATGTGCAATGGGGGTGTGTCCCTTTGGCAAGCTCCGCCTCTGTGAGCCAGACATTGTTTTGGGATAGGTGCTGGACGACATGTGCACTTACATGACTCCAGCCATGTGTGTATGGTGTCCAACCTCTGCCCATGTGGAGCAATGTCATACATCACAACAGAATGTGTCCACACAGATGTGTGTAAGTCGGTATGCTACGTGAAGTTCTGCTGTCACACGTGGCGTGGGATACCACTCCTGGCCTGCCACCTTTTTGGTCACTCCTACACACGGCCTTATTCAACACATGGACGTGTGCCTAAGTTGGGGTGTTGTGAGATTGCTGTTGATGTGCAATGGGGTCACAGCTAGTACTCACCTTCACAGTCATCCAATTGGCCATGTGTCTCAGGGATAGACATGCGCATAGATGTCAGTTAGCAGGGTGTACCTTCATGTGCAATCATCGTCCCCACATCCAGCCATACTTCCATACGTGAGTGAACATAGTGATGACACATCTGTGTGATTCAGAATGTTTTATTCACATTCAGGTGATTGATGGAGCTGGAGCTGTAGCTGCCCATCCAAGCCCACAACACATGGAAGCCCAGTGGTGGCCCAACCAGAGTCCTTTGGGGAATGCACAGTGATTGGGAAGAGGGAGAGTGCAGTCCGCAGCAGGATTGCTGTGTGATTGTCCAGCGGTGAAGCAATGGCAGTCCGTGTCGGGGTCCGGGTGAATGTCCCAGGGTGTTCCGGAGGTCAGTAGGAGGTATTTCCCAGGGCATGATGCATAGGTCATGACCAGGCAGGGACAGGCCATATGGCGGTGATGGATGCTACTGCCTCCTTCCTCACACAGTAGTTCCCATCCCCTTCTCACTCCCCTGATACGGGTTCTTTGTCCGGTGTGTCCGGTGTGTGTGGCGGGGTGATGGCTGCATGGCTGTGTGCCCCTGACACATCAGACTGCGTAGGTGATGGGACACATCAGGGTTCGGAGCTGTGTGTGTCGATGTTCCCGCTGCAGTCATCTGGGAAGGGCTCAGTGGCAGCAATGGCAAGTTGGAGTACTTCAGGGCGTTGCTGTTCCCAGCCACTACTAGCTGGTGTCCAGCAGTGGCAGACATACTTTCGGCCTGCATCTGCTCCATGGTGTCCATTGCCCTCCGCATCCGTGCCAACTCTGTGCTGTCATGGCTGGTGCCTGTCTGACCAGACAGTGCTTGTATTAGACTCATGGCACCAGCGAGGTTAGCCAAGGTCTGTGGTGGAGCATGGTGCGTACAGGGGGTGTCCGATAGGAACTGTACGTGGTCCCTAATGGGACTCAGACACCCACGTATGGCATTGAGTTTGGCTGCCACGAGCTCGAAACCCACCCGCAGCTGATGAGCCAACTCCACCTGGCAACCCAACACACGACGTTGGAATTCCATGTATTG
Source organism: Calotriton arnoldi (assembly GCA_963921515.1). Taxonomy (NCBI): domain Eukaryota; kingdom Metazoa; phylum Chordata; class Amphibia; order Caudata; family Salamandridae; genus Calotriton; species Calotriton arnoldi. Next base: position 1,103,186 of record CAWUFW010002119.1, read on the forward strand.
GTCGGGGGGGTCCTGGGAGACAGCCGTGGTGGTGTGGGTTTCCTGCGGTGTGGTCTGTGCAGGTGGTGGGGTCACCTCGAGGCAGCTGGCCTGGCCTGCTCCTGGGGGTGGGGTGCAGAGGCTGTCCAGCATCCGTTGGAGGGTGTCTTGACATGTGTGCAGGTTGTACCCTTCATCATCAATGGTGGGATGTGTGGTGTGCTCTGCAGGGGGTGTTGTTTGTCCCTCTGCAATGAAAAGGAGATGCAGGTTAACAGAGTTTCACATGTATGGTGATGATTTGCAGATGTTCACATTCAGACTACATGCCAATGTACATTGTGACTGTTTTGGGGGAGCTGGCTATTTGATGGCAGTCAGTGTGTTTTTCGACTACCTGACGGATGTGTGGTAGTACCCGTACATTATCATCACACAGTGTCAGGCAATGCCAGATGTGGGTGGACAGTTACTATGCACGAGAGGAACCTGTTGTGGGCTCTGTCCTGTGGTGCTGGTGCTGCACTTTGTACCACATTGCCTTCATTGCGGATGTCCTGTGATTGCTATGTGTGTGTGCTGCATTGTGGGGGAGTTGCCCCTGCAGCTCTGATTTCGTGTAGCCTTCTCCCTTTGAGGCGGGGTGCCTTTGAATTGTGTGCTTTTCGGGGCCTGATTTGCTTTTGACTTGGGTCATGTGTGCTCGCGGACTGTTTTTGTCGCCTGGTGCATTGTTTGTCTGCTGCGTGTATTGTAAGGCATGGGTTGTGGGTGCACGTGGACACGTCGGAGTGTGACCTGCTCCTTTACGGATGTGATCCGCACTTGGCTACCTCCATGTCGCTTCGTGGGCCATGTAATTTTTTGGGGGCAGCTGCCATGCTATCGAACATGCAGTGTTACTTTCATAGTCAGTGTGGGTCACGGAGCCGCTGCTTTGCTGGATTCAGCACATGTGCACGGGTCGGTTGTGATATTGGTGATAGGGAGGGGCCCCTCTGTGCACATTGTGGATGGGGGCCTACTTGGCGTTTCTATGTGTGCTGCAGTGTGCCAAGGCATTCAGGGACATGTTCCACGGTCATTGTGGGTGTGCTGTGTGCTGCACGTAATTGTGCATGTGTGCCATTGTGCCCATCTCCCCCCGTCCCCCGCGTCCCTAGTGGTTACTCACCCTGTTGCTGTTGGGTCAGGACGTATCGTGCTGTGTCCAGGCCCCCCAATCCTGCCACCGTCTCCTCACTGCTGACTGTGGCCACCATTTGCCCCAGCTCATCCAGCTCCTCCTGTGTCGCAGGACTCCCACCTCCAGTCGCCGTTGCTGCCTCCCTGTTGGCGGCGAGCTTATGTTTGGTCTGCCTTTTCAGATCATGCCAGCGCCTCTTGACCTCCTCCAGTTTCCTCCTGGACACTCCGACTGCATTGACGTTGGTGACGATGGCCTGACATATTTCGGTTTGGGTTGCCAGTGCCGCAGTGGAGGTGCCAAACAGCTGTTGATGGTGATCGGTCACCCCCGTGACGATGATCTGGTCTTCCTGCGGACTGTACCCAGTCTTCCTCTTCCTCTTGTCCTTGCCCTTCCCCGACAGCGGGGTTCCTGGATGGTCCTCCGTAGGGCTAGTGGTGTTCGGCTTGTCCTCTGCACTTGTTCCGGGTGCATCCATGTTGCTACGCAGTTTGAATTGTTTTTGGGCTTTTTTTTCCCGTTCTTTTATGGTGATTTTTCCCGCCTGACGCGTGGGATTTACAGGCCTGTGGCTGGTGTTCGCTGATTTATGTACCGCGATTGGCCTCATCGCATGATTTCTCGGCGTGGTGTTGATTTTCACGCTGGCATTTGACGCGTTATCTGGTGACTATCGCATGGTACCGCCTTGTTGTGAATTCCACGTTGACACGGGGTTATTTTCCCGTGATAGGCTGCGTTATTGAAAGTTGCGTTACGCTACTCTTGCGGTAGTTATCACACGTTCTTGTGAATATACCCCTCAGTCTTGTGTGTCTCATGTGATACTTAGGGACAGATGTAGTATTGCTCTGGTTCCAAACATTGGTCGCTATTTCTGACCAGTTGTTTTGCGACCAGAAAACTATTTTGTAAACCAAACTATGTATTAAGAGGTCGTTTTGCAAAATAAGGATTCAGAGTGAGTCATATTCCAAACTAGCGAATTAATATTCAGTAGGTAGGTGACAAATTACGCTTTACACCTATTGGTCAAATTCATGGGGAAGATGGCCTGCAAGAGTCAGCACACCACCAAGTCAGTGATTCAGTTTAAATAAAGTCAGCTTCTGTTTGTAAAGCAGTCCGGTCTCCTTAAAAGAAACAGGGCTGTTAGTTATAAAAAAATAGATTTAAAAAAAAAATATTTCAGTGAAAATTAGTAGTAGTCCACTGGACCACTGCCTACTGCTCCAGAAACATCTGCCCCCAGATCCCAAATAGGAAGAGGTCCAAAGGAGACCGTTTCCCTTTTGAAAATCGGTTACCATCCCAACTGGGGAGTAGGTAACTTTTCAATAATTAGTGACCGGACTTCCTGCTGTAAACCATTGATACATATGGTACAGATTTTCAATTTCGAAGGGGAACCCACAAAACGTCCTTTCTAAATTGTGAAACAGTAACCATTTGTAAACCCATTTTAGGAGTTGGTAAGGTTTACTGACTTCTAAACTGGGTTTGTCGCACATAGGAAATCCCTGTTTTACAGTCACAAACAATCGATTTTGCAAATGGGATATGTGCGACCACAAAATAGATTAGTACATCTGGCCCTTAGTTTGCAGTTCAAGGTCTCGAATATGGTGGCAGTTGCAGATTCTGGCACATGTGTCTCCTCATGAGGCCACCATCATCCTCATTTTTATCACTCATGCCAGCACATACCAGTGGACGCTGTGTTGTATTGCAAGGATATCTCACTGTTTGCCGTTAACAAATAATCCATACATTGAACATGACTTCCTGTGACTGGCTTGGGGCTTTTTTCTGTAGCCAATTCCATCAGCACCACCACAGCTACCTACATTCATAAACTGAATGTCTCAATTCCAAACACAGACACCTGTGGTGCTTGTACCCTAGTGTAGGAAAGTAGGATCTGCTTTTATGGTTACACCCACTTTTTGCCTGGTGCTAAGCTGTTATTGACTAGTCTGACTGGGATCCTGCTAATCAGGACCCCAGTCTCTGTGCTTTCTCCCCTAAATTGGTATGGTAAGTACTTAGGTACATCCCAGATTGGATACTGGTGTACCCTTGTCAGTCCCTAGTATATGGTACTAAGGTACCCAGGGCATAGGTACACCAGGGGTCCCCCATGGGCTGAAGCATGCATTATGCCACCCATGGGGGACCACTCAAACTGTAACTACAGGCCTGCCATTGCAGCCTGTGTAAGCTGGTGCTAGCACCACTTACGACAGATATAGGTTTCCCTATATCTAAGGTCATTGCACTTAAAACCTATAAGTCACCCCTAAAGCAGGCCTTTTAATCCTGAAGGCAGGGTGCTCGGTTCTAAGTGTGAGGGTGCCCCTGCATGAGCAGGACACCCCTACAACCTTCAGAGTCCATTCTCCTGGGTTGTAAGTGCATCAGCCATTACGAGACATAGAGTGGCCATGCGTCATTACGCGATGACCATCTCTAAACTGGCTGTAACGAACCCTATCATGTTTGGTATAAAACATGTTGGAATCATACACCCACACCGTAAGCGGTGTGGGAGGTATGATTCCATGCAACTGTAAAGCTCCTCCGGGTGGCCCTCAGTGCTCCCGGAACCAGTCTTCGAACAGCACCATTGAGCTGCTGCCGACCAGAGGCACGATTCTTCCCTCCTGCTGCTGAGCCAAGCTCGAGCAGGGGAAGGCAGAACAGTAGGTATCCTGTCATAGGGAGGTGTGACCACCTCCCAGACAGGTTTTAGTGTATTGGGTCCGGGTGGGGGATCTTGCCAGCGACACTCAGTCTGCTTGAAGGGCACATTTGGTGCCCTCCTTGCATAGTCCAGTTCAAACCAGCTCAAGGAGCCATTGGCTCCCGCTCTGGCGTGGACAAAGGACATTGGAGTATCCTCCCCACTGTCCGACCCCTCCCCTAGGAGGGAAACCTGAATCATCCCAACCCTTTCCTTAGGGTACCTGAGGGTGGGTCCCTAGATTTGTCGTGGGACAAGATTCATTTCAAGACACCACTTCTTCTTCGACCGTCTGGCACTCTGGACTTCGCTCTGGGTATCAAGGCTGCAACTAGGAAGACTCCTGCTGCTCCTGATCTCGTCGCCCTGCTCGTCTGCTGCAACGTCCATGCCTGTGCTCCAGACAGGAACCTTCCAAGGCCTGTGGGCATCCAAGACACCTGAAGGAATCTCCCTTGAAGTGAAGGAGTCACTTCCCTGCATCTGCAGGCACGGCAACTACGCTGACCGGTCTGCTGATCCTGGACTCCGAAAGGCTCAGAAACATAGGTGATGGTTCTTCACATCCCTTGAGGCCTGCCCTGTCCTCTCACCAAGTTTGAGGCCAGTATACCTCGTCGGAACAGCAGGAACCGAACCCCTGTGCCCCTTGTCGACTGGCTGTTGCAAAGGCTTGTTGGCTTCCTTCCATCAAGATATTCGAGATCCAAGTAGCCCCCACCTCCAGCATCTCCTGTGACCAAGATCTTTGTCCTCACTGCATCACTTGCACCGTGGGCCTGCATCTTTGCTGAGCTGCTCGATGTCCTCTTGCGACTCCAGTGCCTCCGGCCTATGGGTCCTGCTGAGGCTCTTCTTTTGATTTCTGTGGGCTCCCCTGATTGCTCCGGGCCTGCCCTGACTCCCCTGCTTGTGGTGAGTCACATGGACCTTGCTGGTCCCGACACTGCACCTTCTTCGCTTTCCACGTTGTTTGCAGTTGCAAAGGCTTGTTGGCGCTCCCGACGGACAGCGACCCATCAATTCTCGACATCCGATGTGGGACAGCTCGTGAACGGCTCCTGGTCTTCCACAGTGTCGCCTGGTTCTCACAGCTGCAGCTCCAAAGTCACCGTCATCTCTCTTGCAACATCCAACATCAGTTGGCATTTGTCTTCCGTGCCTCCTGGACATTCCTGAGTGGCATAGACTCTGTCCCCTCTGCTTGCAGGTACCACTCATCTTGAATCCACCTTTGGGTTCCACCGGACACTTTCACCTTCTCCAGCAGCGGCCGCGTCCTGAAGTCTCCCATTGAGTTTGACGGCGGTTTCCGACGCCACTTCGCACCTATGCACCCGGCTTCCCTGGTGTAGGTATCCTGGTTCCTAGGGTATCCACGGGTGGGGTGCTCTCCAACCTTCTGTCTTCCACTGGGTTTCTTCAGAGTCCACTGGGAAGGGTCCTTCTTCTTTAAAATTGCAACCGCGACGTACCCGTTGACTTGTATTGAGAACGCGGTCGTGTCCCCACACTGCACATGACCTCCGTGGGGTTCCTAGATACTCACCTTGGGTGGTTCCTTGGGTCCCCGGCACTTTTCTACATCTTCTGGGTACCATCTTGACTCGAGTCGTGGTTTGCATACCACTATTTTAGTGTATGGTTTGGTCTCCTCCTGGTGACCACTGTGTATTCTGTGCTACTTACCTGTTTCTATTGAAAAGGATTGTGTGCATTGTGTATATCTCCGGCTAGGAGATATCTGCATGTGTTAGTGAGTGTCTTATAATAAATACCTATTTTTATAAATGCACTGTGTGGTTCTTTTTCACTTAATCTATACCCATAAGATTATGATCTGGTAAAACAAGCTGCTTTACACTCCTTCTGGACTAAGCCAGAAGGCTGCTCTCCACAGCTAACACTTAGAGAGCTTTCTAAGGTTGTCTAAGACCACTAAAATCACCATAAGGGTGGTCTGGATTAGTGCAGGGTGCCCACTTACGTAAGTGTGCACCACACACTAAGCCAGCTTCTTACACCTAGTGTACACACACACACACATCTGTGCCAACCTCACCCGCATACATACACCTAACATATGAAATGCATAAAAATGCTCAGTATTTGTTTGTGCAGTTAAAATAAGTGACCTGAAGTGCTCAATGTGTGTGGGGGTGTGACACAATGAGAAATGGGGTAGTGTAAGTCCACTAAGTGCGGACGGGCAGGCTGGATGGATTGATGGATGGATGGTCTGCCTACATTGCCGAAGATTCCATACACAGATCCAGACTGTAGCTGGGTGTTGAGGACTGCTGAACAATCAATGGTTCATATGAGTACTGTCTTCTTGATTTTCACAATGCTGCTCTCCATTACTGTCAAATTTGTCACTGCTTGTTCTGTTGGTGATACCATCTGTCACTTTTTCATCTATTGTGGAAAATCCTGTGCACTAGTTTACCAATAGATGCAGGCGCTTGGGAACATTACATTGTCTATATCTGAAACTTTTTAGGTAGTTGATAACAGTTTTCTGGATTTGTTCAGCATCAATTGTGCCTGTAAATTTGAGGAAAGCAGAGGCAGCAGATGGAGGTGTTTCTGGTGGTGGACATTATTGAATGGAGCCCTAACATTCATAAGAATAAGAAAAATGTTTCTTGTAACTTAGTACACACAAATAAAACATGTAATCTAGTACGACCTTCACTGATCTCTGACCAAAAGGAAATGGTACACAGACAGTCTGAGATAACCATTTTTGCCCTGAATCTCAAAGATATAGTTACACTTAAGTTACAGTTAGAGTTACAAATACAATTACTTACAAATGCAAACTCACTTAAGAGAATCACAAAACGTCATTTTCCACTCAGAAATTGATTTACTCACATGGATAATTTAATCAGAATTTTCTGTGCCATCAAACCTGCTAACAGAGGCGGGTTATGGGTGTTTCAAAGTATGGACACGCCAATATCCACATATATTGTACACGTAGAAAAGTGAAAAGTTGGAATTTACTCCTGTTAAGGGCAGAAAGAAGTACTTCATCAGTGAGAATGGGTGATGGATGGCCTCAAATTTGCTGGGGATGTGAAGAAAGGGAGTTCTTCATGTGACTGTCAGTCTTTGCATTTCATGACTCAACTCCTCGTGACTCCACACTCTTTCCTCTGCCACACCTTAACTCTCAATTTATGGGCTCCCGGAGTAACTTTTTTCCAATTCCAGCACTGACTGTGACCATCCTATCATATGTTGGTCCCTGGCGGGTCCTAGGTGGCCGTGCCGGCAGTGGAGTTACAATCAACAGCGCAGCAGCCTCCAAGTAGCAATGCAGGACTCAGAGAGCAGTCAGTTGTGCACCAAGGCCAATCTACTCCTTTGCAGCACAGTCAGCAGGCATAACACCATACAACTGTCAAGAAGGTGAAGTTCCCAATGAGTGCTGATTGACTTCTCAAGAATGACTGTAAAGTAATCCATGTTACTGATGCGGCCCTTCTTTAGTTTTACTTCATCTTGCAGTCCTGAAGAGTACTTGTCTTTAACAGATATTGTGTTTCAGTAGTTTTTTCAAGCAACATACAGTGCATTCTGTGAACCAAGATGCCTGTAGGTGTCTGAGTGAGTTCAGGTTGTGTGTGGATGTTCATGACTGGCACGACTGAAAGCTCTGGAGTTCAGACTGAAGGCAGCGTGGGCTTCTCAACGTGCCTGGTCGGTGGGTCATAAGAGCATTCAGACCACCTGCTTACCCAATCCATGGCCTCTCTGCAGAGCGCACAGAGCGATTATCACACAAGTGGTAATTGTAATAATAGTTTTATTTATAAGTGTGTGAAGGAGCTATTCAGCTGTTGAATTACTGACTGCTCCGAAGGAAAAGAAAATGTGTTTACAGGTGAGGACAGATTGTTTGTGTCTGTGAGTGAGAGCATGGTGAAGTGGTGCAACACAGCTAGGTACATGAAGAAGGACAGAGTGCAAAGTTGGTGATGAAGAGGAAGAAGCTAGCATATGACAGATGCATATGGAGAAATTCAGAAAGATGTGGAGAGAAAAATAATGGAAGAGTCTAAAAGAATGAGAGACTACAGAGGTAAGGCATGTGACGGGGAGAGCGTGATTGACTGAAGACCTCTGAAGCCCACTGTTCACAGCCTAATATTTTAAGAATTGGAACATTTTTAATTCTAATTCATAACAGAATCATTTTTATTACTCTTTCATCTGATACTGCTAACACACATTGGCACACCAACTGGCCTGGCTTGTTTTCGTGTATGTTGATTAGTGTGTTATATGTCTGGATACAATAATAGAAAATTCATAGGCCCACAAGTACTAGCCGTTGCTTTGATTTACTCATGAGGAAGTGTCATCAATGTGTCACGCATTCAGCAGTTAAATGTCACTCATTAAAACACTGAAACCACAGAAATGCCACACATAAACAATCTGAACAGGCAACATCAGTTTTAATTGTTTTTTGTACACATAAAATTATAAAACTGGAAAATGGAAATTAAATAGTTTTCCTTTGTGCATGTACATAGTGCTAAACCTCTGAAATATTCTTGGCATGCAGTGATAATAAATGTCAGAAGCCAGAAATCAGCAGAGACCGAGAAAAAAGTTTATCTTTCAGAAACATTGGGACTCATATTATGCAACACCAAAGGGAGTATTTAAAGTCTGACAACCTAACCCTCAAATCTCTGGTGCAGCTGTGGCACTTCCTCTGATACTGTTGTGGCACTTCTGCTGCCACTGTGGTGGCAGCCGGGCTGCTAAGTCTAGAGACTGCGGCTGGTGCCACGGCCAGCATGGTGGGATCTATTGTGGTGGGAAATGCCTGTTTCGGAAAGTCCACTGTGCCACGGTGGCAGGGGTTAACTGCCTGCTGTAGTGTCCTGTTGGACACGTTCTAGTGTCTCAGCAGGCACCAGTCTTACCAGCCACTCCTTTGCGGCCTGGCCACACACACCCCACACCCATCCACCACAGGCATCACAAGTGACGTGACCCTGCAAATAAAAGGGCCCGAGTGTACGTGTTCATGGCCAGTTTAGTAACCAAACATTCTGCGTCTGTGTACTCATTTACTAAGTATGTGGGCCTGGGGCCCACAACTTTGCAATGGCAATGAGGGGTTCTGACCCCATGCTGTGCTGCCTAAGTGGTCACCCCCATGATTGAGGAGGAGATGGGGGTTCATACTACTGCTGCTGCCTGCCCGTGGAAGTGGGCACATCACACCTAGAATAGGGTGCACCTTGGCTTTGCCTTGAAGGAGGAGTGAACGGAGACTGTTCACCTCCTACGACTCGCCGCTACTGCTGCCATACACCTGCTGCGAGACTGAGAAAGTTGGTGAGCAGCACAAAGATGCCCCTGTAGCACCAGAGGCATGGCGCCGCTATCGGATGTGCCCGGACCCTCAAGGTGAGGCATGTAGCGCTGCCGACTACCAGGAAGACCGGCGAGGAACTTTGGCAAGAAGAGAATTGGGATAGAAGGAAATGGCCAGGTGGAGCTCCCTGCATCCACCCGCCAGCTGCTTCGCTGTTAGGACTGCTGCCCACACGAGCCTCCTGCTGTGCTCAGGCAGTCACTAGTGAGGGAGAAGTGACTCACGACTAGGGGTGGGCAGAAAACTCCGCTCCGCCAGCGTAGCGGATAAAGCCAGCCACCCCTGCTCCCCGGCCCGGTCCCTGCTTCTGAAAGCAGCCAGGCCGGGGAGAGCCTCCCCGGGCCCCGGTGGACCCCCGACACCAGCGCCCGGACCCTGGGCTGGCTTCCAGGATGGGGGGCTCTCGCAGCCTGGGACCCTGGGTTGCAGCACGAGCCCCGGGCCCGGTCCCAGCTACCGAACCCTAGCCAGGCCGGGGAGAGCCAGCCCGGGCCCCGGTGGACCCCCGACACCAGCGCCCGGACCCTGGGCTGGCTTCCAGGACGGGGGGCTCCCGCAGCCTGGGACCCTGGGATGCAGCACGAGCCCCGGGCCCGGTCCCAGCTTCCGAACCCTAGCCAGGCCGGGGAGAGCCTCCCCGGGCCCCGGTGGACCCCCCGACACCAGCGCCCGGACCCTGGGCTGGCTTCCAGGAAGGGGGGCTCCCGCAGCCTGGGACCCTGGGTTGCAGCACGAGCCCCGGGCTTGGTCCCAGCTTCCGAACCCTAGCCAGGCCGGGGAGAGCCTCCCCGGGCCCCGATGGACCCCCGACACCAGCGTCCGGACCCTGGGCTGGCTTCCAGGATGGGGGGCTCCTGCAGCCTGGGACCCTGGGATGCAGCACGAGCCCCGGGCCCGGTCCCAGCTTCCGAACCCTAGCCAGGCCGGGGAGAGCCTCCCTGGGCCCCGGTGGACCCCCGACACCAGCGCCCGGATCCTGGGCTGGCTTCCACGACGGGGGGCTCCCACAGCCTGGGACCCTGGGATGCAGCACGAGCCCTGGGCCCGGTCCCAGCTTCCGAACCCTAGCCAGGCCGGGAGAGCCTCCCGGGCCCCGGTGGACCCCCGACACCAGCGCCCGGACCCTGGGCTGGCTTCCAGGACGGGGGCTCCCGCAGCCTGGGACCCTGGGATGCAGCACGAGCCCCGGGCCCGGTCCCAGCTTCCGAACCCTAGCCAGGCCGGGGAGAGCCACCCCGGGCCCCGGTGGACCCCCCCGACACCTGCGCCCGGACCCTGGGCTGGCTTCCAGGACGGGGGCTCCCGCAGCCTGGGACCCTGGGATGCAGCACGAGCCCCGGGCCCGGTCCCAGCTTCCGAACCCTAGCCAGGCCGGGGAGAGCCAGCCCGGGCCCCGGTGGACCCCCGACACCAGCGCCCGGACACTGGGCTGGCTTCCAGGACGGGGGGCTCCCGCAGCCTGGGACCCTGGGATGCAGCACGAGCCCCGGGCCCGGTCACAGCTTCCGAACCCTAGCCAGGCCGGGGAGAGCCTCCCCGGGCCCCGTTGGACCCCCGACACCAGCGCCCGGACCCTGGGCTGGCTTCCAGGACGGGGAGCTCCCGCACCCCGGGGCCCGCCGGACAGAGCACAAGCCCCGGGCCTGGTCACAGCTTCCGAACCCTAGCCAGGCCGGGGGGAGGCTTCCCGGGCCCCAATGGGACCCCCGGACCATCGGCTGGCTTGCAGGATGCGGGGATCCCGCACCCCGGGGCCTGCCGGATGGAGCTCAAGCCCCAGGCCCGGACCCAGCTTCAGAACCCTAGCCAGGCTGGGGATAGCCTCCCCGGGCCCCGGTGGATCCCAGTCCCCAGCGCCCAGACCCTCGGCTGGCTTGCAGGATGGGGGGCTCCCGCACCCCAGGGCCTGCCGGACGGAGCTCAAGCCCCGGGCCCGGTCCCAGCTTCCGAACCCTAGCCAGGCCAGGGAGAGCCTCCCCGGGGGACCCCCCCGGTCCCCAGCACCTGGACCCTCGGCTGGAACCAAGGAGGGTTAAGCCCGGGCCACGTCCTCGCCCCGACGGCCTGCCCGGGGAGCCCATTTTTCTCAACTATTAAGCCCCCACGTAGTGGGGGCTTACAGAACTTTGGGGAAGGACAAAAGTTGGAGTCAGCCCGGCCGGCCGGGAGGCCGGCCATCTGGTCACCCGGCATGCAGGGCCATCTGGTCACCCGGCACGCAGGGCCATCTGGTCGCTCAGCCAGGCGACCAGATGGCCCGGGACGACCCAGCGCCCAGATGGCCTGTGAGGGTGCCGTACCCAGTCGCCCTTGCAGTCCGGCGAGGGGTGGCCAGGCGCACCGAGGCAGCCACTCAGGAGGCTCCTTCCCCGGGGCTGCTGCCTGCCTCCCTGCCCGACTGGGGCAGCGGGAAAGAGAGGCCCGGCCGGCCCAGGCCATCTGGTCACCCTGCCGACCCGCAAGGGATGGTGGCCCCCGTCCCCACACCCAGGTGGGGCAGGGACGGGAGGGGGAGGCCCCCGTGCCGGAGGGCACGTGGTGGAGGCAGCCTCACGCGAACCCGCGTTACCCCCTCCGCATCCCTCCCGCCGGCCCAGCGGCAGAGGGACCCACCCCTGGGCATGGTGGAGGAGGGCGTCCACGGGCGCCCAAGCACGGAGAGACAAAAGCTTGGCTCAGAGGATGACTTTCAATAGATCGCAGCGAGGTAGCTGCTCTGCTACTTACGAAACCCTGACCCAGAATCAGGTCATCTACGAATGATTTAGCACCGGGTGCCCCACGAACATGCGGTGCACTAAGGGCGATGGAGGCGGCCCCTTCCGTCCGCGCTCTGGTCCCCAAGCGAGCGGCTCTACGCACCGGCCCCCGAGAGAGGCCGGCTATCCCAGGCCAACCGAGGCTCCACGGCACTGCGGTATCGTTACGGTTTAGGGGGATTCTGACTTAGAGGCGTTCAGTCATAATCCCACAGATGGTAGCTTCGCCCCATTGGCTCCTCAGCCAAGCACATACACCAAATGTCTGAACCTGCGGTTCCTCTCGTACTGAGCAGGATTACTATTGCAACAACACATCATCAGTAGGGTAAAACTAGCCCTTCTCATTCGGTAACAGGATACAGTCCTCAATAAAAACATTGTTATTGTATCTATTTGTACAGTAACAAGCCACAACATCATGTTATTGCACAGCACAGATGTTCAAGTGAACCTTCAGCACTGATAGCAGATTCTATGTGTGCATCCATTGCTGCATTTTGATCAACCTCATGAAGATAAAAGGCTGCGCACTGCTGCGAGAGGAATCTATGACCAAAGGTTCATCTAGAGCGCACCTTAGTCCTCTGAGCCACCGGCCCGACTTGAATACCAAGGCAGCTGAAAGCGCTGTGAGCAGGAGCCACGAAAATGTTTCCCAAAGTGCACACATCTAACAAAAAGTGAATAATGTTTGTAAATGAGATCAAACTCATCTTTTTTACCAGTGCTCAAAATACGTTTTCAAGATGCAAGTGCAGCTATAGTCTCCCTAAAATCGATTTGTCTGCGCAGGAAGAAATATGGCACAATACACCAGAGCCTCTGAATGGCTTGCAGAGCTGACTCAGAGTCAGTTTAATAGCCAGGTCCCCGCTTCCAATGTCAGAAAGGTAGTGCAGTGGGTTAACGTGGCTTATACATGCATCTGCATATGGTAAGAAGCATATGGTCTTTTATTCTTCCCAGTTCAGAATACGGTGGGCCCCATACTAACAAGGGCCCCGTATCAGAAAAGTATTACAGAAAATCTATCATAATAACACTTAAATATACCATTGCTAAATGTCATTGCACCTACAAAAATCCCCGAAATAACCTCCTGTAGGTGTTTCGCTATATTGCATGTCGTGCACACATATTGCACGGCATGAAATAAACACTTAAACTTGCGTGGCTATACAACAGCTCAGTGGATTAATGCTCTGGCTGAAAATTTCTTTTTAACCCCCATCCCTCTGAACTATGTATAACTGGCAGGTCACAAGTTTAAATACTTACAATATTCACAACTGTGTCTCAGAAAGGCCGGGTGGTACTTGGCAGGGCTGGGGGTGACATTATCATTGCTTGCACTGGGGCCCAGTGCTCTCGTGTTACACCACCACACAGAGACCATATTTTATCTGTCATTTAATCGATTTAATGCGTCGTGCGATGAGGATCTCCTGAAGAATAGCCAGAACTGCAGGAAACCTCCAAAAATGCATTAGGCTCCGATTCTGACATTAACAGTTCCCCAGCCTCCAATCCAGCCAATGGCCCCTTGAGGCCTGCCCTTTAGAACGCGTTTTACTGAATCTAGAGGTCAGGGGTCGAGTAAGGGTCCCGAAAAATGTAAAAAAAAAAAAAAAGGAAAGGCTCAAAACGTGCTCAGGGCCAATGAGAGCACTCCTGCAGTGTACCAGCGAGCTCTAGAATTGGCTGATGGCTTTCAAGCCAATCCTAAATCGCTTTGTTTGCTCTCCACAGCAAACGGTTGGCATTATAAAGGCACATGATTGGCTGTCACCCAACAGCTGTTAAAATTACGGACAAATGGCGTCCGTTAAAGAAACCTTCACGGACAACGGACAGACGGACGAAATTACGGACTGTCTGTGAAATTTACGGACGGTTGGTCACCCTAGCCCGGCGGGCACCAGGCACTTGGAGCCAGAAGCGAGAACCCCACGGGGCTCGCCCCCCCGCCTCACCGGGTAAGTGAAAAAACAATAAGAGTAGTGGTATTTCACCGGCGGCCCGAGGGCCTCCCACTTATCCTACACCTCTCATGTCTCTTCACAGTGCCAGACTAGAGTCAAGCTCAACAGGGTTTTCTTTCCCCGATGATTCTGCCAAGCCCGTTTCCTTGGCTGTGGTTTTGCTAGATAGTAGGTAGGGACAGTGGGAATCTCGTTCATCCATTCATGCGCATCACTAATTAGATGACGAGGCATTTGGCTATTCTGTACCACC